>CM077162.1:93161313-93683044 GCA_039583875.1 Platanthera guangdongensis | reverse complement strand
CCGCGAGTAGAAGTAAAGTAGAGGGCCGCCCCCCGACAAATAAAGAAAATAAAATGAAATAAATGGGAACTTGCATGAGGGGTTTATAAAAAAATTTCCTTCTCATTACAAAAAAGGGGGAAGTATTCTCCCATGAAGAAATATTTCAATGTTTCAAAAAAATAAGTAAAAAGTACAAGTGAAGGAGGGAAGCAAAAAAAAATCGGGTGGGGTGGGGTGGGGGGGAGTCTCAGGTCTCACTGGCACCCCTTCATTCCTCTTCACTGGAAGCTGAACCCTCATCCGTCTCGCCATAGAGTTGTGACACCAGGTCGCTGGCAGTGATCGTCTCGGCATCTTTCTAAAAACCAGCAGCTCCTTCATCATCTTCAAAAACGAGCACAACCTTCTTATGTTGGAGTCCCACAGATCTCGTCGACCTCGTCAAAAGATAATGAGGAGGTCAAGGTGCTTGAAGAGGATCCGAGTGAGAGGCGGACATGCACTGTTCAGGAGATGAGCATTCTGGGCCTTTAGGATTTTATTTTCCTCTCCAGGGCCGCTATGTGCGAACACATCCAATCTGTCATCTCGGCATCGTGCAAAGAGCCAATCATTCAACAAAAGCTTACGCGAGAGTGAAAGTAGTCAGGAATGAATTTAAAATCTTACCATGCCACCCTGGCTCTTGGCGATAGATTATCAGCAATCGCAAGCCTCATCTTGAGACCATCTGATTCTCTCGCTATGCCGATAGGCCTGCCTCGGCATCCTTCCATTTCTTGTTGTTGAAAACAAGGAGGCACGAGACTCAGTGTGAGAGCTCCAGGGTGCGATGTTGAGCTTGAGTGGTCTTCAGGACGAGGTCTCGTGACGATTCCTTGTCGAAGGGTTTCGTCCCAAGACCACCATAAATGCCATAACCAAGGGAGAAGACATGACTGGTGGGAGGGTCCTGCTCCTTCCATGAGGGGAGGAGGGTGGATACCGACACCCAGTTTGAGTCCTTTTCCCATAGAAGGATTGGGTCGCCGACAGCATCATTTACCACAGGCCCAATTTTGTAGTTTTGATGCAAGGAGGGGGATGGGTGATTGGACGAGCTAGTCTCGCGAGATGGCAGCTCAGTGGATTGGGCCGAAGTGTTGTCGGGCCGGTCGAATAGTGCCGCCTCGCGAGACGGCGAGGCTGCTCGCAGGCCAGGCGACTGCGAATTTGCCACAGAGATGGGGCTCAGGGATCCCGACATCTCTTTCCTCTCCTTCCTGACAATCTCCTCTTTTCCCTTTGGGAACCTCACAACCTTCTTTATCTTCTTCTTGGGGCTGTGCCGAGAAGGAGCGCCATCATCTCCAGATCATTTCTTGGAGGCGGGGGCCAACGATTCCTTCGCCACCTCTGCTGCCATGCTAGCCAGTGCAAAACTTTTGGACGGCCTAGTGTTGCTCAGATTGGGGTGATGGACTGTAATATTCCTCTCCCCTGAATGAGTAAATGGTTAAAGCAAAATAAGGGGATGGAAAACATAAGACTAAGGGAGAGCGAGTGTGCCTTCACCGGGAAAGACGGAAAGGAGAGTGTCGAGGTCTCTCCTCAAGAAGTTGACCTCGACGTTTTTCCCCGCAAAAAACTCGCAGAGGTCTTTATCCGTGCCTACGACCTTGGGAGTCGCTTAGTATATCTTGGCGAGCGACATTGGGGCAAGCGGAATGTCTCCAAGACTCCCGCCAATGAATACGAAGAGGGTGAGCTAGTGATGATTTTGTTAGGGGTCTTGCACACCTTCACCACCTGACCTGTTAAGTATGAGACCCATCATGGTTGGCGTGGTAGATAAACAACTTGCGGAAGGCGTTGAGACTGAATTCGATGTGCTCGCGCCGCATGTAGCTGGCGACTGCAACTAAAACCGTGATGACATTCAGATTTTGTTGCGCAGGGACGGCTCCGAAGTATTTTAGAAACTGTTTTCCTCTGGCTAGAGGGGGAGCCTCAGCCCTGACTCGAAGTGCGAGACAAGGAAGGCGATTTTGCCGGGATAAAATGTGTTGATCGACTTGCCAACATTCGACGGCCGAGACTCAAAACCGTCCGCCAGGAATTCGCGGGTGAAATGATCGTAGTTGAAAGTGCAAGTTAGATCTGATATAGTCTAGAGGGGGGGGGGGGGGGTGAATAGAGTACGGTGCTTGCTAAAAACGTTTTACAACAGTTGTTGTATTTGTTGGGTATTGTATCCACAATTACCTGGATTTGAGGAAGCCACCTGTCAAGCTAAGATGAATCCACAATGTATTTGATGAAACATCTTAAGTTGTACTTGCAGCTCCTCCACGCTAAGTGCACACCAATGTCAGGGTGCAGTAGGTCAATATATACGGGTCTGCAAGACGTAATCCCTCGTTGAGCAGATCAGTGTGTTGGCCTACGTGTACTCTCTCTATTGGAGTGCACTTACTTTCAAGTACAGGGCCGTTCATATGCAAGAGAAGACAAGGAGCATGGATGGGTCAAGGAGCAGCTCCTGGGTGGAAGACGAAAATTCGTCCAAGGAAAATTCGACGAGAATTCACCAAGTGATTCTCGCCGATTCGGCGAGAATCACTAGTGATTCCTCGCCGAATCGACGAGAATCACAATAGTGATTCTCGCCGCGACAGACCTTCTGGCAACCTCGCCCCCCAAAACGGTGCCAGGTGCCAGTAAGATTCGGTGAGAATCACTAGTGATTCTCGCCGAACCAGTGGTTAAGCAGCTCATGAATACCAAGTGAAAATCGCTGAGAATCAATAAGTGATTCGGCGAGAATCACTAGCGATTCTCGACGAATCGTCGAGAATCACTTGGTGATTCTCGCCGATTCGTCGAGAATCACCTGTGATTCTCGCCGATTTTCACTTAGCGATTTCTCGGGATGCTGCTGGACCGGATTATGCCGCTGGATTAGTTACTGGTTTGAACCGGATTTCGGGTTTCTACTTGTGGGACCCACAACAGTCATATTGTATGGGTCTTCAATGTATAAATACAGGGGTATTTTTGAACAGTATAACAGCGAAGAAAACCAGACATACGGGAGCACGGACTAACCCTAGATCCCCGCTTTCGCTCCGTCGCCGCCGCCACTGCTCGCGATAAGTTGGTCGCCGCTGTAGATCTCTTTCTTCCCGATCTCGACGACAGAAGCTTAGCAAAGCTCTGAGTCTCACGTGTCTATCCGGAGATCTCTTGTCTCTCGATTTGTTGACCGGGGAAAAACTCCCCCGTCCGAATCGATCGAGACGACTGATCCTAGAGTGACCGTTGGAAGACCAAGCTAGCTTCGCTACGAAGTTTGGATCTTCAAGTTCAGCAGCCGCTCATCATCATAGCCGCCGATCCGAAGCTAGCCGCCGCTCGTGTTGCCGCCACCGGTTCCGGGGAGATCCTCTCCAAGAGAGACCAAGGTTGTAGACTCTTCGTTGACTTCACGAACACGTCGTTGAACGAAGAGGAACACCGTAGTCTCCAAATGAAGTTTGTATCTCGTGTACATTCTATATTTACTTTTGTTGTAAAGGAACTTTTGTTCCGTGTTGTAAGGGTTGGGTGCAACCCGATTTGTGGGAGTGTTGACTCTCACGTGTGGAAGGGTTCCTTCCGATAGTGCAGGGATTGGATTTCAATCCTGTTGGAGAAGTGACCGAGTCGTCCCTTGTTGGGAGATAGGTCGAAGGGGGAAAGTGGATGTACCCAAGTCGGGGAACCACTATAAATTGCCTGTGTATTCTGTGTGCTGTGCTTTCTATTTTTATTGTGCAGGTACCGTCGTAAATTCCGCAAAAGCGCTACCCGTCACCTATTCCCCCCCCCATAGGTGCACATAGTTGACACTAGGTGGACTTTCAAGTTCGATCAGAGCCGAGGTTGCTCATCAAAAAGGTTAACACCTTGAGTAGAATCCTGCCACCAGTGTCAGAAGCATGGAGCTGGATTATGAGATACCGCCACTCAAACTTCCTGCATGCACAAATGATTATTATCCCATCTGGAGAATGAGAGTGTCATTTCACCTTGATGCTATCGATCCTCGAGCATCCTTCATCCTGGAAGAGGGTCCATTTATTCCAATGAAGACCTCCGACTCTGGGATCCAAGTGCCCATGGGCATTGCTGAGATGTCAGAGACGGAACTATCACTATTTCACTTGGACGAGAGGATTCGTCAAATTATCATGGATATCTGGTCTGGAGCCTCTCGCTCTAGATTTGAAAAATGTAGAACGGCTAAATCTCTGTGGATGATGATCTCAGAGCTGATGGGGGGGGGGGGGGTCAGAGAAAGCTGGAATATGCTGTCAATCAGAGGATGAAGCGTATGTGGGGGTCCTCACTTCTAAAGATGAAGGCAAGGATCCCTCGGACTGCATCAGAGCTCCAGTGTCCGTGTCAGAGTCTGAAGAGGACAGTGAGGAAAGCAGCTCTGATGTGGATGAAACAATAGTCACTGGATCTAATGACAATAACACAGAAGAGCAGGTAACTTCTTCATCCTACCCCGTATCTTTTGAAATTTCTGAAGACAGGAACTGCCCTCCTTCAGAAAATGCTGATTCCCTGAAGAGAGCTCTTCAGTCAAGCAACCTATTTGCTGAGGAGCAAGCTCAAGAAATTGCTCGACTGAAGATCTTGTTGGTTCTCCAATTGGCGTCCAACAAGGCCAAGGACTCTAAGATCTCAGCTCTAGAGAGTAGTCTAGAGAATGAGAAAAGAATAGTATCAAACTTCTCCAAGGTTGATTCCATTAAGAGAAAGCAAGAGAACGGGTGGATCTCCCGGATTATCAATTCGTGGAGAAATGGGGAAACGGTATTCCGACCCCCCACTCCAAGCAGGAAGGCAACTCATCATGCCTTCAGGTATGACCACAGGCATAGTCGTGGTCACTGCAAGGGTGATCTGTCCCCATGTGGAGACACCTGGAGTGCAAGGGCCGGCGTGGCCACCCACGAGAGAATACCTAAGGCTCATTCTGAGCCCTTTGTATTCACTGCCACTGCCTCAATACAGTGTGGATCTGCATGTCCCAGCTCACAGAAGACTTCTCACCACTCGAGGACACGGGATAGAGAGGATAGAAGTCATGATGTCAGGCTCCATGGGGCCTCAGTAAGGGAGATGTCTGAAAGAATGGCACCACCTTCCCGGCCTCATAACGCTCACAACATGCATTCTTTCCATCCTTCCACGTGTCATGATGGAAGAGGAATTTTTGTGACAAGATCATGCCCTATCCCGTTTAGACCTAGGACCGTGACTACATCAGTCACTAGATCAGGTCGGAAACGACGATACAACATTCACCCATGTTGGTGCTGCGGCAAAGTGGGGCACTTTGCCATCGACTGTTGGCACAACCCCTCTGTGCCCACGGCAAGGGCTTATCCACATTATCGGGACAGAGGTAGTCTTCCAGACAGGTCTTCTGAAGGAAGGAAGTTGCGTGCTTATGCTAATAGGAACCTAGGACCCCATATGATTTGGGTTCCTAAGGTAAAGTAATTCTTTCTTGCAGGATAGTCTAGGTTCCCGTGAATATGATGGGAACTAGACAGTAGGTGGCTCAAGACTAAATTGGGACAATCGTCTGCAATAACAGATGTGATATCAATTTGAGCATACTCACATTGAGCTTCTAATATGTTCTACCTGTGGGACTAAAACGATGACTCTCAAAATCCCAGGTACTCATGATCAGTTTCAAGACTTGAGTCATTTTCAATTGACAATTACACTTATATATATATATCCTCATATACTGATACATCTGGGTATATTAGTGTATGTATGCACATCTAAGGACAGGTTAACTCGATACATGCAAACCTTTATTCATCAATAAAGAGTTCACGAAGATATGTCACTGTGAATCTCGACAACTCACAATGGACATCAAGAAGTGTTTGGAGAAGCCTCGCTCAAATCCAAATGGATTGTCTTTACAATAAATATGAATTTATCATTCTTACATTGACTTGACATCAGAAGAATTCGAAAATGTTGCAATGCTTCCTAACGTGAAAATTCCCAGTAGAGAAACCTTTTTCGGATTAGACAAATCCCGCCGACCCATTATATACTCGGAATCTTGGTATCATTTTTGTACTTAGTAAAGAAAATCCTTCAATTTCATCTTTATATACTAAGAATCCCGCCGTCGATTCCCGCCGAACCTTGCAGGAAGATCATCACACGTATCCTGCTCTCCATCTTCTTCCCGTAAGATTCTCGCAAGGCTCTCGTCGAATCGCGACGTGTCACTGTGACTGCCAGGTTCTCGCAAGGCCGAACCCCGCAGGATACTCTCCCATCCTCCGAAGGTCTTCCCGATTCGTAGGAAGCTCTCCAACTCACTTCCGTCTACGCCTTTAGGTAACCTCTTCCTCACCCGTACTTGGTCGCTCTCACTAGGGACGTTTTCTTTTTGAATGTTCATTAACGCTTAGAGTAGGGCTTCTCTCTCTAGATCTACGATGGCTCCAAGGACAACTGCTGGGTTGGTCACTGGTTGCGAGCTTGTTCGGACTGGGTTCTCTCACGCCTCGGACGAATTCCGCAACATCATTCTGATGCTGGAAGAGGCTGGGCTAACATTCATCTTGGAGCACCCTTGCAAAATTTTGGACAAAGAGGTACTGGAATTCTTCGCCACCGCAAGACTCCGAAATGGCGACTCATTAATCAAAAGCAAGGTGGCTGGGGCAAAGGTCAAGATGTCTGCCAGCAAGCTGACCCGCTATCTGCAGCTTTCTAGCTCGGAGCATGAGGACTATCTGGAGGACGATGACAAAAACAGAACTCTCTTATTCTGCGGTCTCCAACGAGAAACTCGATCAATAAAGAGGAAGGATATGAATGAAGAAGGGAAGCTCCTGTCAGACATTATTGGAAAGGTGCTCATCTGCAAACCGGGCTCTCATGACTATATCTCAGGAGATATGTTCAAGATCCTGATAGCTGTTGTCTGCCGTAAGAGGTTCAACTGGGGGGAGTTGCTGTTCGAGAAGATCAAGGACACCTTGGGCACTCCGAGTTTTGGCCGCATCATAAGTCTATATCTAAACCAACTAAATGGAGACAAGTTTGACATGAGCAAAGGTGTCCCTCTCCACTACTTGAAGAAGATGGACACAAGTGTGTTTGATTGATCGGAGAGGCGTATTGGGCATACTGCAGTGGAAGAGCAACAAGGAGTATCCCCAGCAGTAACCCCCGGTGAAATTCCTGATACCCTGACTGCAGGAATCGAGGGGGAGCCTCTACCCTCGCATACTGATGTAGTATCTGACATCTCCCAGGTGGCCAGGGATGCGGTGGCCGAAATTCAAGAAGAAAGTGACACTGTAATGGAGCCTGCTGACAAAGAATTGGAAGAGACTGCTGACAAAGAATTGGAAGAGGCTGCTGATGAAGATGAGTTCATGGATGATGACGAAGAAGATGAAGGGCACAAGGGACATGAAGTATTTGAGGCTCCGGATCCTGTTGAACCTCCATCTGACAAGCCTGCACCAGTGGAGGGGGAGACTGAAACATCTAAAGAGGCCGCCAGCATTCCTCCATTAGAGACTGTGATTGTATCCAGCTCTACAGATGCGTTTGCTGAAGAGCAAGGCCAAGTAGTGCCTCCGACTCTTCCATTACTAGATGAGCTAGCCGCTCACACAGTAAATATCATTCAGGGAATTGTGAATGAACTCAAAGACTCCTTTGCTAACGCTCAGAATAAACTGCTGAAAAGGATTAAGACTTCTGAAAATCTGATGCTCAAGAATATGGTGGAGATCAATCATAAACTTGACATGATGGACAAGAAATTTGAAGAAAAGTATACCGCGGCCGGCGAAGCTGTCACACTCCTTATGGCCGGATTGAAAAAGAACACTGATACTCTTGCTGTCGTAAATCAGAATGCACATGTTGTCGCCAACAACATTCAAAAGTTTGATGGTAATATAGTCACTCTTAACGCCAATCAGCAGGCCTTGGTCTCTGAATTCTCCAAGACCACGAAGCATATTGATGACTCCCTACATTCCTATGCCAACTTCATCGCTGTAGAAGCCAAAAAGGGGGAGAAGGAATATCTAGCTAAGATGGCTGAGCTCCTAGAAGTCATGATCCTAAACTTCGAACAGTCAAACAAGTACGTCTATGAAAGCTGCCGGTGGATGCTCCACCAGGCGTTAGGCATACCCTTGGCTGAAAATCCTGCAGATATTCATCCTCCTGAGACATCTATGGCCGCTGAGGGAGTAAGTGCTGCTGAGGGAATAAGTGCAAGTGCTACAGATGTTCCCATAAGTGAAGCTGATGCTAGGGCTCTTTCCAAAGCTAAACTGAGGAGCATGTTTGATCAAGAGGCCCTAGCAAAAGCCAAGGCCAAGAGAAAAGCTCAGGAAGGGACCTCCAAGGAGACACCAGCTGAAAAGAGGATCAGAATGAGTGAGGAGGACGTACGAAACGAAAAATGGAGTCCAGTTTCAAGGAACATCATCTTAGACACCTTCTGGCTGCAAGAAAGAGGAGAGATCAATCGAAACGAAGTATATAGCCAGTATGAGTGAGAAACGCACAAAACGTTTGAAGCGAAACGCAACATCTTTTTCAGAAACAACAAGGATGCAGATAAAGTTCCACCTCCTAGGTATTACCCGAAGCCCAAAGAATACATGGAGAGGCAAAGCAAGAAGTACTTGGCTCAAAATCCTAAGGGTGACTTAGCTAAGGAAAAATAGTCAATAACTTATAGCTTGTCACTTTGTCTTAAGAACATTTAATGATTATTGTTATCATATGAACAATTCTGAGATTATATGTGTATATATATATATTGGTATATATATTTGAATTTGTGAATGACTCAAGTCCTGATCTGGTTGCATATATTCTCTTGTGCTGCATGTTTAATTTCTGAATGCTATGTTTATTATTTGATAGGTGTTATTCATCTTAGCTAGTAGGGTTTTGGCTTCGTCAAATAGGGGGAGATTGTTGGGTATTGTATCCACAATTACCTGGATTTGAGGAAGCCACCTGTCAAGCAAAGATGAATCCACAATGTATTTGATGAAACATCTTAAGTTGTACTTGCAGCTCCTCCATGCTAAGTGCACACCAATGTCAGGGTGTAGTAGGTCAATATACACGGGTCTGCAAGACGTAATCCCTCATTGAGCAGATCAGTGTGTTGGCCTACGTGTACTCTCTCTATTGGAGTGCACTTACTTTCAAGTACATGGCCGTTCATATGCAAGAGAAGACAAGGAGCATGGATGGGTCAAGGAGCAGCTCCTGGGTGGAAGACGAAAATTCGTCCAAGGAAAATTCGACGAGAATCACCAAGTGATTCTCGCCGATTCGGCGAGAATCACTAGTGATTCTCGCCGAATCGATGAAAATCATTAGTGATTCTCGCCGACCCCTTCTGGCTACCTCAAAACGGTGCCAAGTAAGATTCGGCGAGAATCACTAGTGATTCTCGCCGAACCAGTGGTTAAGCAGCTCATGAATACCAAGTGAAAATCGCTGAGAATCAATAAGTGATTCGGCGAGAATCACTAGAGATTCTCGACGAATCGTCGAGAATCACTTGGTGATTCTCGCCGATTCGTCGAGAATCACCTACGATTCTCGCCGATTTTCACTTAGTGATTTCTCGGGATGCTGCTGGACCGGATTATGCCGCTGGACTAGTTTGAACCGGATTTCGGGTTTCTACTTGTGGGACCCACAACGGTCATATTGTATGGGTCTTCAATGTATAAATACAGGGGTATTTTTGAACAGTATAGCAGCGAAGAAAACCATACATACGGGAGCACGGACTAACCCTAGATCCCCGCTTCCGCTCCGTCGCCACCGCCACTGCTCGCGATAAGTTGGTCGCCGCTGTAGATCTCTTTCTTCCCGATCTCCGGCGACAGAAGCTTAGCAAAGCTCTGAGTCTCACGTGTCTATCCGAAGATCTCTTGTCTCTCGATTTGTTGACCGGGAAAAACTCCCCCGTCCGAATCGATCGAGACGACTGATCCTAGAGTGACCGTTGGAAGACCAAGCTAGCTTCGCTACGAAGTTTGGATCTTCAAGTTCAGCAGCCGCTCATCATCATAGGCGCCGATCCCGAAGCTAGCCGCCGCTCGTGTTGCCGCCACCGGTTCCGGGGAGATCCTCTCCAAGAGAGACCAAGGTTGTAGACTCTTCGTTGACTTCACGAACACATCGTTGAACGAAGAGGAACACCGTAGTCTCCAAACGAAGTTTGTATCTCGTGTACATTCTATATTTACTTTTGTTGTAAAGGAACTTTTGTTCCGTGTTGTAAGGGTTGGGTGCAACCCGATTTGTGGGAGTGTTGACTCTCACGTGTGGAAGGGTTCCTTCCGATAGTGCAGGGATTGGATTTCAATCCTGTTGGAGAAGTGACCGAGTCGTCCCTTGTTGGGAGATAGGTCGAAGGGGGAAAGTGGATGTACCCAAGTCGGGGAACCACTATAAATTGCCTGTGTATTCTGTGTGTTGTGCTTTCTATTTTTATTGTGCAGGTACCGTCGTAAATTCCGCAAAAGTGCTACTCGTCACCTATTCCCCCCCCATAGGTGCACATAGTTGACACTAGGTGGACTTTCAGTATTACTAAGTGAACAGGGAAGCAAATGAACTACATCAACTATTTAATCAAAAAAGCAATCACAAACCACAACCAGAAAACAAAATAAAGTAAGCAACCAGATGACACAAGGAGCTATAGTGGTTCCCCAATCAACCTGGGTACATCCACTCTTCTACCACCCGAGGTAGGAATCCACTGCAGGATGAGTTGATCAGGTGTCCTGGGCACCAATGAGCTTTTGATAAGGTGCTCAAAAACTAAACCAGATTTTTTGATCAGGTGTCTTGCCACCACTGAGTTTTGACAAGGTCTCAGAAACCAGCACAAACTTTTGAAGGGAGTTTGAAAAACCCTTTACAACAGAGAAGAGAGAGAGAGAGAGAGAGAGAGAGAGAGAGAGAGAGAGAGAAAGGAATGAGATGATCTTCTCTGTCAACAATCAGAGAGAAGATAGTGGATGTTGTCAAAGCTCCCCCTGAGATCTTGAGTTGTTCATGAAGTGAAGCTTTGCAGTACGGTGATAGGCCTTTAGAAAATTTGATCTCCAGCAAAAGATGATTTCAGCAACAACTGAAATGTGTGGTGTCTGGAGTCTTGAATGATGATGGCCTTTGAACACTAGAATCAAAAGGGATCTAAAAGTTTTAGTATATTGATCTCCTTTTGTGATGGCGTTCTTGTAAGAGTTCTAAGACTGTGAATATCTGCAACTCTTTCTCTTTCTGTTGTTGTGATTGTTGTAAGAGTTGTTGTTGATGATGTTATTCTTTTATCTTATTCTATTTTCCAGTAGAATATGAATATCTCTTTTATTCCTTGGATCTGAATGAATTTTTCTCTGTCTAAGATAGCCGTTAGCCTATCATAAATGACTTCCTTAACTGCATTTGTCTTCTGGAGGAAAGTCCAATAAAAACATTCCTTTGAAAATCCCTTGAAATTTGCTCCAGATTAATTGAAAACGTCTAGAAGATCCTTGAAATAAATGCTCAGAATAATTCCATAACTGTCTGAATTTGAATCTTGAAAAATGTCGATCTCTCCAGAAAAACGTCGAACTGAGCTCCACTATCATTGAAATGAGCTCATAGACTGGACTTAGACTGAAGCAGAGATCGTCGATCTGAGCTCAACTATCGTCAAACTAAGCTCAGAGATAGAGAAACAAACTGGAGACAAGAACGTCGATCTGAGCTCGAAGATCGTCGAATGGAGTTCGACGAATTGTTGAAGTTGAGCTTAGAGATCGTCGAATGGAGTTCGACGATTCGTTGAAGTGAGCTCAGCGATTGTCGAAAGGAGTTTGACGATTCATCATACTGAGCTCGACGAAATGACTTGGTCTTCTGAACTAAAATATCTGGTCTTCAGGGCAGCTTTCAAACCTAAATACTAACCCTTAGACTCAATTCTAATTGACCTTTAGATCTATATAAGGAGGTCAAAGTAGATTTCCTAAAAGCCATAGTGATCCTTGCCCAAATCAGTAATAGGGTGTTCCAACAATCTCCCCCTATTTGGGTTGGGATTACTATTTACAGATATTGGAAAAATAAAAACATACAAAGCAGAAATATAACAAACAAGACATTGCAGAAACATAGACATTATCTCAGATAGTTCAGAAAAAAAAATTATACTGTCATCTTACAGAATCATTCTTTTTCCTTGCTCTTTATAAGAACTATTTCTCTGTTGGGATTGAGAGCTTCCTTCTTAAATCTTCTATCATCAGCTGCACCTAGAGAGGTTTGTTGCTTTGGCCTAGGCACTACAGCTTCTGGATGCAGCTTCATATAGCTTTCTGAATCAAAAAATTTGCTGGAGGAGTACCTCTCAAGATCTTTGTTTCTTTGATCTGATAAAGTAGTGATATTTGAAGTATCCTTTCCTTGTTCTCTGGCTTTCTTGAATTGGTCCAAAGCAGCCAATTCTTTCATTCTTGCTGTCCATGAGGTGGGGTTATTTTCTGGATCTTCAAATGGAACAGGTGGCTCATATCTATTTGAAGGATTATCTGGAGGAGCTCTGGAAGAGACTAGTTCTTTCAGCTTATAAGGGAAGGGACCAGAAGTTATGTCAGATGGACCTTGTCCTTCCTTTAGATAAGGATGTTGCCTGGAATATCCTTTGGAGTACACTTTAAGTTCTCTCTTATTTCCTCTGTACTGTCCTCTTCTGGACTGGTAACCTCTAGATTGATTTCCCCTGTACTGGGATCTACCTTGAGGTTGATATGAAGTTTGGCTTCTGGCAGAGGATTGGAAAGCAGAACTACCACCTACACCTGCATCAGGTGAGGGAGGAGGAGGAGGAGGAGGAATAAAATGTAAAGATCCTTTGTCATACTTTCTTTTCTTTTTCATAGCCTTTAGTTGATTCCTGGAGTATTGCATCCAAGGTTCTGTGATAGGGCAATCATGCAGTATGTAGTATGGAATGTCATTTGTATCTTTTACTTTCTCTAAAGGAACTCTTTTCATAGTCTTGCTTCTGGCTTTCCTTTTCCTTGCAATTGTAGCAGAGGAATCATCTGAGTCAGTCCTGAACTGATCACTGTCTGAGCTTGGAGGATTATCATACACTGCATCAATCCTTTTGAGATAATCTTTTTGTTGTTGAGACTGAATAGAAGAAGTAACAGAGACAACAACAGTAGTAACAACAGGAAGTGGAGTAGAATCAATACTGGCAGAAGGAGTTGTGACAGCAGATTCAGATACAACACTTTCAGAAACAGAGGCTACAACAGCAGTAGTAACAGATGAAACTGGAAAATCAATTATAGAAGGAGAAACAACAGCAGTAACAACAGGCTCAAAAACAAATGCCCCTATCATATGCATGTCCTCAAAAACATCAATATCAGAATTAACAGAAACATCAGTAACAGTAGGAGGAGCAGCAGCAGTAGGACTATCAACACTATTGAAGGAATATATATAAGAGCTTATTAGGCTGGGGTCACATATGGAAATAGGCACAATGGCCTTAGTTAGATCTTCAGATTGCTGGACTGACAGACAGTTGAAGTATACAGAATCAAAAACTGACAACAGTGACCTGAGGTCCACTGTGATGAATGCAACAGATGCAGCTGGAGCATGGACTGAAGATACAACAACAGGCAATCTTTCAACTTCATGAGGAATCTGCCCCTGCCTAGATGCAGTGAGAACTGGATCAAGGCACCCATAAGAATGTATTGCCTGAGAAGGAAGAAAAGAAGAAAGCCTGGCAGACAGTTCCTGAACTGTTTTGAGAAGGGGATCCAAAGAGGTCTCCAGCAAGAGGGATAGACTTGGAGCTATCATCTCATATAATTTGTCTGCAAGGGCTGGAAGATCTACTTGTTCAAGAGGGACTTGAGCAGAGGTACGGATGGATGAGGTAGCAATGAAGGGTGGAGCAGCAGGAGATGTTGTAGGAGAACCTGTGGATTGAGGGAATGATGGTTGGGAAATTGGAATTGTGGAGATGGAAGAGAGTGGAATGGAAATGGATGGTGTGAAGGATGGTTAAGCAATGATGTCTTGAAGTAGTTGTTGATAAGAGGTGGATGAGGATGGTGGCTCAGGAGGGGATAAGGGAGAATCATCCATATAGGAATCATCTATAAGAGTGAAAGATGGAATATGAGAGGATGAATCAATATTTAGGTGTGGGTAGTGATGTAGAGGATGGGAGAGTTATTCAGTGAGTGGTGGAGTTGGAGAAGGAATTGAAGTTGGAGATGGGGTGGAGATTATGATGGTGGATGTGACTGTGGTAGATGAAACAAGAGGTGGAGGAGGAGGAGAAGAAGCAAGCAAGTCTTCTACAGGGGCAGAAACCTGAGGGGAAGAGACTGAAGCAGTCCTTGTGCCTGAAGTAGAAATTGCAGAGGGCATGCTGGGCTTGATAATCTGCCTGTCCCATTTTCCAAATAGGGCACATGTGAGCCTCTTGGAGGCATTGATGTGCATCCCACTAGAAACAAGCAGTGCAGGGCATCTGTGGTGAAGGAACAGCCCTAAAATTCTTCCAAAATTAACAAATTTCTTGTTAATCTTTTTCTTAATCAAATCAAAGAAAACTTCTCCACAGTTCAGTTATTTCTTGTCCACTAGGGAAACCATAAAGCAGAGCTGATACCTTGATATGGTGTCATGAGCTGAGTGTTTGGCCAACAATACCTTGCCAACAACATCAGCTAGAAATCTATACTCAACAGGCAGATTTTTCTTCAGCAATTTGCTAGGGTTTGCTTCTGAGTGACCCATCCTTTCAAGCATATTAGTAAACTCCTCTCCAGAAAGTTCAACAGAATCTTCTCCTGATTTTAATTGAAAAACCTCTGTCAAGGCAGCAGGTGTTAGAGATACCTAGGTTCCTGAGATGCTTCCAACCACTGTATTCTGATCCAGGTTATGGGCAGTATACACCCATTCCTTTATCTCATCTGCAGCTAATTTGATCCTTGTGGTCATGATGGTAACTAGCTGTTGTTCTTTGAAAATTTCCAGAATCACCTTGAAGATTTGATCACTGTTGTTGAAAGAATCCATGTCGATATCAAATCCAGCGTCAAATTTCATTGCGGCCAAGATGGCGACTGATACTGCCATTGATTCCTGCAAAAATGAACAAACAAACGACCAAGTGTAGAGAAGTTTGGAGGGAAAGAGAAAATTTGCAGAGAGTATGAAAGCGCAAAGGGAGAACGACGGCCGAAAAAATGAGTTTTATATTAGGGTTCGACGCAGAAAAGGAAAGATCGTTGAACTCTGTTCTACGATCTGGGCTTCTAAAGGAAACTGAAAGGTCATCAATAGCGTCGGTCTCCGTTCGACGATGTTGGAGAGCGTCGAGCTCCATTCGACGATAGTTCAGAAAACAAAATCGTCGAGCTCCGCACGACGATCGCTGACCTTAAGAAAGATAGTTTAGCACTATCTGAGAAGCGCTGAACTCTGGTCGATGATTTCAGAAGTCGTCGATCTCCGTTCGACGATCGGGGGGAAAATCATCGAGTGCAGTTCTGAGACCAGAAACACTCTATACACTAGAAAAAGCACTTTGATTTGCCTAGTCTTGGTCATTTTTAGATTTTTGAAAATCTTGGATATTATTTTAGGCTTTCTCCATCTAACATTCCTGACTGATTCAGGAAGAATGTATGTTTCTTTTCATCCAAGGGTTTGGTGAAAATATCTCCCCTTTGAAAATCAGTTGGGATATATTGAAGTTCAATTTTATTTTTCTCAACATTATCCCTTAGAAAGTGATGCCTAATTTCTATGTGTTTTGTCCTACTATGGACGACTGGATTTTGTACTATAGAAATAGCACTGGTATTATCACAAAATATTTTAGACTTTTCTATGTTGTAGCCATAGTCTAGGAGTTGGTTTTGAATCCACAATATTTGTGAACAACAACTACCTGCCGCCATATATTCAGCTTCAGCAGTTGAAGTTGAGACGGATGTTTGTTTCTTGCAAAACAAGGAGACAAGTCTGTCACCAAGAAACTGACAAGTTCCACTGGTGCTTTTCCTGTCTATTCTGCATCCAGCATAATCAGCATCTAAAAATCCAGTTAAGTCAATTGCTGAGTCTTTTGGATACCAGAGACCTAGATTTGGACAACGTTTTACATACCTAAGAATCCTTTTTACTAAGGTTAGGTGTGACTCTCTAGGGCTTACTTGGAATCTAGTACATATGCATGTAGCAAACATTATATCAGGTCTACTAGCTGTAAGTTACAATAAAGAGCCAATCATTTCTCTATATGTTGTCTGATCAACAGGTTTTCCATGTTCATCAACATCTAATACAGCATTGGTAGGCATAGGTGTTTTCATACATGATGCTTCAGACATACCAAATTTCTTAACCAATTCTTTTGCATACTTGGTTTGAGAAATAAATATGCCTTCAGCATGTTGCTTGATTTGCAATCCTAGAAAGAAGGATAGCTCACCCATGCTACTCATTTCAAATTTAGAATGCATTAGATTGGAGAACCTTCTGCATAAATTTGAATCAGTAGAACCAAATATAATATCATCTACATAGATTTGTACTAGTAGGGTATGGGACTTATGGGTTCTAATAAAAAGAGTTTGGTCTACTCTACCCATTATAAACTCATTTTTCAGAAGAAAGTATGCTAGGGTCTCATACCATGCTCTAGGAGCTTGCTTTAGACCATATAATGCTTTATGCAATTTGAAAACATAATCAGGATGAGTTGAAGAGATAAAACCTGGGGGTTGTCTAACATAGACTTCTTCTTTGATATCTCCATTGAGAAAGGCACTCTTTACATCCATCTGGTATACATTGAATCCTTTGTGTGCTGCATATGCTAAGAAGATTCTTATGGCCTCTAACCTTGCAATTGGTGCAAAGGTCTGGTCATAATCTATCCCTTATTCTTGAGAGTACCCTTGAGCAAATAGCCTTGCCTTGTTCCTTACAATGACTCCTTGATTATCTAACTTATTTCTGAACACCCACTTTGTTCCAACAATGGAGTGATCTTTTAGCCTTGGTACTAGTTCCCAAACTTTGTTCCTTTCAAATTGATGCAACTCTTCTTGCATTGCAATGATCCAGTGTAGATCTTGCTCTACATCTTGAATGGATTGAGGTTCAATTTGAGAAAGGAAGCAAGTGTGCATCAGGTTTTTGTTGACCTGATTTCTAGTTTGCACACCAGCTGAGATGTCTCCAATCACTTGGGAGATTGGATGGTCTCTTGATGTTACTAAATCAACATGAGATGTTGATTGTTCACCAACCTGTGTTGTTGTTTCCTCTGGTGGTACAACTGGCTCTTCAAGATGTTTCTCTTCAAGATGTTGAATGTCTTCTTCATCTTCACTGCTTTCCTCTTTTTGAATAATTTGTAACCTGTCCAAGTCTTCAGCAAGAGAGTGTAACTGCAAAGGTTCTATGGTAGAAGTATTCTTCTCCTTGAAAGACATGTTAGATTCATCAAAAGATATATGAACAGATTCTTCAATTTTAAGAGTTGATTTATTATATACCCTATAAGCTTTACTGATCATGGAGTATCCCAGAAACACTCCTTCATCAGCTTTAGCTTGAAATATTGCTAAGTATTTTTTGTCATTATAGTGAATGTAACAAATACAACCAAAATTTTTAAAGTAATCTACTTTAGGTTTCTTCCCTTTGAGTAATTCATAGGGAGTCTTGCCCTTCAGTTTATCTATTAAACTTCTGTTCAACACATAGTTGGAGGTGTTCACTGCCTCTGCCCAAAAGGATAGAGGAAGGTGAGCATCTGACAATAATGTAGTGGCAGTTTCAATAAGGGTTCTATTTTTCCTTTCAGCTACCCCATTTTGTTGAGGAGTTCTAGGAGCTGAGAGAGTGTGCATGATCCCTTCACTCTGACAGAACTCTTGCATAAGAAGAGAATCAAACTCTGTCCCATGATCACTTCTGATCAGGGCAATGTGAGTATTGAACTCACTCTGTATGCATTTGAGAAACTCTGTCAAACACTTAAAGTTATCAGACTTCTTCCTTAGAAAGAACACCCATGTGAATCTAGAGAAGTCATCTACAACCACTAAAGTGTAAGATTTCCCTCCTAAGCTTTGTATTGTAATGGGTCCAAAAATATCCATGTGTAACAGATACAAAATCCTAGGTGAATCACTGTTATTAAGTGACTTGAAACTATTTTTGGTTTGCTTGCCTAATTGACAAGCTCTGCAGAGTCCTTCTTTCTTGTAGGAGCCAGAAGGTAGTCCTCTAACAAGGTTGTCCTTGGATAGCCTAGCAATGGTTCTTAGGTTTATATATCCCAATCTCTTATTCCACAGTTCATTAGGTCTACTAATAGAGTTAAACAGGCAAATATCTACTTTAGTTGAAAGAAGGTCTACTAAATAAATGTTACCTTTCCTTTTACCTGTCAACACAGTTGTGTTGTCCTCTGATTTGATCTTGCATAAGGATTTGCTGAAAGTCACTTGGTAGCCTTCATAACATAGTTTACTGATGCTGATCAAGTTGTGCTTCAGTCCTTCCACATAAGCTACTTTCTTGAATGTGACTGTGCCAATCTGAACTGCACCATATCCTTTTGTTAGTCCAAAGTTTGAATCACCAAATATTACTTTGGGTCCAAGCTTGGCTTTGAAGGATGTGAAGTTGTCCTTGTTTCCTGTCATATGCTTTGAGCACCCACTACCCAGAAACCATTGTTGGTTTGATGTTGGATAGGTCTTCACCTGCACATAAGAAAATTTACTTATTTTTGACCCAGTTTACCTTGGGCCTAGGTTGATAACCTTTGAATTCAGAAATAAGAGACATCCCTGGTTGACTCTTATTGCCTTCAGGATGATATCTCCCTGGAGGTATTATCCATTCAGTATAAGGGTTAAATCTTTGGGATGAAGGACCCCTAGGTTTGGAATTTGATTTACCTTTGAGAATGATTTCAAAGCTCTGATCTCTACTCGACGATCGCTGAGCTGAGTTCGACGATCGTGGGTCAGATCGTCAAGCTCCGTTCAAAGATCGACTGTGGTAGAGTTCAGGGTTTAGAGATTGTCAACCTGAGTTCGACGATTTAGCCTGAGATCGTTGATTTGCATTCGACGATCGTCTAGCTCCGTTCGATGATTTCTGTTGAACTCTTGTTTTCTTAGGTAAGTCAGAATTCTTCCTAGCTACCTCTACAACTCCCTTACCTTTATCAGAGATAAATTTAATTGGGGTTGATAATACTATAGGTTGGCTGGATGAAGCACCCAAGCCCAGTGTACTGTTGAATCTTGAGTTCACTGTGCTTGTGATGTCCATTAGCTTGATACTTCTCCCATTGAGGGATTCTTCAAGCTTCTTGGCCTCTGATAGCTCACTTTTCAGAGAGGCTATCTGCTCCCTACAGCATTCCAACTCCTCAGAGAGTTTGAGGTTATCTGATTTTAAAGTATTGTATTCAGATAATTGATTTCTAAGAGAAATGATTTCCTTCTCAGATTTTAGTAAATCTAAACATAGTGCTTTAAATTCACACTTAATGTCCTCAGAATTAAAATCAAAAGAACTTATTACCTGATCCTCTTCAGATTGAGTCTCTGATTCAGATTCTGACTCTTCTGCATCAGAATTTTGTTGTGTGGCATTGATAGCCATCATGCAGAATTCTTTTTATTCAGCATCATCCTCATCATCACTTGAGCTGGATGAAGCTTCAGATTCTTCTTCTATCTCACTCCAAGTTTCAGCAACAAATCCCTTCCTTGTATGTTTATTCTTGCTGGAGGAGGGTTTGCCATTGCTGTTCTTCTTGAAGTCTTTTTCTTTTCTCCTTTCTTTCCTGTCCTTTTTGTCCTTGTTTTTGTTTTCTGGACAGTCAGGCGCAATGTGGCATGGTTTCCTGCAACCAAAGCAAATAATTTCTTTGTTATTTGATTTGTCATACCTTGGCTTGTCATGCTCTCTGTATGATCTTTTCCTGAAATCCTTCTTGGCCATTTTGTAAAACCTTTTGGCCAGAAGGCTTAGCAGCTCTTCATTGGGTACCTTGTCTTCAGGCTGATCTTCAGTGGCTTTGAAAGCTATTGATTTCTCCTTTCTTATAGCTGGTGAGGCAGCCTTCTGCTCTTCTTCTCTATTCTTGATGAGCAACACATAGGACTTGAGCTTGCCCAAGAGAGCTTCAGTTGTGATCTCATTTAGGCTTCTGGCATCCTTGATTGGCCAGATACTTGAGTCCCAAGTGCTTGGGAAGCACATTCGGATTTTATCATTTAGCTCAATCAATGAGATCTCTTTGTCCAAGGTTTTCAACTCATTGACTATGAGACTAAGTCTATTATACATGTCTGCTACTGACTTAGCTTCTCCTTTCTTGAAATTCCCATACTGGGTTATGAGATGAGATCTTCTATCCTTTCTCTCGTCAGCAGATCCTGAGACTATCTCAGATAACTTGTCCCAGATGTCCTTTGCTGAGTTGCATTCAACTACCTTTTGGAATATCTCATCAGACATAGTCTGGGCTAGAATGTTCACAGCTTTTGCATCAGCCAATTTCCATTTCTTTATTTCTGCATCTGTTCCTGAAGGAGGTGGAACAACACTTGTTCTTGTATTCTCTGGAGGTCTTGGACACACTGTCAAAATAGAATTGAAAATGTCCTCATCAATAGAGTTCATGTACAGCCTAATCCTTGCCTTCCAAAGTGCAAACTTAGATAGATTGCACACTAGAGGTCTGGTGCTAGCATAATCTTTGTTTTGGGCCATGTTTTGTGAAGAAATAATTCTAATAACAAAATCAAAACAAGCAGATCTAACTAGAGGGATCTTTGGGTTCAGGTGTTAGCTTGTGAACCAACTAAGGTGTGGTATTTTTAACCAACCTCGCTTTGATACCAATTGAAAGTGCAAGTTAGATCTGATATACTCTACAGGGGGGGGGGGGTGAATAGAGTATGGTGCTTGCTAAAAACGTTTTACAATAGTTGTTGTATTTCTAAGTGAATAGGGAAGCAAATGAACTACAACAACTATTTAATCAAAAAAGCAATTACAAACCACAGCCAAAAAACAAAAGAAAGTAAGCAACCAGATGACACAAGGAGATATAGTGGTTCCCCAATCAACCTGGGTACATCCACTCTTCTACCACCCTAGGTAGGAATCCACTGCAGGATGAGTTGATCAGGTGTCCTGGGCACCAATGAGCTTTTGATAAGGTGCTCAAAAAGCAAACCAGATTTTTTAATCAGGTGTCTTGCCACCACTGAGTTTTGACAAGGTCTCAGAAACCAGCATAAAATTTTGAAGGGAGTTTGAAAAACCCTTTACAGCAGAGAGAGAGAGAGAGAGAGAGAGAGAGAGGAATGAGATGATCTTCTCTGTCAACAATCAGAGAGAAGATAGTGGATGTTGTCAAAGCTTCCCCTGAGATCTTGAGTTGTTCAGGAAGTGAAGCTTTGTAGTAGGGTGATAGACCTTCAGAAAATTTGATCTCCAGCAAAAGATGATTTCAGCAACAACTGAAATGTGTGGTGTCTGGAGTCTTGAATGATGATGGCCTTTGAACACTGGAATCAAAAGGGATCTGAAAGTTTTAGTATGTTGATCTCCTTTTGTGATAGTGTTCTTGTAAGAGTTCTAAGACTGTGAATATCTGCAACTCTTTCTCTTTCTGTTATTGTGATTGTTGTAAGAGTTGTTGTTGATGATGTTATTCTTCTATCTTATTCTCTTTTCCAGCAGAATATGAATATCTCTTTTATTCCTTGGATATGAATGAATATTTCTCTGTCTAAGATAGCCGTTAGCTTGTCATAAATGACTTCCATAACTATATTTATCTTCTGGAGGAATGTCCAATAAAAACATTCCTTTGAAAATCACTTGAAATTTGCTCCAGATTAATTGAAAACGGCTAGAAGATCCTTGAAATAAATGCTGAGAATAATTTGATAACTGTCTGAATTTGAATATTGAAAAACGTCAATCTCTCCAGAAAAAACGTCGAACTGAGCTCCACTATTGTTGAACTGAGCTTAGAGACTGGACTTAAACTGAAGTAGAGATCGTCGATCTGAGCTCAACTATCGTCGAACTGAGCTCAGAGATAGAGAAACAAACTAGAGACAAGAACGTCGATCTGAGCTCGAAGTTCGTCGAATGGAGTTCGGCGACTTGTTGAAGTTGAGCTCAGAGATCATCGAATGTTGTTCGATGATTCGTCGAGGTGAGCTCAGCGATCGTCGAATGGAGTTCGACGATTCGTCGTACTGAGCTCGACGAAATGACTTGGTCTCTAGAACTGAAATATCTGGTCTTGAGGGCAGCTTTCAAACCTAAATACTAACCCTTAGACTCAATTCTAATTGACCTTTAGATCTATACAAGGAGGTCAAAAAAAATTTCCTAAAAGACATAGTGATCCTTGCCCAAATCAGTAGTAGGGTGTTCAAACAGTAGTCCTTCGCTGAGATCTTTCTATGTGGAAAGTCATGGTCAGAGAATCTTCTGCCATAATGGCCGCGACCCTCACCCTCTTCAATCTTTTTCCTTCCCATGGCAGGCGAGACGACGAGAGCGAGAAGAGGTGGAAAAGGGGTGAAGATAGTAAGTCATGAAAGGAAGTATTCAAGAAGACATCGCATGTGTGAAACATCTTGGTCTGGGGGGGGGGAGGTATTTATAGCGGATGGTGAGAGTAGAAAAATGGGCGGGAAAATATGAAGGGGGAAGTTGAAGGGATAGCCCGATGGTTCGTTCTCTCTCTCTCTCTCTCTATCTTTCTCTCTCTCTCTCTCTCTCCTGACCTCAAAGTGCGGTGCCCCACGGTGATCTTTCCGATGAGCCAAAATAAAAGGAGAAAGGCAGATCAATTAACACAGCTATAATAAAAGCACAACATGAAAGAAGTCAACAGAATAGCATCATTAATTATTTTGTTCCGCACGAGGCAGGCATCATGTCCACATGGCTTAAATAACAAGTTATAATTAAATATAATCAAATAGGCGAGACAGCTAATTAGTAGAAGCAGTAGAATTACAAAGCATAATTAAAGGAGCGAGATGATTGAACAAGCAAGAAGGGATGGAGGATCTTCAGTTCTTGTGCCACCTCCAACGACCACTGTGAGACCCCGCACATGGGGGCCGAGAAGGGAGATGAAAGGCGGGAATGACGTCAAGGCCGCGGTGCACATGGCGAAGCTGATGGTGACCACGCTTATGATGGCCTGGGGGTCGGTCTTGTCTATTTCGATCCAAGCATCAATCTCAAAGAAAAGGAGAGCGCACTCAATTTCCAGCTAGTTGATGAACCGATCGGTGGCCTGCTTGTCCCGTTCCATCTCGCGGATAATGTGTTTATACTTTTGAAGCATCCCAACCATCTTGCACTTCATTTCCTATGGATCCATAGGATCGCCTAGATAGTATTCAATCTCATCTGGGTGAGGATGAGGCTAGAGGGGGGGGGGGGGTGGTAGAGAAGTCCTCCGTGATCGAGTCGATCTGGATACCTACACAAGAAAAGACGAAGATCAAATTGAAGGGTGGTTTCGAAAGAAGTCTTGGAGGTTGCGAGCTGTACAAAGAAAGTTTAGCTCGGCATTCTCAAATGCACCTGGTGAGGAAATGGAAATCTATATGAAGCAAAAAGTCAAGATTAGTTCATTTACTTGGGATGCGAGAAGTCCCCACAAGCCGCGAGAGGTCGTCATTCTTCGCAGTGGGGGGCATGGATCACTGAGGAGATTCAGAGTCTTGATCATGTTTGTCGGTGGCATCAGGGGAATTCACAGGCAGGGGGGAATAGGCGAGGTTTACCTGAAGATGCATGAGGTCATTAAGTGAGACAAAAAAAGAAAAGGGGAAAGAGGCGAGGGAAGGAGTAGATAATCACCTGTCTCTCTCCAGAGGATGCAGGGGGAGGTTCATTAACTCCCAAGGATGCGGGAGTAGTCGCATCGACCGAGAAGGCAGGGCCGACGGTTTTTGCCTTCTTCAGGCGAGACGACGAGGGTAAAGAAGCGGGGGTGTGAGCCAGAGAGTGGGCCAGGACAGCCACATTGGCCTTATTTTGCATGCGGACCATCATGAGATGTTTGCGGATGCTCTAACTATGAGACGTGTTGTAACAGCCCAATTTTCAGCAGGCAATTTTTTGGATGACACGGCCTGGGACACAGGTGTGTCCCATGGAGTGTCCTGCTCGGGTGCGGAGCCGTCGCGAGTTTGACGAAAAATTCGTTTGACGAAGTGTTCGGGAGGAACACGCCCCATGTCACGGGTGTGTCAGGGGCATGATCTAGTGCGTGACCTCCCCTGTCGACACTCGAGAACTTTGGTCGACGAAAGTGGTTGATAGAGGGAACACGCCCAGTGTTACGGGCATGTACCATCTGTCACGGCCATGTCGGAGGGCGTGTCCCCCTCTGGTCGACAATATTTGCTTGATGATCGTCGAGTGCAAGTACACTCCCCATGTCACGGGCTTGGCTGGGCCGACACGGGCGTGTACCGTGGCCATGACCTATTTCGGGATAAGCCGGCTGGTGCACTGCTTATAAGACACGGCCTGTGACATGGGAGTGTCACACGGCGTGTCAGACCCGAAAAGTGAAATTGAGGCGAAATCGTGGCCATCCATTTCCTTCAGCTGGAATCTCAGGGGTAGGAGGTCTTCCTGTTTCCTTAAGGCCGTTGATTTAGATGAAAGAACTCATTTCATACTTGGCCTTAACTTTTCTAAAGTTTAGAGAGAGAAAGGGAAAGGAAGAAGGAGAAGGGGGAAGTGGAGCTGATTGTCAGTGGAGCTTGAGAGTGTCAAGCTGTAATCCGAGGCCATCTTTACGAAGGAAATGTTGTTGCGGTTCTTTCCAACTAGCTTGGAGCTCATGGAACCAAAGAGGTCTTAAAGGGTAACGAACTTTCTTCAGAGCAATGTGAAGGCTTCCTTTTGGCATATGCATATGATTCCCCCACCAGAGGGTGGCCAGTGATGGGAGTCTTTGGGTTGATTCATGGAATCCACAATTGGTTAGCATATAGATCCGAAAATGAAAGCACGAAATAAGCATGTTGTGTGAAGCCCATCTGGACATGTTGGTCTGGATTGGTGATGTTGCATACGAATCGGAGAAGACTCCGTGATAAACGTGTAGTTTAGGAGTCGACGGATTGGACCTGTGAAAGGAAGTAGCAGGAAGTACTGGAGTGGTAGTCCAGGAAAATATATGTGTTATGCATGTACTATTGGGTTATTCCTGTGAAGCGAGTACCAGGAAGTACTGGATTAGTAATCCGGGAAAGGACTTTTGTAATGCTTGATGTTTATAGGTGGTACCTGCGAAAGAGAGTAGCAGGAAGTACTGGCGTGGTAAGCCAGGAAAGACCCCTGACATTTGTGATATTTGCGGTGTGGTACCTGTGAAAGGAAGTAACCGGAAGTACTGGTGTGCCCAGGAAAGACCTGACGATGTTGTGAAATGGATGTAAGAGAAATACCCAGGCTTTAATGCCAAACAGGATCAGTGAAACCAACCCGCGCCTTTTCTTTAGCCGCGAGTACGCTGTGCTCTGAGATGGCAAGGCGATTTGAGCAACGGGAGTGGATGATCCGACCTACGTTATGTCCGTCCAACATAAGACCTGAAAGTGTGGTCTGTTGGAGCACATAGCGAGAGTCTTAGGCCTACGTGCCATAACATAATGGGGGGCTACGGGCCAATCCCGGTGCATTAAGACTAGAACTCTGGCTGCACGCCATGGAGTAAATGCTCAAGTGATTTGTCATTGGGTTGCGACCCTGATACGGTGGTGGGCAACTGGTTTGCCGGTACACGAAGAATATGCCCTGAGTGCACGGATCGTCGGGCCGCGGGGCAGACAGTTGTGATGGAATGTATGTGCGTGAGAGCACATTATATGAAATATATATGTTTGTGATATGCTATGCTTGCAGGGAACAATACCGCTGCCACAAGAGAAGGGGTAGGGTCGTTATAATTTGGTGAGCTGAATGCTGATCGTTGCCTCTGTTTGCCACCATTGGGTGGATTGTCCCAGTGCAGGTGCGGGAGAGCCAAGCGGGACGTGCAAGGACGTCCCTGCTGTTATTGTTGCAGCTGCTGCTGGCCCTCGAAGGCTAAAAGAAATGGAAGTGTTATGTTTTCTTTTGATGTGGCCGGCCTGCGCGCCAATGTTTGAGGCTACTGTTTTGAAAGCCCTGTAAGGCCATAAGGCCAACTACTTGTATGTGTAAGTCATTCCTATCATGTATAAAATGTGGAGCTTTTATATGTTGGACGTTCAGGTGTGGAGTTCAAGTGTAGTGTTATAGGCATCCGCTAGAATGCAATGTGTTAGGGTGCGCTGCGCTACTCTTGTATCACACGATAACTTCGACGCCTGTTTTATAGTATATGCTGTGGGGCACCGACATATACTATTATATACTATATGAACTGATGGGGTTGTTATATTTTTGGTATCAGAGCCAGGTTTTTCCCTCTCGAAGTCGTGGTCGACTTCTTTTGTGGGGTGGCGAGCACGTCTCTGTGCGAACCAAGTTAACACGATTGAACTCCGGAATGTCCATTTTATGAATGCAAAGTCATGTGTTTGGGGAACCTGTGCGTTACTAGTATTTCTTTTGGCAATATTTTTGTTGCTTACTTGTGTAATTTTACGACTGTAGGCGACGAGTGCGACTGTGTGGCAGCAGGAACCCCAACACTTGATGGGAAGCATGACATCAACTGTGGTACCAACATCTCCTCCATCGATAGAGATGGCTCAACTGATTGTTGATGTGGTTTTTGCAATGCTCAAGGCTTACCATGAGGGACAAGTTCAACCCTCTGATCCAGTAAAGCGTCCCATGCCTGTAAGTGTAATTGAGCAGACAGCAAGGGGAAGCTCATCAGCTACATCGGTGAACGTGTGCTTGAGCCAAGGAGAGGACACAGTTGAGGACTATTTTCATGCATTTGTTGCAATGAGACAACAACCCGAGTTTGTGTTTGAAACCGAGGGGATGAAGATCAATCTGTTTTACGACGGGCTACGTCAGGAACTCCGTTTCTTGTTGATGGGTCCTAAGCTATTGGGATTCCAACCATTGGTGGAGTTGGCTAGACTATTGGAGATGGGCTTGAAATGAGCCCATCAAATGCCTGTGACCAGGAAAGTGAGAACTCCAAGGGTTAGAAAGTCTTCTCACCACAAGAGGCAAAGAATCGAGAAGCATACTTGTTATACTTGTGGTCAGGTATGACACATTGCTCAAGACTGTTGGGATGGTGTTCAGCAGCCAAAGAAGAGCTACAAGTTCTATTTATGCGGTGAAGTAGGACATAAAGCCCGAGATTGCCGTCGTGGCTCTTAGAGGGCAATCAATGTCGACTTGATGATGTACATAAATAAATGGGGCTACTCATGTATTGTGGACTATGCATGTGTTGTGTGTACAGTAATCCATTTGGAATGGCAGTTTTACTGTTGCGTGTGTGCTATATGATTACAATACATGTCTGTGTGGGATCAACGTGTTTGCACGGTAGTCGTGAACACGAATAGATAGTTGATGCTTTATTATATGGGGACAAGTTCTCCCATCATTAGCACGAGTGATCGACATCTAGTTGAGCAGAAGATAGGAACATCGTATGTTGAGACGGGAAAAGCAGTGGTGGAGTCCTCTGTATCCCAGGCGCAATCCTAAGTGTTACAAGTCCGTGATAACCGTATTGATTGCTTTGTGATTGCATATTGTGTATGTAGCTTGTGTATGTTATATGCACCACAGGTTCGACAAGGATTCGGAACACGCTGGCGCGAGCACTATTTGATATGGGTGCATCGCATTCTTTTCTGTCTAAAGAGTTCATAGTGCGACTTGGGACACCTAGTCGTGTGAAGACAGATAGCGTCAGTGTGGGGTTGCTGAATGTTGTATGGTGCTTGCTGTTAAGGCTTGCGATGTGGAGGTGAAATTAGGAAGTCGGGATTTCTGTTTGACTGCATCTGTATTACCTGTATCGGATTGTGCAGATGTGTTTCCCAAGGATCTCCCTGGGCTACCACCCCAGCGAGAGATTGAATTCACGATTGAGTTGGTGTTAGGTGCGAAACTTGTGGCCCCCTTGCCATATAGCGTTGTGCCCAAGGAGATGGCCGAGTTGAAAGTCCAACTGCAAGGGTTGCTGGAGCAGGGTTATATACGCCCAAGCATGTCACCATGGAGCGCCCCTGTGCTTTTTGTGAAAAAGAAAGATGGCAGTTTGCGGTTATGTGTCGATTACCGTGAGCTGAATAAGCTGACAGAGCAGAAAAAATATCTAATTCCACATATTGATGAGTTGTGCAATCAGCTAGTGGGATCGACCGTCTATTCCAAGTTTGACTTGAAGTCTGATTATTACCAGTTGAGGATCCGGGAAGGTGACATTCCCCAAACCGCATTTGGAACGCGTTACAGGCACTATGAGTTCACGGTGATGCCATGTGGACTGTGGAATGCGCCCTCGGTGTTTATGGACTTGATGCACCGAACGTTCCGAGAGTACTTGGATCTGTTCGTGATAATGTTTATCGATAACATCCTGGTGGACTCGTAATCGAAAGCCGATCATGGAAACCACTTGCGGTTGGTGTTGAATACATTGAGGCAGAATCAGCTCTACGCGAAGTTCTTGAAGTGCGAGTTTTGGCTTTCGTCGGTGGCTTTTCTGGGCCATGTGGTGAGTGGAGCGGGCATAATAGTGGATCCAGCGAAGATAAGGTCCATACAAGAGTGGCCAGTGTTGTCTTCAGTGGCCGAGGTCAGGAGCTTCCTTGGACTAGCGGGCTACTATCGAAGATTTGTGGAGAACATCTTGTGGATCGCTTTGCCGCTAACCACACTGACGTGAAAAGCTCAGAAGTTCATATGGACACCAGAGTGCTCGCGAGCTTTTGAAGAGCTGAAGATTCGATTGACCACGGCGCCTGTATTTTCTTCGCCATGTGGTGCCGGTGGATTTGTAATCTATAGTGATGCCTCAGGAAGCTTCTTAGGCTGCATTCTTCTGCAAAATGGAAATGTGATTGCTTATGGCTCACGCCAGCTGACGGTGCACGAACGAAACTATCCCGTCTACGACTAAGAGTTGGTGGTGGTGATCTTTGCACTAAAGCTGTGGCGACATTATCTTTATGGAGTGAAGGTGGAGATCTATACAGATCACAAGAGCCTAAAGTACCTATTGGAGCAGAACGACTTGAATATGCGATAACGAAGGTGGTTGGAGTTCTTTGTGGACTACACCTTTGAGATTCACTATACACCCGGAAAGGGAAACGTAGTCGCGGATGCCTTGAGTCGGAGAGCTCCTGTAAGAGCAAGTTGGTTGCAGAGGCATGATGCACGTCTCATCCAGGAGCTAGAAGCGTTAGAGATTTCTTGTGTTGACAAGAATTCCACCCCCAATCCATGTCTGAACTGGATGGAGGTGCAATGTGACCTTGCAGACTGGATTCGACGAGCAACAGGGTTAGATGAAGATCTCTTATGCTATGTTAAAGAGGGGCCAGAGGGCAAGTTCTCTTGGGATGATGGTCTTTTGTGGAAAGAGGGTCGTTTGTGCGTCCCGAATTTGAGTAAATTGAGGGAAGAGCTGATGTAGGAAGTGCATTATACGAAGTACTCGATTCACCCTGGGAGCATAAAAATGTTCAGAAATATGTGAAAGTTTTGTATTTTGGTGGCCATGGCTAAAGAGAGGTGTTGCTCATTATGTGGCCAAATGGCAAACCAGTGCGGTGGTGAAGGCGGAATGCCAAAAGCCGGGCGGTTACTTGAAGTCATTGCCGATTCTACAGTGGAAGTTTGATGATATTTCCATGGATTTCGTGCACGGGTTACCGAGATCTCATCGAGGTAAATGATTCCATCTGGGTGATTGTCGACCGACTGACAAAAGTAGCACATTTCCTCCCGAACAGGCAGGATGATTCGGTTGAAAGTTTGGCAAAATTATATGTTGACCAGATTGTGCAGCTTCACGGTGTTCCTCGGAGCATCATAAGTGGTCGAGATGGGTGGTTCACGTCAATTCAGTTGTTGGGCTCGAAGTTAACATTCAGTACCGCCTTTCATCCCCAAACGGATGGCTAAACTGAAAGGACCAACAAAACAATGGAGGACATGCTCCAGATGTGCACCATAGACTTTGGAAAGAGATGGGAAGATCATCTCTACGTGGTGGAGTTTGCCTATAATAACAGCTACCAGGCGAGCATCGATATGGCACCGTATGAAGCTCTGTATGGACGGAAGCGCCGTACTTCATTAGCTTGGGTAGAGGCAGGCGAAGCCAGAATGTATAAATATAATGAAGTCGATGAGGTGAATTCGACGATTCGCACTATTCAGGAACGACTATTGATAGCTCAAGATCGACAAGCAAAGTACTACAATGCCAAACACCGGAACATGGAGTTCGCGGTAGGCGATTGGGTCTACTTGAAGATCAAACCATTCAAAGGCGTATCCAGGATTCGACGGTTGGAAAAGTTGAGTCCAAGATATTTGGGTCCATTTAAAGTGGTTGAGCGAGTCGGGGAAGCTGCATATCAGCTAGCTTTATCGGTAGACATGGGTGGAACACAAATCTTGGTGCTACGGAAGGCCGTTAAATATCCAGCTCAGGTGATCAAAGAGGATCAAGTGTCAGTGGAGTATGGGCTAACAACGAAAGTGAGGCCCATTCGGATCGAGGATCGTGCCGAGAAACAGTTGCGGAACAAGACGGTCGGGATGGTTAAAGTCCAATGGGACAACTGCGGCCGTGAAGAGCTTACATAGGAGCGAGAGCAGACAATGCGAGATGAGTTTCCCGAGCTAATTTTGTAAAACGGTTGAATGGTGAAAATTTTGTTGTAACATGAAATTTTGATGTTATAACATTTTGGTTGCTGGTTGCCTTCCTGCGTACGAATTTCGAGGACGAAATTTCTTGTAGGAGGGGAGGGTTGTAACAGCCCAATTTTCAGCAGGAAAATTTTTGGGTGACACGGCCTGGGACACGGGTGTGTCCCAGGTCGTGTCCTGCTCGGGTGCGGAGTCGTCGTGAGTTTGATGAAAAATGCATTCGACGAAGTGTTCGAGAGGAACACACCCCATGTCACGGGCGTGTCGGGGGCGTGACATAGGGCGTGACCTCCCCTGTCGACACTCGAGAACTTTGGTCGACGAAAGTGGTCGATAGAGGGAACATGACCCGTATTATGGGCATGTACCATCTATCACGGGCGTGTAAAAGGGCGTGTCCCCCTCTAGTCGACGAAATTTGCTCGACGATCGTCCAGTACAAGTACACGCCCCGTGCCACGTGCATGACTGGGCCGACACGGGCATGTACCATGGCCGTGACCTATTTCAGGATAAGGCGGCTGGTGCACCGCTTATAAGAAACGGCCTGTGACACGGACGTATCACAGGGCGTGTCGGACCCGAAAAGTGAAATTGAGGCGAAATCGTGTCCTTCTATTTCCTTCAGCTGGAATCTCAGGGCTGAGAGGTCTTCCTATTTCCTTAAGGCTGTGAATTGAGATGAAAGAACTCATTTCATACTTGGCCTTCATCTTTCTAAAGTTTAGAGAGAGGAAGGGAAAGGAAGAGGGAGAAGGGGGAAGTGGAGCTGATTGCCGGTGGAGCTTGAGAGTGTCAAGCTGTGATCTGAGGCCATCTTTGCGAAGGAAAAGCTATTGCGGTTCTTTCCATCTTACTTGGAGCTCATGGCACCAAAGCGGTCTTCAAGGGTAAAGACATTTCTTCATAGCCATGTGAAGGCTTCCTTTTGGCATATGCATATGATTCCCCCACCAGAGGGTGGCTTGTGATGGGAGTCTTTGGGTTGATTCATGGAATCCCCAATTGGTTGGCATATAGATCCGGAAATGAAAGTACGGAATATGCATGTTGTATGAAGCCCATCTGGATAGGTTGGTCCGGATTGGTGATGTTGCATACGAACCGAAGAAGACTCCATAATAAAAGTGTAGTTTAGGAGTCGACGGATTGGACATGTGAAAGGAACTAGCAGGAAGTACTGGAGTGGTAGTCCACGAAAATATCCGTGTTATGCTTGTGCTATTGGGTAATACCTGTGAAGCGAGTAGCAGGAAGTACTGGATTGGTAATTCGGGAAAGGCCCTTTGTAATGCTTGATGCTCATAGGTGGTAGGTGCGAAAGAGAGTAGCAGGAAGTACTGGTGTGGTAAGCCAGGAAAGACCCCTAACATTTGTGATATTTGCGGCGTGGTACCTGTGAAAGGAAGTAACAGGAAGTACTGGTGTGCCCAGGAAAGACCTGTCGATGTACTGAAATGGGTGTAAGAGAAATACCCAGGCTTTAATGCCAAACAGGATCGGTGAAACCGACCCGCGTCTTTTCTTTAGCCGCGAGTACGCTGTGGTCGGTGATGACAAGACGATTTGAGCAGCGGAGGGTGGATGATCTGACCTGCGTTATGTCCGTCCGACGTGAGACCTGAAAGTGTGGTCTGTTCGAGCGCATAGCTAGAGTCTTAGGCCTACACGCCATGACACAATGTGGGGCTACGGGTCAATCCCGGTGCATTAAGACTAGAACTCCAGCTACACGTCATGGAGTAAATGCTCAAGTGATTTGTTGTTGGGTTGCGACCATGATACGGTGGTGGGCAACTGGTTCGCCGGTACACCAAGAATGCGCCCTGAGTGCATGGATCGTCGGGTTGCGGGGCACACAGTTGTGATGGAATGTATATGCATGAGAGAACATTGTATGAAATATATATGCTTGTGATATGCTATGCTTGCAGGGAAGAATACCGTTGCCCAGAGAGAAGGGGTAGGGTCGTTATAATTTGGTCGGCTGAATGCTGACCTTGCCTCTATTTGCCACCATTTGGTGGATTGTCCCTGTGCAGGTGCGGGAGAGCCAAGTGGGACGTGCAAGGACTGAAGTACCTGCTATTGTTGTTGCTGCTGCCGCTAGCCATCGAAGGCTAAAAGAAATGGAAGTGTTATGTTTTATTTTGATGTGGCCGGCCTGCGCGGCAATGTTTGAGGCCACTATTTTGAAAGTCATGTAAGGCCATAAGGCCAACTACTTGTATGTGTAAGCCATTCCTATCATGTATAAAATGTGGAGTTTTTATATGTTGGATGTTCGGGTGTGGAGTTCAAGTGTATTGTTATAGGCTTCCGCTAGAATGCAATGTGTTAGGGTGCGCTGCGCTACTCTTGTATCACACCATAACTTCGCCGCATGTTTTGTGGTATATGTTGTGGGGCCCCGACCGGACCTTCTAGTATATACTATATGAACGGATGGGGTTGATACATGTGTTGGTGGTAGAAGAGGTGAAGAAATGAGAGGGGGAAATCTCCGCGATGAGGTAAATGCAGCATATTTATAGGCCCCAGAGAAGGGCCCCGCAAAATATTCTCTCATAAATGAATTTCAACGTCGCGAGCCTCGATTGGACTTTCTTTCTGAGCTTGAGTCAACCTCGAAAAGAGCGGGGATTGTGTACAACCTCAGGCTCGCATGAGGTAACTCAAGGAGGAGTGTTGAGTTAGGGGCGAAAGGACAGCAGGGGCGAGTGGGACCATAGGGTCAACTCACTGGTATCCTAAAAACGGGCAAAATATGATGGGCGAGATGGGAACAACGGAACGACGAGATGGCTCTTACGACACGAGACGGCTCTCGCGATGCGCGGTGGCCCTTTATGGCGAGACGCCTCTCACAAGGCGGGGACTCGCGAGACGAGTAGATAGGTTCATCCGCCCACCGACTATTTTATCACTTGTCATATGAGAAAAAGGTTCTTTTAACTTATTAATCCCAATGAGGGATTTTACTCTTTTACCCCCGATAATTTTACCCTTTTATCCTTTGTGGTCTGCGTATTACCCTTCAGAACAGCGAAGTTTGGCTTTTGGAAGACCCAGCGTATGGTATTATGGTAATTTTAGGTCGGTTCAGTTTGATGATTGGCAGGTCAAACTTAGAAGCCTATATATAGACCGATAAGCTGCCTTAAAAAGGTTGTTGAACCCTTTCAACACTAGCTAGGGAGGGGAAGAACTTCTGATTCTTCTGGGTAAGAGGTGGGACCTCCAAGCTGAGGCCCTCGATCTGTTTCTGATTCTGAGACTCACAAACAATGGGTGGTTCGAGAAGAGTAGGTGTGTGCTGCAACTTCAAGTCTGAACTCTAGGTGACGTCGGTTACTGTCTTCAACAGAATTTTTCTAAGTTTTATACTCGAGAAGAACTTATAATACTCGAGTATAATTATTTTTTAGAACTCGAGTAAGCTCAGTGATGTATTCGAGTAGCAGAAGCTGTTCTCGAGAAGGCCTTGTGCAGTTCTCGAGAAAGCCATGCGTACTCGAGTAGATCATAACTCTTCTTCTCGAGTTACTTTAATTTATGTCAAAATTTTCTCTAAGTATTTTTCTCGAGATACCGACAACTTTTCTCGAGAAGGACAGAATCTTTTCTCGAGAACCAAATGTTGTTTCTCGAGACCCAGAATTTCTTTTCTTGAGAACCAGAGATTCTTTCTCTAGATGCATTGTTGTTCTCGAATAATAGATGAGTCGTTCTTGAGTATCAAGTCTATTATTTCTCGAGATACCAAAATTCCACCTCTACATTTTTCTTAAGTATTTTTCTCGAGAACTCTATACCTCTTCTCGAGAAATAGAAATTTCTTCGCGAGATCAATTACCTCTCTCGAGAAATGAAGTTCCGTTTTCTGAAACTTCCTAAGTTTTTACAGATTCGATTTAAAATTTCATCAAGGCTTGATTGGTCCACGTGGCTATCATTTAATGTGATTATGACCATTAGGCAGGTCCTATAAAAGGTCTTATCATAATAGACTAACCCTAATAAGAAGATTTTCCAAGTTTCTGAATCTTTTTAAAATTTCTAAATCGAGAAGCGTCGCCGCCGCTCTGTCTTCATCGCCAATCTTCTCTCTCGATCCAAGAGTTTCATAACAAAAAGTTTCAACAGATCAGGATTTTCAACATCGATAGATGTATTCCTTGATCGTGCCGATTCTAATGTTCTCAGATCCAAGGCTTCTCAAATTTCTTCATCAACCTTTCTGATAAGGGCTGTTCAGTTTTTCAAGAAGGAAGCAGAGTTCAGCTAGATCTGTGAAGATAAGACACTATATTTCTGATTGTAAATTCATTTTATTATTGTAGGAGTTATTCTCCGAGTCTTGTAGGAGTTTTACTCCGAGTTGTAGGAGATATTCTCCAAGTTGTTGTAGGAGTGGTTTTTGCTTCGAGTTGTCGGAACTTTGTTCCGAGTTGTAGGATTGTTTTCAGTCCGAGAGAATAGTGGAGTATCCGAGTGTAGTGCGTTGCTAGATTGGTGAGGTGGAAAGTGGATGTACCCAAGGATGGGGAACCACTATAATTCTTGGTGTCGTCTATGTATGCTTGTTTACTTTCTGTGCATCGCTCATATAAATTTTTATTCTGCAAAAAGACGCAGGACTCACCTATTCACCCCCCCTCTAGGTGGTTTAGGTAGACAACTTAAACATTTTCAATTGATATCATAGGGAGGTTGTTCATCAAAAGGTTAACACCTTGAACAGATCTTCCCCTAGTTGTCTAAAAAGGGTACAAGCATGGACAGGGCTAAGGATTTTGCTATGCTTCCCTTATGCACAAAGACAAACTTTCCCATGTGGAAAGAAAGAATAAAATTCTTCATGGAAGCTGTGGATCCAAGGATCTTTATGATTGTGGGGGAAGGACCCTATGTCCCAATGACTGTCTCCACTATTGACCCAACAAAGCAAGTTCCAAAGAAGGTTATGGATCTTGATAAAGACGAGATCGCACTTGTCTCTTTAGACAAGAAAGCCAAGAATATCATCGCAAGTACAATTGATGATTCTATGTTGTAGAATCTGATTCACTGCCAATCCGCTAAGGAAATGTGGCATTCTCTCATCATCCTAATGGAAGGTACTGAAGAGGTGAGGAATGACAGAAGATCCCTCCTAAATCAGAAATATGAAGCATTCAGACAAGATCCCAAGGATTCTATTGCTGATACTTTTGAAAGCTTCTTCAAGATTGTCAACGGCCTAAGAGTTTATGGCTGGATCTTCACTAATGAAGAACTGAATGACAAATTTCTGAGATCCCTGACTAAGTAATGAGACAACAAAGTCTGTGCAATCCGGGAGTTTGGTAAGTTGGCAGAAACTGACCCTTAGAATCTATTTGGAAAGCTTATATCATATGAGCTCCAAATAAATTCAAAAAAAAAAGCTGAAGAAGAGAAAAGCCAGCCTTCATCCAAGGAGAAGTCTATCGCTCTAAAGGCAGACATCTCGAGGAAGTAAAAATCTGCATCTCCTGCCCCCGCACAGGAAGAGAGTGAATAAGAAGCCTCAGAGCCAAGTACCTCAGGCTCAGATCTATCTAAAGGAGAGTTTTCTCTTCTTTCAAGGCAGTTCAAGAAGTTCTTGAATAAGAAGAAATAGTGGAGAGGCAAAGATGCCTTGTCCAGAAGATCACGTCATAATGGTGATCGTCATAGGAAACACTCAAGTAGCCAAGACAGGTATCACTCAAAACCGAACAAACATATTTCTTCTGACATTGTTTGTTATTGTTGCAATAAGCCAGGACACGTCATAGCTGATTTCCCTCAAAAGAAGGTGGGTGGAAGAAGAGAGGATAAGAAATCTTCTCATAATAAGAAGAAAACTAAAAGAAGACCGGTAGCCAAGAAGGCCAAGACTCTCAGTGACTCTGACTCATATGAGTCAAGTGAGGAAGAGGAAGCCTACTTTGGGCTGATAGCACAGACCGATGAGGAAGAAGAACCCCAGTACACTAGGAAGCTAAACTCTCACACCCCTCTCTCGGAATCAGATGCTTCTAACCATGATCATGAGGACTGTTCGTCTGATGATCAATCTGAACTCATGATTCAATGCAAGGAATTGATCAAGGCCTACGACAAATGTTGAAAAGTTGTTAAAACTCAGACAAAGGAGATTAAATTTCTCAAGGCTGAAGAGAGCACTCTGAGAGAGTAAGTCGCAAAGACGGACTCACTCAGAGAGGATTTCAATGTTGCAATTGAAGAATATAATAAAGCTCTCAAGCACCTAAATCTGAAGGAGAAACTCATCAAGGAATTGGAAGAATAACTTACAGCTGAAAAGAAACTTGTTGAAAGTTTCTACAAGTCCAAGATAGTCCTTCCGTTTGTTACTGAATTCTCTGCTCAGGCCAAAGGTACTAGCTTAGGCCATGTGGATGCTCCTAGTAAATCTTCTAGGAGAAATAAAGCTCAATAGAAAAATAAGGCTACCAAGAAAGCTATAGCCAAGGAGAAGGGGAAGCTCCTCAAGATCAAACTTCAATTAAAAAGGTTATCTTTCCAACTAACGAGTTTGATCTTGATTCATCCTACGGTCTCTTTGCTAGGCCTACTTATGTAGAGCCCGAGTCTTAGTACCAAGGATGGACAAGTCCCCGAAACTTTGGTGAAATTGTCTTCAAGGCACCTCATGAGGATATCACTCTTCAGATTTATGGCCCTTATAGTCATGGTCATAACATCAAGAAGGCTCCAAAAGTTAAACTCATTGTGGAAAAGCCTCTTAAAAAGAAGAAGTCACGTGAGTGCTATCACCATGAAGCTTCTACCTCTAAGTCTGCTTCCCCTACTAGACCACACTCTCAAAAGGTCAAGTAGGAGAACTTTAGGTAAAGATACAATAGGTTTGACTGTTGGTGTGGCGGAAAAGTTGGTCACTTTGTTATAGATGGCTGGTATAACCTTAGATATTATGTAACTCCTCATGTTAATAATGTGTGAAAGACCACTCATAATATTAGCACACGTAGGGGAAGTATGCTAACTTGAGACAAAGGACCCAAACAAGTTTGGGTTCTTAAGGCAAACTGATTTCTGAATGCAGGTATGTCCAAAGTCCACCAAAATTCCTATCTAGTATTTGGATAGTGGATGCTCTCGGCATATGATCGGGACTAGAAGCCTACTCCAGAATTACTCTCCAGTCATGAACATGCCAAAAGTCAACTTTGGAGGTTCTGACAGAGGAATTATAAAAGTGGTGGGAATTATGACCTACAATGTTCTTCAGGATTTGAAGAGGCATCACCTATCATGCTAAGGGACATAATGTTATTGATGGGTGCTCTAGTTCATGCATGCAGGTAGTCCATGATTGGACAAGTGAAGAAAATGAGTTTGGTGGTAAACTCAAAATTCGTCAAGCTCAGCCTGAAGTTCATCGAGCTCAGTTTGTAATTCGTCGAGCTCAGCTTAAAGATCGTCAAGCTCTGCTCAACACTTGTCGCGCTAAAGCCAGAAAAATTGACTAAGGCAATAAACGCTGAGACCGTTGAGAAGATCAGAGTTCGTCGAGCTCAGCCCACAGATCGTCGAACGCAGCTAAAGCCAGAAAAACTGACTAACGAAAAAGCACTGATATAACTGAGATAGCTGAGAAGAAGGCATTGAGACCGTTGAGATAGCTGAGACAACTGAGAAGAATGTGTCAAATTAACTGCTGAGACAAAACTAGCTGGATTTCTCTAAGTCCCGAAGCATTGAGTGAAGCAGGTTCACTCAATGCTTCTAATGAAGAAGGAAGCGCTGAGACAAAACTAGCTAGATTTCTCTAAGTCCAGAAGCATTGAGTGAAGCAGGTTCACTCAACACTTCTAATAAAGAAGGAAGCGCTGAGACAAAACTAGATGGATTTCTCTAAGTCTGGAATCATTGAGTGAAGCAAGTTCACTCAACGCTTCTAATGAAGAAGGAAGCACTGAGACAGTTAAGAGGAAAACCACTAAGACAGAAGATAGTCTTAGCCGTGAAGCAAAAACTGCTGAGACCGCTGTGAAGATACCGCTGAGACAGAAACTTATCTCAACTAATAAGAAGAAACCGTTAAGACAAAGTCCTATCATAGTTGTTAAGAAGAAATCGCTGATATCGCTGAGACAGAACCGTTGAGATAAAGTTAGATAAAATTCACAAGTCCAGAAGCGCTGGGAGACAAGATAAATGGTGTTGAGTGACTTAACATCACTCAACGCTTTATGAATTTTTGGAATATTTTCTAAGTCCAGATGGTGATGACCATTGCTGACGTCATCAAAGTCAACTTACATGTAGACATTGTGGGAAAGCTACAGTGGTGCCGAAAGCTGCCATGTCCTTTTCTGAAGAAGGTGGGGCTCACCAAACCTTGGCTAGGACCACATACAAGTGTGTCGTTAATTCAAATCAATGTATATAAAAAGGATAAAAGAAAACAGATTAGGGTAATGAGCAATGACGAAATAGATCGAACGGAAAAAGGAACAAACGCAGAAAATACAGAGAGGTGGCCAGACATCTTCTTATCCACCAAGCTTGAAAGCTAAAGTCTAGCAGAGATAGCCGCAAAGAAAAAGAAAGTTAGCTGAAGCTCTTCAAGCTCAGCAAGATAGTTCTTTCCATAACAGAGGAGCTGATTCATCCATTCAGCATGCTGGTAGCTGCTCATTTGTGTAGCAGAAAAGAGTTAGTTGTAGAAGAGGACTAATTCCTTCTACAATAAGTGTGCTGGACTGATATCTTCTTAGTCCAGAAAGGTAGACTCAGAGATTTATCTCTGAGACAGTTGTTTATTTTTCTTAGTTATTTTGTACTCTCTTCCTGTAGGATTTAGTTTATTTGAATCTGGGTGTAGGGCACTTTGTGCCAGAGGTAGGTAACAAATTAGTCACTGAGGTAGGTGCCCTGTTGGGGTACTGAGGTAGGATCCAAGTGTGGATATGAGCTATAGGGATTAATTACCTGAGGTAGGAGTGTATTGCTCTCTGAGGTAGGATCCAATTGTGGATATAAGGTAGGGCTGTCCTCCCAGCCTGAGTGTAGGGCCTTGTGCCTGAGGTAGGTGACTGGAGAGTCACTAAGCTATAAGTGACAAGTATATCACTGAGTTATAGGCCTTGGAGGAGGCTGAGTTGTAGGTTCCTGGAAGGGTACTGAGTTGTAGGAGTGCTGCAACACTCTGAGAGTAGGGTTGTGTTCCTGAAGCTATAGGGCTGAAGAGCTTGAGTTATAGGCCTTAGAAATATGGCTGAGGTAGGTGATTAGTGGATCACTGAGCTGTAGGAGCCCTCTAGGGCTCTGAGATAGGAACCCTTGTGGTTCTGAGTTTGGATTCTATGAAGAATCTGTGTTATAGGCTGAGGGCCTGAGGTGTAAGCTCTGAGGAGCATATTAGTGGAGTTTGTACCTAGTCCAATAAATTAGTTGGATAGGTAGGAGGGAAAGTGGATGTATCCAATTGGGGAACCGGTATAAATCTTTATGTTTGTTGTGTTGCTGGTTTTCTTTTTTATTGCAAGATTTAAGGACAAGCCCTAGATAGTTTAAGTTGAAATCAGCAAATAACCAATAAAATTTTCAAAGACCTATTCATCCCCCCTCTAGGTGATTAGCTAATCTTCAGTTAAATAACTTTCAAAAAGGATACGGTATGATTACTAATGGTAGTGTATCATTCTCAGATGTGGCTTATGTTGAAGGATTGAAACACAATCTTATAAGCATAATCCAACTCTGTGATAAAGGATACATAGCAGAATTTCATACAGACAAGTGCTTGATAAAATTGGTAGATAACTTGGAAACGATTCTATCAGGCACTCGTAGTAGAAATATATTATGTTTAGATTTTATTTGCATAGACTCTTCTACGCCAGTGTGCTTTTTGGCAAAAGATAGTGCGTCTCTTGGTGACCAATGACACAAGAGACTAGTACATATAAATTACAAACTATTAATAAATTATTTTGTATTAATTTAGTACATGATGCTCCCAATATTAAGTCCGTCAAAGATAGACCTTGTCACGCATGTGTAAAAGGCAAGCAAACAAGGGCTACCTTTAAAAGTATTATTGGCAAAGACTCTAATATGTGTTTACACCTACTTCATATGGACTTGTTCAGTCCACTACAAATTAAAAGTTTGGGAGGTAAGGATTATACATTGGTCATTGTTGATGATTACTCTCGCTTTGCGTGGGTGTTTTTTCTAAAGTACAAGTCAGATACTTTTGATATCTTTACTAATTTTGTCAGGCAATTTCAGAATGAATATAGCTACTCCGTTGTCAAAATCAGAAGTGACAATGGAACATAGTTCAAGTCTGGGGCTATGATACAATTTTGTGAAATTCTTGGTATCTTTCATGAGTTTTCCTCTCACCGTACTCCTCAACAGAACAGAGTAGCCGAGAGAAGGAATAGGACAGTCATCGAGGCTTGCAGAACCATGTTGAGTGATGCCTCACTACCGGAATATTTCTGGGCTTAAGCCGTCAACACTACATATCACGTGCAAAATCGAGCACTCATAAACAAGAACCATAATAAGACACCTTACGAACTACTAAAGGGCGGGAAATCGACCATTTCATGTTTTAGAAACTTTGATAGTAAATGCTTCATCCTTAATAATGGGAAATATCATAGCACTAAATTTAGTGAAAAAAGCTTTGAAGGTATTTTCGTAGTTATAGTAGTCATAGTAAGGCATATAGAATTTTTAATAAAAATACCCTGGTTGTAGAAGAATCTATCAATGTTGTATTTGATGAGATGAGCTTGCTGTTAGACAGCTCTTCTAGTGTGTTTATTGAAGATGAAAGTTCAAGACTAAAGGAATTAAACTTGGATGAGCCAACTGAAGAAGAGGCTCAAAAGTTCATCAAGATCACCACTCCAAACCCAATTGGAGAGGTTGATGACCATGATGAAGATGTCATCCAAGTTTATGAAGTCTCTCCAGTGGTAGAGGAAGCTTCGGATGTACTAACTCTAGAGCTCAAACACCTGATGGATCACCCAATGGATCAAATCATAGGAGACCCCCGTGATGGTGTCAGAACTCATAGAGGTACAACTAATGAAAATCTATATTTAAGTTTCCTCTTGCAGGTTGAACCAAAGAAGTTTGAGGAAGCAAACTCAGACACATCTTGGGTGATGGCAATGGAAGAAGAACTTAAATAATTGAAGTATTGCCAAGTACGGAAGCTTGTTCCATGACCCAAAGGCAAGAACTTGATCGGAACAAAGTGGGTCTACAGGAACAAGAGGGACGAGGATGGAATAATTATAAAGAACAAGGCCAGACTCATCGCCGAGGGATACAGACAAGAATAAGAAATCAACTTCGATCAGACATATGCACCTGTGGCAAGACTGGAGGCAATTAGGTTTTTCCTAGCATATGTAACACTTAAGGGCTTCACTTTCTATCAAATGGATGTGAAGTCGGCCTTACTTAATGGTGACATAAAGGAAGAAGTGTATGTGGAACAACCTCTAGATTTTGTTGATTCTAACCATCCTAAGCACGTCTATCTTTTATTTAAAGCTTTATATGGTTTGAAACAAGCTCCTCGAGCTTGGTATGAGATGTTGTCTAACTTTCTTCTTGAGAACAAGTCACAAGAGGAATGATAGATAAGACATTATTTCTTAGGGAAATAAAAGGCAAGATTTTGCTAGTGCAAATCTATGTCAATGACATCTTATTTGGCTCTACTGACGACAACCACTGCAAAATGTTTTCAAAACATATGCAAGGGAAGTTCGAAATGAGCAATATAGGAGAGCTGAAGTATTTCTTAGGACTTCAGGTGAAATAATCTGAAGATGGAATTGTCATTTCTCAGAATAAATTCACCAAGGAGTTAATTAAGAAATTCAGAATGGAGAACGTAACCTCTATGAGGACTCTAATGAGTTCAGCTATGTCTCTTGACAAGGATGAGAAAGTGAAACCTTTTGATGGAATCAAGTACAAAAACATAATTGGATCCTTGCTCTATCTTACTGGTAGTAGACCAGACATAATATTTTCAACATGTGTGTGTACTAGATTTCAAGTGAACTCTAAGGAATCTCAATACGCTGCTGCAAAGCGGATTTTGAGATACCTTAAAGGTACACCAAATCTTGGCTTATGGTACCTAAGAATTAATGATAGAGAAATGATAGGTTTTTAGATGTAGATTTTGCAGGTAGTAAAGATGATAGAAAGAGCACTTTCGGGACTTGTCAATTCCTCAGAATAAGGCTCATCTCATGGAGCAGCAAGAAGCAAAATTGTGTGGCAATTTCAACGGCCGAGTCAGAATACATTTCTGTCGGTAGTTTTTGTGCACAATTATTATGGATAAAGAACCAATGTGAAGACTACAATATGAAGTTCAAGAACATTCCGATGTTTTGCGACTCCTCCAGTAGAATTGCAATAGCCAATAACCCAGTCTCTTATAACAGGACAAAGCACATAGAGTTGCGGTACCACTTCATCCGGGAACATGTGGAGCATGGAGATATCAATCTCCAATATATTCCAACTGACATGCAGGTTGCAGACATTTTCACGAAGTCACTGGACGAAGCCAAGTTCTCGTTCTTCAAAACTGAACTTGGCATGCTCAACAAGGAAGAATGAAGAAGGAGGTCTCAAGCAAAGTGCAAGATCGGGCTGTACTTTACAAAAAAATTAGAAAAATCGAAGTCTGGACTTCATTTCTTGAGTACATCACTAATTCTCAAGAAGTACATCTTTTATAATTGAGAACAATAGACTTACTACTCGAGAAAAATAGACTTACTTCTCAGGAAAAATAGTTCTACTCGAGAATGAGACTTCGTCTACTTGAGAACAAGACAACTTCTACTCGAGTAATAATTTTCTTCTTCTCGAGAACTATTATCCCACACAAGATATCAGATGAAAAATCGGTATCAAGTTCAAATTTTTGATATTTGCACCCATGCAAATTCAGCCTCCTTACTCCATGTAATTTAGCATTACTTATTTCATTAATCATTAAGATTTAAGGTAAATATATATATAAATTGTCCAGAAATTTCTTATTCCCGAATTTCAAAAACCTGCTCTTGAGAAAAACTGTTCAACTTCACTGTCCCCACCGCACTGCCGAAACAACCCTACTTCTCCCTTCACCGGCCAGCATATGTTTCATTCTTCAAATCAATGGACTCCACATCCAAGTTAGACATCGACATCGAACTCATCTCCATCGAAATCGGTCACATTTCTGACGATTTCAGAAACGTTCTCATCTTGCTCTACATCGCCAGATTATCTTTCGTTCTGGAACACTCTTCCAGAGTTTTACTTTCTAATGTAGAGGCATTCTAGCAACATGCTAAGATCAAGCGCAATGGGAAAGTGCTGAAATCTAAAGTCCATAACTTCAAAATCAAGATGACTTCTAACTCTGTATCATAATTTTTGTGGCTACCAGTTATCGACATGGAAGATGATCTTATAAGCTCAGACTATGAAAGGGATTATGGATTTTGTGGACTTCCCGACTCCACTGTTACCATCCGCCGACAACATATGAATGCAGAAGTAAATTACTCACAGATATTCTAAAAAAAGTCCTTCTCTGCATGACCAGTCCTATCAGCTGCATCAATATAGAGTTCTTCGATATGATGACTGTCATTATCTGCAGGAAGAAGTTTCAGTGCGTGGTGATGCTTTTCGACAGAATCAAGGTAAGCATCAAGAACCCTAATTATGGAAGAATTTTATCTCTTTACCTAAATTATATGAAACTAGAAGTGTTTTTCATGGCAAAGAGCATGGCCCTTCACCAAATGAAGAAAGTCTCCATCTCCTCCATCCAAAGATGGGAGATTAAGCTTCAGAAATCAAACCAAGCTTCAAAGAAAGATGAAGATGAACTCAGGACTCCATCTCCCCCTTCTTATCAAATAACAGATCCTATTATTGAGGGGGAGCCTGCTCCATCTGTCTAAGATCAGCAAACTCAAATTCCAACTCCTGCTCCAGTCTATATAGAAATTCCAGCCCATGTCTCCACTTCACCTGCCGCTGTTCTACATACAGATCAAGAAGAAGATACATCTACATCTGCTACTGCAAAATACTCTTCTCTCCCAGAAGACACAACTCCTTCAATTGCTGCCAAAGACACCTCTCTTCAAGCAGATAATTTAGAATTTATTGCTGTTAATTTACCTGACTCAGAAGTTCTAACAGATGCGCAAGTGAATGAACAAATTATGTCTACAGTTGATGACATTAAAAAGATTATTTAGGAGCTCACATCCAAAGATCCTCTATCCCCTCTACCTGAAGAACATTCTCCTAAACCTGACTAGTCTCTTCATTCAGAACATTCATCAGAACCTGAACCATCTCCAAAGCCCCAGTCTCTTGTTTAGGGGGAGAAAGATGAAAATACAGTTTTTCTTTTTGATACTGAAGAAGAAATACCTACTGAAGATGCTTAACCTCCTCTTCCTAGTCAACATTTCAACATTCCCACCATATTAGCCAAAGATGCTGAAGATGAAGACACTACAGTCAGAAGAAAACAAAATAATACCTCTATAGTATTCATTGAAGAAATTATGCCCTGGACTACTCCAGTTTTACCTACTCCATCTCTTCAAACTAATGTTCTATCTGAAAATAATATCTTGAGTAAGATTGAAGCCATGATGGGTAAGCAGAGAAAATATTTTGATACTTACCTTAAAGCTGTAACTGATAAGGTAACTGCCTTAGAGAAAGAGATGAGCCGAGGAATTGCTGAAATCCAAAACAACACAGATGAATTCAAAAGGCTTTTACAAATTGGAGGGAAAGCTATAGATCACACCATTACCAGCATAGGTATGGTAATGGACCAATCTGTCACTCTTACAAATAATCAGATACAATTAGAAAAGAAAGCTCAAGAACGCAACTTCAAGACATGTGAAGAAGTTGGGCAGTTCAAAGAAAGTGTCATTAGAACCCTATCTGTAGAAGTCAGAAAGGGGGAGGATAAAGTGAAAGAACATCTTGAGAAAAAAGTTCAAACAATGAAAGATCAATGGGATGGCCAAATGAAAAAAAATTCAAGCATCAGTGTTAAAGGAAGTTAAGAGTACAAAGCTTTATACATATGATACTGCAATATGGATGCACAATCAAATTTTCTCTAACCTCTCAATTGACCCTTCTGCGCCCCCTCCTGCAAGCATGGATGTAAATAGGCCTACATTCTCTCTAGGGCCTGAATATTTTGAAGCTCCACTTCCTCCTAAGACTTATGAACAAGCATGGGATCCTGAATAAGGTAATGTGCCTCCTCAATTATTTCCTAAGAAACAAAAATTTACAAGAAGAAAGTATGGTGATGGTGCCCTTGCTACAAGGTCCACTCCCATGCAAGAGCATGTTGAAAGAGAGTTTGCTAAACTATGGAGACCAACATCAAAATCCATTATTCTTGACACTTTAAGACTTGTTGTGGAATTTAGTAGACACAAGGATGATTACTACTCTCATACTGAATGGATGCAATATGAAAAATCCTTGACTCTTAGAATACTACATGCTAGAAAGTATAGTCAAGATGATCCAGCTGCTCCTCCAAGGCCCGCCAAGTATTTTCCAAAGCCATACATGTATTTCCAAAGACAAGAAGACAAACATCAGAAGAAGCAACATCAACAGACGAAGAAGGGATAGAAGATTATAAAAGTTTTATATATGAGAAATGTATTGGATTAGACTTTTCCTGGACAATTTCTATATATATACATCTTTAAATTTTGATGATTTATATCTTTTATTGCGTAACATTTCTCATTATTATTTAGTTTGCTAGTTACTTTATTTATTTTTCTTGATATAATTCACCTTAGTGTAGAGGGTTCTGACTTCTACAAATAGGTGGAGAGTTTTGAGTATTGTATCCACAATAACCCAGATTTGTATGAAGTCACCCTTGAATTAAGATGAATTAAGTTTGTATTTGATGTCTTTTCAAGTTGAGTTCTTGTAGGCTACAATTGGCAATTGTGGACCAATGTCAGTTTACAATGGGTCAACAAACACAGGACCATACAATGTAATCCCTCATTATGTGATCCATGGTGTTGACTAATGTGTAACCTCTCTATTGGGACACACTTCATTTTCAAGCACTAATACTGTGGGAGAAAAGCTAGTTGCTGGATTTTTTGAAGAAAATCAATTTTCAGACTTATAGAATTCTTCTAAGTTTTATTCTCGAGAAGAACTTATAATACTCGAGTAGAATTATTTTTTAGTACTCAAGTAAGCTCAGTCATGTATTCGAGTAGCAGAAGCTGTTCTTGAGAAGGACTAATGGAGTTCTCGAGAAAGCCATGCGTACTTGAGTAGATCATAACTCTTATTCTCGAGTTACTTTAATTTATGTCAAAATTTTCTCTAAGTATTTTTCTCGAGATGCCGATGACTTTTCTCGAGAAGGCCAGAATCTTTTCTCGAGAACCAGATGTTATTTCTCGAGACCCAGAATTTAATTTCTCGAGAACAAGAGACTCTTTCTCGAGATGCATTGTTGTTCTCGAGTAACAGATGAGGTATTCTCGAGTAACAAGTCTATTATTTCTCAAGATACCAGAATTCCACCTCTACATTTTTCTTAAGTATTTTTCTCGAGAACTCTATACCTCTTCTCGAGAAACAGAAATTTCTTCTCGAGATCAATTACCTCACTCGAGAAATGAAGTTTTGATTTCTGAAACTTCCTAAGTTTTGACGGATTCGATTTAAAATTTAATTAAGGCTTGATTTGTCCACGTGGCTATCATTTAATGTGATTATGACCGTTAGGCAGGTCCTATAATAGGTCTTATCATAATCGACTAACCCTAACAAGAAGATTTTCCAAGTTTCTTAATCTTCCTAAAATTTCTAAATCGAGAAGAACCACCGCCGCTCTGTCTTCATCACTGATCTTCTCTCTCGATCCAAGAGATTCAGAACAAGAAGTTTCAACAGATCAGGATTTTCAACATCGACAGATCTATTTCTTGATCGTGTTGATTCTAGAGTTCTCAGATGCAAGGCTTCTCAGATTTCTTCCGCAACTTTTCTGATAAGGGCTGTTCAGTTTTTCAAGAAGGAAGAAGGCGAGTTCAACCAGATCTGTGATGATAAGACATTGTATTTCTGATTATGAATTCATTTTATTGTGGTAGGAGTTATTCTCTGCATCTTGTAGGAGTTTTACTCAGAGTTGTAGGATATATTCTCTGAGTTGTTGTATGACTGGTTTTTGCTCTGAGTCATAGGAACTTTATTCCGAGTTGTACGATTGTTTTCAATCCAGAGAATAGTGGAGTAGACAAGTCTAGTGCGTTGCTATTTCGGTGAGGTTGAAAGTGGATGTACCAAGGTTGGGAAACCACTATAATTCTTGGTGTCGTCTGTGTATGCTTGTTTACTGTATGTGCTACACTTGTACAAATTTTTATTCCACAAAAAGACATAAAACTCACATATTCACCCTCCTTTAGGTGATATAAGTAGACAACTTAAACATTTTCACTTTATAATTTGTATCAGAGTGTGGTTAATCAAAAATTGGTTAATCTAGAATAGATTGATCAAGAAAAGTTACCTCCTTGTTATAAAGATTACAACAGTTATATATATTTGAAAGTTCTTGTTTTAAAGGTAGCTAGAAACCTAGAGGGGGGCGGGGGGGTGAATAGGTTTATCTAGGTCTTTTGATTTCTTTTTGTTTCTTCTTTAGTTACTATGTGATTGAGAGCTTTTTTATGTACCTACAAACATAAATCAAACACAAAAAAGAACACAAGTATTTTATAGTGGTTCCACAAAATTATGGGTACATCCACTCTCCTCCCACCTTACTAACTTCCCATTAGTCAAGTCCCTTCTGCAAATCAATTCTCCAAGGAGCTTACATCTCATATCCTGCAGGATCTCCTAGTCCCCTCCATGACTAACACCTCAGCAACAAAGTCCTACACTCTGTGATACAAGTATCACCTATCTCAGGCAATTAAGCCCTACCACTCAGGCTATGGAGGATAGCCCTACCTCAGAGCAAACTTGCTCCTACAACTCAGAGAGATGCATTATCCTACAACTCAGGCACAAGTTCCCTACTTCTCACTGAGTAAAACTCACCTACCTCAGATCCTAGCAGGATCCTACACTCAAAGAGGAGCTCTCTCCTATAGCTCAGACAAATTTGCACTACCTTAGGCCCTATAGCTCAGATATGGAAGGATCCTACAATAAGAAATAATTTAATTAACTTTGACATAGAGAAATTTCTCTTTGTCAACAACTAAAGCATAAAGAGATCTGCTCTAACTCTCCTCACAATAGAGAAAGATATTGCTGGAGGTACTCAGAAGATGACTTCTGAACTTGTTGAAGAAGACTAAAGATATGTTGATCTTGAGTCTTCAAGCAGCTATCTGAACTTTTTCTCGCAGGAGAGCTTCAAGCTTTCTACATGCAGCAATGGCAAAGAAGATGAAGTTGGCTGCTAACGTTTTAGTTGATAATGCTCCTAAAAGTTATCTTGTGTCTTTACCCATCTCCTACTTTTGTAGTCCACTGATCAACGGCTCTTAGAGATCAGTGGGCCCCACTAACAGTGTCCAGCTGCATCTTACTTTAACGCCTATCTGTCGTACTATAGGCCTGTAGTTCTTTTTGTCATGTACTATGACTTTGCTGCTAACAATTTGAATATGGTTAACTTTTTGACTTGTTGACATCAGAACCTGAAGACTTAGTTAGAATTCAAGCATCAGTAGTATAGGCATTGAGTGAATGAGCTTCACTCAATGCCAAATCACTTAGGCAAATTTACTGTCTCTTGGTGTTGAGTGAGTTACCTTCTCTCAATGCCAAAGTACTTAGATTATAAATATGTTTCTAGGCATTGAGTGATTCAGCTTCACTCAACTCCAACTTGCTTTCTCAGCTTCCTATTACTTGACATTGAGTGAGTGAGCATCACTCAATGCCAAACTTCTTAAACAAAATTCTGCCTTCACTAGGCGTTAACAACGTTGTGTGAGTAATGCACACTCAACGCTTTTTGCCTTAACAATTTCTACAGCCTCTTCTGTATGTATAACGTAGAGAGCATTGAGTGAACATGCCTCACTCAACATTTTCTGCCTTAGCCTTTTCTGCTTCTTCAGCATCTTAAGCATTGATAATATTGAGTGAGCATGCCCCACTCAATGCATTTTTCTTTAACAAATTCCGTGTCATGGCATTGAGAGCGTTGAGTGACCATGCCTCACTCAATGCTTCCTGCCTTAGCCAAATTTATGTATTCTTTAAAAGTACTTACTTTGACTGACTGAGTGTTACTCAACACTTAAGAGGCTATGCCATAGAGTGAATGATCTTCACTTAACGCCTGTGGACTTAGCCACATTTCTGCCTCTTAAACCTTAAGTATTGACTGTCTCAGCCAGCCTCACTCTACTCTAAATTGAGTTCGACAAATGCTGAACAGTGTTCGACGAACAGTGAGCTCAGCTCGACGAACTCTGAACTTAGTTCGATGAATTTATAATTATCCAAATTTCTCAAACTCTGAGCTTAGTTCGAAGAACGATTTGCTTAGCTCGACGAACTCTGAACTTAGTTCTACGAAATTTGACTTAGTCAATTTTCTCAAACCAAATCTTAGGTAAGAGTTTTCTTGACTTAGCCACATAGGTTATTTGTACCATCACTGTCATCTACTAATATATGTATATCATTGACAAGATTGACTTCATCAAATCTAGAACATTGTGGTCAATGGACCCAACAATCTCCCCCTATTTAAGGAAGTCAAAACTCGTAAGCAAGTGAGTCAATGATACACAGAACCATGCAGCAATAAGCATAAAAATAATATAATTGAGAAGTGATCTATAGTTACAATACTTCCCAGTATATAGAGTGGAACATCACTGCACCTGCTTCCCCTGAATTACTACTACCATGCTAGAACATTAATCTGATCATCTGATAATCTTTTCCTCCACCTTTTGAATTTAGAAAATAGCTGGTAGGATTCATCTGATCATCTGATCATCTTGTCATCTTCTCCCCCTCAATCAAACAGTAGTGAGTTGTTTGAATTGTGCTGGACATGCTCACCCTCAATTGGAGAATCTTTAATTATTTAAAGAATAATTCCATCTGCAAAATACGAAATAGCTTGCAGCCAGATGAGGAGCAATTGAAAATATACTAAGTTTAACTTACCCAACTCAAATTTGAAGGTGTTAAACTTAGCTTCAACTTGTGGCTTAGTGAATATGTAAGCCACTTGCTTGTCTGTTGGAACAAATGCAAGGGTGATGTTTTCACATTCCACATGATCCCTAATGAAATGATATCTAATATCAATGTGCTTAGTCCTGCTACGGGAGACATGATTCCCAGCAATTGAGATTGTACTAGTAGAATCACAGAATAGAGGAGTTCTACTTATCTAGAGGTTGTAGTCTTGAAGCTGGTGCTAGATCCACAATAACTGAGCACAGCATCTAGCTGCTGAGATGTACTCTGACTCTGCAGTTGATATTACAATGCTGGTTTGTTTCTTGCAGCTCCAAGATACCAGTCTCCCTCCCAAAAACTGACAGGTGCCAGATGTTCTCTTATTGTCTTCTTTACAGCCTGCAAAATCTACATCCAAATAGCCTGTTAGATCAAACTCCCCATTCCAAGGGTACCATAGGACAAGATCTGGAGTGCCCTTAGGATACCTCAAGATTCTCTTAACTGCAGATTAGTGAGATTCATTAGGACAAGCCTGATACCTAGCACACAAACATGTAGCATACATGATGCCTGGCCTCATACAAAGTTTCCCTGCCTCTATACAAAGTTTCCCTGCCTCATATTTTCCCACAAGCATACTTGACTCCATGGGAGTTCTTATGGTGGAGGAGTTCTCCATGCCAAATTTCTTTATCAACTCCCTAGTGAATTTAGACTGAGATATGGACAAGCCATCATCAGTCTGTCTTACTTGGATGCCCAAAAAGAACTTAATTTCACCCATGCTGCTCATCTCAAACTTTCCCTGCATAAGTTTAGCAAACATTTTGTAGAGATTGTCATCAGTAGATACAAAGATGATGTCATCTACATTGGTCTGAACTAGGATGATCTTACCCTTATATTCCCATAGGAATAGGGTCTTGTTTATCTTCCCATTGAAAATTTATTCTCAATGAGAAATCTAGACAAAGTCTCATACCATGCTCTAGGGGCTTGCTTCAGCCCATATAGAGCTTTCCTAAGTCTATAAATATGATCAGGTGAGTTAGGAACTACAAAACCTGGAGGCTGCTCAACATAGAATTCCTCTTTTAAGTCACTATGTAGGAAGGCTGACTTCACATCAATCTGGTAGACCTTGAATACCTTGTGTGCAGCATATGCAAGGAACAGTTTGATGACATCCAATCTTTCTATAGGGGCAAAGGTTTGATCAAAGTCAATGCCTTCTTCTTACCTGTACCCCATAGACACTAGTCTGGCTTTATTCTTGATTATAATACCATTTTCATCAAGATTGTTTATGTAGATCCACTTGACTCCAATGATATTATGTCCTTGTGGTCAGGGAACCAGCTTTCAGACCTTGCACCTCTTGAACTGGTTCAGTTCCTCCTGCATTGCTCCAATCCAATGCTGGTCTATGTTGGCTTCTTCAAACTTCTTGGGCTCCACTTGGGATAGAAAGCTTGAATACATGTCGATATTCTGACTTCTGCTCCTTGTTGTTACTTCTTGGGTTGCCTCACCAATTATCTGGTGAGTAGGATGATCTCTTATGTGTCTTACTACTGGTGACAATCTTCTTTCAGCAACATGTTTATCTTCAGGTACAGCCTCTTATTGATCTTCATCCACTCCCAGTGTGACTAGTAGATCTTCTGGAGTATCCGCTTCATCTTCTGGTGATAATTCCTTGATGGTCAGTTTGTCCATCATCTATTTTTTACCTATAGTACTATAAGAGTAGCTTGGTAGCTCCCTATTAATCATAGTAGATTCATCAAAGACTACATGAACTAATTCTTCTACAATTTGGCTTTTCAAGTTGTAGATCCTATAGGCTTTGCCATGATTGTTATACCCAACAAAAATTCCATCAAAGGATTTGGCAGCAAAATTATTCACATAGGACTTTCCATTATGAAGTACATAGCACTTACTAACAAAGATTTTAAGATAGCTCAGGTTTGGTTTTCTGCCTTTCAAGATCTCATAGGGAGTCATCTTGTGGCTTTTGGTGATAGAGGCCCTATTGAGGTCGTGACATGCAGTATTTAATGCCTAACCCAGAAATATTCTGGGAGAGATGTGTCACTCAATAGTGTTCTACTAGCCTCTATGAGAGTCCTATTTTTCCTCTCAACAATCCCATTTTGCTACAGTGTCCTTGGTGAAGAGAATTCTTGATGAATCCCATGTTCTTCACAAAATCTTGTCATGCTATCAGACTGGAATTCAGTCTCATGGTCACTTCTAATTTTGGTCACTTCTAATAGACTTCTCCCAAGTCAAGCATAAGTGCACGTAACCACTTAAACACACAGGTTGTTGAAGCCATGCTCCTATACTCAGCTTCAGCACTTGACCTTGAAACCACCGACTGCTTCTTACTTTTCTAGCTAACAAGATTTCCTCCTACAAAGGTGCAAAAACATGATGTGGACTTTCTATCTTCTTTGTTATCAGCATAGCTAACATCAGAATATGCTTCAATCTTCAAATGATTATGCTTTTGAAACAACACACCATTTCCTAGAGCCCCTTTCACATACTCCAAAAATTTTATGCTAGAACATAGATGACACTCTCTAGGATTCTGTATAAACTGACTGACCTTCCCAACTATTTAATAGATATCTGGTCTAGTAATAGTCAGATATATGACTTTGCCTACAAGTCACATGTACACAGTAAAATCTGGGAGAAGAGAAGAATCTTCAGTCCACCCCTTATCATCTCCAACAACCATCGGGCAACGAGTAGGTTTTTTGCCAAGAAGACCAGTTTCCTTTAAGAGATATAGCGCATACTTTTGCTATGAAAGGGCCGCAGAGTTTCACTTTCATGAAATCTCAATTCCCAGAAAGTACATCGGAGTTCCCATATCCTTAGTAACAAAATGTTGTCGAAGATGTCGTCTTGCCAAATAAATGTCTTCTTTATCATCACCAGTAAGAAAGATATCATCAACATAGACTACAAGAACCACAAGGACTTTAATCATCTTGCGTATAAATATAGAATGATCAGTAGAACTTCGATTGAACCCAATAAGAGAAACAACTCCACTAAATTTTCCAAACCAAGCTCGTGGACTCTTCTTTAAATCATAAATCACCTTTCGAAGCTTGCACACCAGAGAATCCCCCTGAGCAACATGCCTAGGAGGTTACTCCATGTCAACCACCTTTTGCAAATCACCATTGGGGAAGGCATTCTTCACATCTAATTGAGACATGTCCCAGTATCTATTAACGGCCACCGAGAAGAGAACACGTATAATGTTGATGCGAGCAACGAGAGAAATAGTATCAAAGATGTCTACCCAATACGTCTGAGTAAACCCTTTGCCCACAAGCCTCGTCTTATAATGATCAACATAACCATCTGGAAGATACTTAACAACAGAGACCCACTAACAGCCAACCAAATCAATGCCCAGAGATGGAGGAACAAGAGTCCAAGTACCTCTCTCAGTTAATGTGTTCATTTCTTCATCCATAGCAGCTTTCCACTAAGGAATGACAAGAGACACTTGATACGTAGCCGGTATAACAGTAGAAGAGATATCAAGAGAAAAACACTTGCCAACTGGGGAAAGCTGAGCATAGGAGACAACAACATCAATAGGATGCTTAGTGTATTGTCAAATGCCCTTCCGCAGGGAAATGGGAAGATCGAGATCACTCCTGACCGAAGGTGGAAATTCACTGTCAGAAGAAAGAAGTGGCCCGAGAACAGGTACAGAAGGCTTCAAGGGCAAAGAATCAGTCTCGAGAGAAAGAAACGGTACAACTGAAACAGATATGGAAAGAACAATTTTCGGCAGAGGTACCTAGATAATAGGAATTGAAAAAGAAGTATTAGAGGGCCAGAGAGAAGAAGCAGGAGAAAAATATGATGTATCTTTAAAGAAGGTAACATCAGCAGACACGTACTGTTTGCACAGACTAGGATCAAAATAGGGATATCCATTCTTTGTCGGACAATAACCAAGGATTATGCATTTAATAGAATGAGAAGAAAGTTTGTCACGACTAGGAGAAGGTATGTGAACAAATGTAGCGCCCCAAAATTCGAAAGAGGGACGAGCAGTGTCAAGAGTCAAGTTTGGGTCTTGGTAAGGGTCACATGGCCTAAGACACGGGCGTGTCCATGGCCATGTCGTGCTCAGGTTTGTCTAGAGCCTGGAAAGTCGACGATTTTCGCTCGACGAAGTGTCGAGAAAGGGAACACGGCCTAGGACATGGGCGTGTCCATGGCCGTGTCGTGCCCGGGTTCGTCAAGAGCCCGGGAAGTCGACGAACTGTGCTCAACGAAGTGTCGAGACAGTGAACACGGACTGGGACACGGGCATGTTAAAAGTTCGATGAATTTTTTCGACGAAGTGGCAGTCGACGATCGTCGAGAGACACGTGAGACATGGGCGTGTCCCAGGTCGTGCTTGGGATGTGAGTCGGGCTGTGTTAGGGGGACACGGCCTGGTGCCCAACCATGTTCGGCTTGACACGGGCGTGTCAATTTCGACACGACCCGTGTCCTTCTCATCCTGTTTCGAGGGAGGTGTAACACGTGTACTGCATGCGTCAGCTTTGACACGGGCGTATTCAGAGCCCGTGTCCTTTTCTGGGTGCGACAGTTTTGGCATCGATTGAGGCATACGACCTTGGACACGGGCATGTCACAAGCCGTATTCGGCAGGTGTTTTGATTTTCAGTTCGGATCATGGCCGTTCGTTTCCTTCTTTTGGGATCTGATGTTCCAGGGTTGTCCTTGCCGAGTTAAGTCCAGGAATTGGGTTTGGTAACCCTCATGAAAGATATGGTACCTAAACACCTAGAGGGGGGGGGGGGTGAATAGGTGACCTAAACCTTTTTGCTTTGTTTGCAGCAAAACAGTTATCACACGATTTCTACAGCTAACACAATAACAAAATATAAACTGCTAATCCACAGCACAGCACAGCACAGCAGACACACAAATTTATAGTGGTTCCCCAATATTTGGGTACATCCACTTTCCCCCTTCGCCTATCTAGCAGTGTACTAGATTCGGCCAAACTTCTCCACTATGTCAGAACCCAACTAGGTTCCTACACCTCAGGCCCAAAGCCTTACACTCAGCCACCAAGGCCTACACTCTGCCACCCAGGCCTACACTCAGCCAATTAAGGCCTACACTCAGAGCTCTTCAACTCCTACACTCAGGCAACCAAGCCCTACCCTCAGCCTTTATAATATAGGCTTACAATTCACTCAGATCCAATGGATCCTACAAGTTAAATTGAATTACAATAACTAACTCTACAACTCAGAAAATAAGAGAGGAGTTGAGAGTTTCTTGAAGAGTTCTTGGAAGAACTCAGCTAGATCCAAACTGACTTAGCTTCCTTCAAAGCTTCTTGAGTAGAACTGAATTAGTCTGAATCCTCTGCAGTTGATCCTTGACCTCTGCTTCTTGAGATCCAGATGATTCTGAATCCTTCTTCTCAGCCTTAGTTCCAAAGACTGATTTCTTGATTGGAGCTCTCTCTCTCCAACTTCTTAGATCTGCAGTTGGACTGCCAGATCTTCTTGTGTTGATACTCTGTGTATCACTTTTCTGATTACTTGAATAATCTGATCTATTACTTCAAATAGCTTCAACAACTTCTTATTAACACCTTATCAACTCTTTTCTGTAAACAGTCTGTGCCTATTTATAGGCCTTCTTCATGGTAACCGGCTGGTCCGGTTCATAACTGACTTCTGACATCTCTAACAAGTGCTGTAAACCGACTGGAACGGCAGCTGTCATGTCATCCAGTCAATTCTTGAAATTCTCTATCTGTCAGATAGTGTCGAGACTTTCTGTTCTTAAGTGTCGACACTTATAGACCAAGTGTCGACACATGTTGTGTAAGTGTCGACACAAGTCTACAAGGTGTCGACACAACTCCTTGTATGTCTCGACACAGATTCTTCTTCAAGTGTCGACACTGAAATTAAGTGTCGACACAAGTACTTGATCTTCTATAACTTGTTGAATTCTTCTAAGTGTCGACACATCTCCTTTGTGTCGACACATCTTCATGTGTTGAAACTGTCAAGTGTCGACACTGCTTCTTGGTGTCGACACAAGTCTTCAATTTTGTTTCTTCAGCTGAGTGTCGACACATTCCCTTAGTGTCGACACTTGTACTTAGAATATTTTGTACACTTTTCTGTTCTTTGCTAAGTGTCGACACAGCTTCTTGTGTCGACACTTTCTTCAAGTGTAGAGTCTTCAACTAAGTGTCGACACATTGTGCTGGGTGTCGACACTTTCTTCAAGTGTTGACTCTTCTGGTTGTGTGTCGACACATTATGCTCAGTGTCGACACATACTTCAAGTGTTGACTCCTTTGAGTGTGTGTCGACACATTGTGCTGAGTGTCGACACATTCTTCATATGTTGACTCTGCTGATTGAGTGTCGACACATTGTGTTGAGTGTCGACACTTGTCCTTAGTCTCTGCAGAATTTTGCTGAGTGTCGACACAACTCCAAGTGTCGACACTTTCTGATGTAGACTCAGCTCTTCTATCGACACTTCTGCTAAGTGTCGACACAGCTTTTTTGCATTCTTCTTCACTGAGTGTCGACACAGCTCCAAGTGTCGACACTTTCTGTCTGGTGTCGAGTCTTCACCTAAGGTGTCGACACAATTACTCCAAGTGTCGACACTGCTTGTCTGGGTGTCGACAGGGTGTCGACACATGGACTTAGAAACTTTTAGCTTCAGTCCAGTGAATACCTAACCTGCACAAGTAACTCAAACAAACATCAAATACATTATGATGTATATCATTGAGTTAGGTGAGGCTTCTTCAAATCAGGTACATTTGACCAATGTACCCAACACCTCAGTCTTCATCAAGTACTCTCTTTCTCAGATTTAGAGAGAAGGGAGAGCAAGGAATGAGGTGAAGGAGAGATCCGGCTGCTGGAGAAGCTTCGGTGCTCCAAATCGCGAGCAGAGTCCAGATCCGTGGAGTCAAGACCGTTGCGAAGGTTTTCATCTGACTAAGTTTTCATGGATATGAAGAGGGGTCCGAAGGTAATGACACTTCTCCTCTTGGTTTTAGGATGCGTGTTTAGCATCTTTTACTTTCTAGTTGTTGGACACCAAACTCTCAAATGAGAGGGATTTGGGTTGCCAAGGTTCAAGCGAAACCTCCAGGTCGATTGAGTCCATCCCCGACATGTTTTTGCATTAGAGATCCGCTCCGTTGGTGGAGTAGGCATTGTGGGTGAAGCCGTGGTCACAACCGTTAGTCCGACTCGGTGATGTTGCATGCGAGCTTTAAGGATTTTGTAGAAATCTGTTGCAGCAAGATGTCATTTGTGATGTTTGTGTTTTCACACTTTTCTCGAGTGAGTACATGTAGCCGGAACTGGACAAGGTTAGCTCCGCAATGGTGGTAGATGTTTTCCTTGGTGGACAAGGTTAGCTCTGCATTGGCGGTAGATGATTTCCTTGGTGTGTGGGGACATTACATTACAAATGATGGATCAGGGTGGGAATGATTATGGATTATGATGTGCTAAGGCGTGATTTTGTCTCCGTGGTCGGCTGGCTATCCCGTGACGTGTAGGTCATGTGTGGAGAGTGTCCCGGCGAGCCTATTCCCCTTCTATGAGACTGACGAGAATGCCAAGCATGGGGCAAGCCCGGGTAATGATTCCATGAGCGGGTGGGGACAAGTAAGGCTTCTTAGAATCGTTCAGTGTTTTAGACGGAATCCTGACATGAGAAGTCGGAGCTTGCAGGCAAGCACGGGTCTAAGATCATAAGTAGGTGGGGCCTTGACAATAATTCCATGTGGCGGCCTGTGTGTCGTTGGGGGAAATACAGTACCCCTTTGTTTGCGGCTTAATTCTAATGGGGAAATGATGAGTACCCAGATGATGTGATGTTGTGCTAGATGCATACGCGAAGGGTGCCTTGGGTGAAGCCCGGGTTTTGCATACATGTTGCATAGTAGGCCCTTTTCTTTATATGCTGAACAGTAGAGAACGTGCATGTTGTTTGAGACATCCAAGCATGTTCTTTAGTACTTTACTTGTTTTTGTATATTTTATACGAAGTGCTGACTTGCAGGTTGCAGGGGTACCCCGGGGTCCGTTAGGGGCGGCCGGGAGGAGATGTGTTTGTTACACAGTTTGAGGTCAGCCTTTGCTAACCCACGTTACAACCAAACTTTTACAGGGCAAGGATCGCAAGCAGGAGCTAGCTTGCCGACCAAAAAGGCCTAAGACTCATGAAGTATTACCAGCTTCGTATTAGCTCTACTTTTGTGATATTGTATGTTTGATGCTATTGAATTCTGGCTTGCACGCCTAGGTAGCTTAGGAATGCCTTTGAACTTTGATATGATATGTATTGATAGAGTTTTGGACTCTCATTTGTTGTAAGGCCATAAGGCCGTTTTGATACTCTTGTGTATGTGGATAACTTCTACTCTTGGTTGATGTTTCCGCTGTGGTTTGTTTATGAGTTTTGAGATTGGGTAGTTATATCAACTTATAATACTAAAGCTGTGGCGTCTGTATGTTGTGGGGCCCCGACCGGACTCATAATATACGGTCATTACAGGGGAGGTGTTACAACAAATGCCGTACATCCAAAAATTTTAAGAGGTACAGGAAATGCCTCAGCCTTGGGATAAAAATTGAAAAATGGAGTCTTGCCCTGAAGAATAGATGAGGGTATCCGATTACTGTGATAGAAGGAGAGAAGGATATCATGAACCCAATAAGATCGAGAAACATTCATTTGTAATAGATGGGTGCGAGCAACATCCAAGAGACGACGATTCTTGCGTTCAGCAATGCCATTCTACTGAGAGGTATAAGGGCAAAAAGTTTGACGAATCAAACCATGGCTTGCATAAAAATCAGAAAATTGGCGCCTGATATATTCCTTTATATTATCAATACAAAGAACTAGAATATGCACCTTAAACTGTCTCAAGATCTCATTATAAAAGGTGGTAAACATAGTGTAAAGTTCAGAATGATCCTTCAAGAGATACAACCAAGTACACCTGGAGAAATCATCAAAGAAAGTGACAAAGTACAAGATATCTCTACCAATAGTGGCAGTAGGAGTGGGACCCTAGTTGCTAGAGTGAAATAGTTCAAAAATACACGAAGAACTAGGTCCCGTTCATGTTGGGAATAAAAGCGATGATGTTTACCAAGCTGACACGCTTCACAATTCAAAGTAGAATCCTCTTGAGGAAGATCTGAAATAAGTTGGTGGATGAGGCGAGAGGGAGGGTGGCCAATATGACGATGACATTGCTAAAGGGTAGAAGAAGCAGAAAGGGCAATGACATTGTCAAGAAACAAGAGACCGCCACTCGCAATCCTAGTAGCAATCGTAGCCTTAGATGCAGAATCCCAGAAAGAACAAGTAGTGGAAGTAAAAGTCACCATGCAGTGCAACTCTGTGCAGATAGCATGAACAGACAACAAATTGCACGGAAAAGTGGGAATATAAAGAGTTTACTCAAGAAGCAAATATGGAGTGATGTTCAAAATGACAGAACCATGCACAAGAGCAGATGTACCATCTACAATAACAACAGGAGACACCCAGTTCTGGTTGTTTAAGCAGGAGAACAAATGAAAGTTGTTGGTCATGTGACAAGTGACACCAAAGTCAATAAGCCACTTATCAGATGAGGCCACAAGAGCACAAACTGTAGAGGAGACAAGAGAAATCATCCTCATGAAGACAGAAATCAGAAAGATTAACCGTACATTTAGAAACAAGACGGTAAAAGAGGCAAAGAGAGCGCACGAACAAATAAACTGCGCGACCAAGAAGGGCACAAGCCAAAAAGGAACAGTCCGACAAACAAGGCTAAAAAAGACAGCGACCCAGAAAAGAAGACCGACAAAATCTCAAATCGCACGGTTTAAGTAATAATCCAGAAGAACAAGTCGCAAAAATATAAGAGCCCCGCGAGTAGAGAAAATAACCCGCGTTAGAAGAGAAGTGAAAAAGAGAGGAAGAGATCGCGCGAGCAAGACAAGCCGTAAGGTAAACCGCGTGAACAAAACAAGCCGCAAGGCAAACCGGGTGAACAGAACAAGTCGCAAAGGTACAACAACAACCAAGGGATAGCAGGGCGGGAAGAAAATCGGAAGAAGTCCGGAAGAAACAGGCCGAAGCGTTTAGATAAACAAACCGCTATCTAATTGGAGCAAAGGATCGGGGCGCTTTGATACCATGTGAAAAAGAGCTAAATAATGACAAATTTTATTGCTCCAAAAAGATAATTATTACATAGGTATGACCCTTTATTTATAAAAAATGGGGGAGATGAGAGAGTACAACAAACGATGTGGGACAATATACAATCCATGCGGCTTATGCGGTTTGACAACCTCAAACCGCACACTAAACAAAGAATAATTGAAGATCACCTAATGTCAATAGAGGTTAGCTGCCAGACCACCATGGAAGACTGCCGGTGCAGGCCACCAGACCGCAACTGTGGGTGCCGCCATACCGCAGTTGCGGCTAACCATCGGACCATTGCTGCGGCAAGCCACCAGACTGCAACTGCGGGTTGCCACCATAATGCAGTTGCGGATAACCATTGGACCGCTGCTACGACTATCCATCAGACCACCACTGCTGCTATCCTTCTGACTGCTAGCTGAGGTTCACCACCAGACTGCTGAGCCAAATCGCCAGACTGCTGAGAGAAGCAGATCATTGCGGCTAGATATAAAACCGCTCGGTCTTCTCAAGATCCAATATACCGCTGCTGCAGCTAACTATCAAACCGATGTTGTGGGTTGCTCTTAGAGCACATCTGCTAAGACAATCCACCAGAAAACCAGACCGCTTGGACAAACCGTCATACCGCCCGATTAGACTACCAAACCGCCAAACCCTAACACCCATGCTTATGATTTCCATTCACTTCTGCTCTTTTGATGGTTGGTTCCGACAAACAAAGGCTGGTGGGTGAAGGCTCAAAGCAAAGAAATGGTCGAAAGAGAAAGGAAGAGAAGAAATATTTTGGGGAAGGAGAATAGGAGATCATCCCTATCAATGGCTGGAAGCTTAGGAGGTGCCGTCAATTGGAATGGAGGCAAGGATGATCGTCATTTTCAGCACCGAGGAGGTCTTAGGGCACGGATCTATGAAACGTTCACACACCTTCCACTATTTTTTCGTAAAATCATACTTGGGCACTACAGAGGTATGCCTTCATTTGTGTCTGCCCCTGCCTATGATGTGTTGTAGATAAATTTCTTCTGAGTTATTAAAGTAGAGTGACAAGATCCTTCTAAAACTGGGAGATTGAAGAGATTCCTTAATTTTGTTGAATAGGATATCTGCCCATTTAGTTTTCTTCTTCAATATGACTTTGGTCATAATTTCAAACATACTTTTTGATACCTTGTCATAGGATCCTTGCTTGAAAATTAGTACTTTCCTTATGATATCTAACAATAACTTTGTGGAAGTGTCAATGAACTCCTTTGGAGTAACCCTTAGGGCTCTTCTTCGCAACCACACAAATTCAGCGCCAACAATTGATCATCTGTGCTTATTGCGTCCTCGCCTTCTTAAGACATCATAGTCATGTGTAGCGCCATAGTTCAGGATTTTGCCGATAATTTTACCCATGTCCCATCACATTCGATTTAATAGCTTTCCCAGATGAAAATATTCTTTCATTTAGGTAGAACTCTATAACTTCCCTCTTGAAGACCCTAGAAGGCTCAGATAACACAAATTCCAATCCCGCTTCTTCACAAAGACCTATTAACTCCTGGAGAGTTGCAATGCCTTTTGCAAAGGTACATTGGACTAGCTTACTTCCAGTTTTAAGCTCATCTGCTGCATTATTTGGAGCCATTACTGATGATCTTCTTCAAGTGGATGTCGATTTATTTTGAAGGAGGTTCAAGGTTGTGGTAACGTAGGTTAAAGGACATAGGGAAAACTAAGTTGCTACCCTAATAGATCATTTACGCTTTTTTATATATTTATTTTAGAATGCAAAGAGGCGCATACCTATTTGAGCAAATCTGGTCCCTTCGATTTTATTTGAGGGTGCAATGGACGATTAGAAGTAGCCTTCTACTGTTGTAGATGCTTTTAGCTAAATTTCTAGTGGCCCGCCTTCATGTTAGGATAAGCAATCCAAACTACAACCGAATCATTACTAATTCAACTGAGGCTCTATTTGTTTGGGAGTTTCGTAGCTCCATTTTGGGCAAACGCCGCCGGAAGGAGGGTAAACAAATGAACATCCGACGGCATTTGCTCCGTTTCCACCCGCCCGCCTTGAGAAACGCTCCAAAAAGTTCCGTTTGGAGCAGCCACCTCCCCCTCTGTTTCAAACACTTTGTTTCCACCCGTCGGATCAACCCGCCACCACTGAAACAAATGAAACCTGAATCTCTACCTCTTTTTGTTATGATTACTCGCCAAATCCTATTATCACTAAGAGATATTTTTCTAGAAACATCAAATTAAACTAATCTCTTGACTGAAATTGCTTTTTATCACGATTCTCCTCAAGGTTATGAATAATTATAAACATGTGTACCATTTGAAATTGTTTAAATATAAAATAAACTAGAAGAGTATCGTCGAAATTATTTCTTTTTATGAAGAGTAGAAGAGGCTTCATTCAATATTGAGCGTACCATGCTCAATCTTGAAGAAGTTAAACTTGTCTTCCTCCAGTGGTTTGGTAAAACTGTCAACCACTTGCTGATCTGTCGACAAATACTCTAAGCTTATGTCCTCCTTCTTCATGTTCTCTCTGATGAAGTGATATCTAATTTCTATGTGCTTGACTTTATTGTAAGATACTGGGTTCTTGGCTGTAACGATATCTCTAGAGAAATCACAGAACATAGGGGTATTTTAAAATTTTACGTTGTAATCCTCCAATTGATGTTGAATCCATAAAAGTTGTGCACAACAATTACCAGCAGAAATGTACTCAGTCTCAATAGTGCAGATAGCCATATCGGTCTACTTCTTTCTACTCCATGAAATCAGCCCTTTTCCCCAAAACTGATATGCACCTAAGGTGCTCTTTCTATCTTCTTTTCATCCTGCAAAACTTACATCTGAAAATCCTATTAGTTCAAAATTATTGATCCTAAGGTACCATAGGAAAATATTTGGTTCACCTTTAAGGTGTCTCATAATCCTCTTGGCAAAGATGTAATGATATCCCTCGGTGTTCACATGATACCTAACACACACATGTTGTAAATATGATGTTTGGTCAACTAGCAGTAAGATAAAGTAAGAAACCAATGATGCTTCTGTAAATGGTTTCATCAAAAGGTTTCCTTTTTTGTCCTTGTTGGGAGATGCATTTGATCCCATTAGAGTTTTCATTGAGTTTGCACTCTCTATTCCAAATTTCTTGATCAAATCCTTAGTGAACTTACTCTATGAGATGAAGATTCTATAGTCAGATTATTTCATTTGGAGCCCCAAGAGGTATGTATTTAAGTTTACCCATACAACTCTTTTCAAACCTCCCCTACATTAGGTTAGCAACCTTTTGTGGATACTATTATTAGTAGATCCAAAGATAATGTCATTAACTTATATCCGAACTAGCAGTGTCTTGCCCCTGGCTTCCCTAAAGAAAAATGACTTATCTATCTTTCCCCTTGAAAATTTATGTTCAATGAGATAGGTAGATAAGGTCTTATATCAGGCCCACAATGCTTATTTTAGCCCATTTTTAGCTTTCTGATGCGTTGAACGACAAGAGTATTGGTCGCACAAGTAATATAAAATCGACGAAAGTCCCCAAGTATCGATCTCTTAAGGAACACGATAAGGTGGAGTTAATTTTGAGGAGGACTTGAGATTGAAGTCCTTAGGTCGGAGTTAATGAAGGGGGGTTTTGATTGTTGCGAAAAAAGAAAGTAAAATGCTAATAAACTACTTCTATGCAACGCCGCTATGCGATGCTTCGCCAGGCAGGATGGAAGACTACATGGGCCGCTATGCACTGAATCGCTAGGCGGATGCACGAGAAGGCTTGCGGATGATGTGGTTAGAATGGCAGAATGAGGGTAGAGAGCACCTTGTTGCTACGTACACCTCTAGTAATCACTAGAGCGGTAGAACCGGATGTGGTGGCGGAAGTAAAATGGCACACCTCAAGCAAATAACGTGAATATAAAATCTCAAAGACATGATTGTATACAAACGCATATCAAATTAAACATACTTCATCACATACAAAGAGATCAACTACCTATCAACAACAAAACAAGAAGACAGTGTGCAAAATCGATCGAATCCGAAGTCTTGCTGAAGATTCACGGAAGGAATCGCCGGGTTGTCAATCCGTGTCCTAGCTCGGTCCTCAACTATGTTCGGGGTAGAGGAGGTTGTCACTAACTCCCAATGAACACGTCTTCTTCGTGTCATGATGCGGAAGAAGGATGGAACAAACTTCTCCTATCTTGAGGGAGAAAGCTAGATCAAACTCTTCTTGAAGCTTAAGGATGAAGGAGGAGGATGAGAGGAAGCTCCGGCTTTAATTTGACGTTGAAAGCTTTCCCGGAGGCCTCTACTAGGTGGAGAATGATAAAATGGTGGAACTTTGACCTAAAATGCCGGATGGAATGGATCAAGTCCGGTCCTCCAAATGTAGGAAAATCTACGCTTTAAATAGAAGCAGGTCAGAAAAATAGGCACGCACGGTCTGGCTCACGACCGTGCGTTATTAACTTCCAGGCCAAGCTTGTGGATGATGAAGCATTGACCCATGCGTTTTACTTCATGCACAGGCGCTTCTGCCCGTGCATGAAGGAAATCGCATGGGTAGCGACAGAGAGCTGGAATTCAGGAAAATACGGGGGAATAGTGCATTTTACTCGCACACGGGCGCTTCCGCCCGTGCGTGAACAAATCGCACGATTAACTACGGAATGGAACAAAAAATAAAGCTACAGGAAAACCGTGCATTTCCTTCGCGCACGGTTATGATGAAACTGTGCGTCGACCGTGCATTATTATCGTCAAGCTCAGCTCGACAAAATTCGTCGAGCTCCAATCGATGTTTCTCCTACTCAAACAAAACGCACAATCATAAAGAACCGTGTGCTAAGAAAATGAACGACCGTGCGTTTTCCTCAAACCTGTATTCCAGCCATGGGGAAAATGCACCACCTGTATACAAACTAATAAAACCAAAGAAGATCCTCCAGCAAAGGAGAAATGCAAAAAAAGCAACTGGAAAGAGCCCCTAAGGAGCACCATGTGCATACCCCCAACAATAGAATGTGCAATTGCACACCACAAGGGCCAAAACAATGCACTTAGCGTGAAAACTATATAAATGAAATTTCAACGATAACATACTAAAAGTGAAGTGCAAGTGCATGAAAATTACCCTAGATGAGTCCGAAAACCCTATATAAATCGGACTCATCATACCACCAGACTTAAACATTTGCTCGTCCCAAGCAATTCATCACTAAGCGGAGTCTAAGAAAGCTAGTTGACTAAGCAATTGAATAAATGGAGTACCATGCGAAGTCATACCCTCATGCACAAAAAGCAATAGTAGAAAACTCTTCTACGAATGCATAATCATTTCTAATTCATGTAAATGTAGAGCAGATATTACAAATACTCCTAAAGTGAATCATGGTAAATCATTTGGCTACACGTAGAATGAAAGCAGGCGGACAATGAGGTGAGCATTGTCAAACATCAGGTCTCGGGAAAATTTCCAAAGGAATACACCAATGTCGGTAACCATATGCTCGCCCGTTCACACTCTCTCCACGACACTAGTTTGACTCAAGCATGATTCCGTAGGACTTGGAGTATAATATAGGCTTAGGCGAAGGCGGGGTATACAAAGTCAAACAAGACGGGCACGCACACCCAAAATGAGATCGCCCGAAAACACTCACAGCTAAACTCAACGGACAAACACGCGCGGCGCACCACCAGACTTGGACTTTTGACGGCGCATGCACGCCCATAATGAACACAATACAACAAAATTTCCAACTCAACAACAATATTTTTTTTCTCTTTTATTCCACATTGGGAATTTTTTTAATTCATTTCATTTATTTTTTTTCTTCTTTTCTTTTTATTTAACCAAATAACCAGAACAGGCCAAAAAAAACCGTAACACCACAAGCTGCACAAACACCCACATAACTGCCACACATAACAGATACAAACTACAACAAAACATACTAACCGAGCGACCACATTCAGATGTACGAGTAGGAAAGACTATATGGCTTTGGTAGCGAGGCGTAGGGATGTCAAAGGAAGGGACAGGCTCAACGGGGATAACAACGGATAGATGTCGGGAATGGTACATGGCTCAAACTAGACAAAGTGACGGTCTACATCACGCGTGCACTTGATTAACCATGTACTCATGCTTCGAGAGTAGCTAGGGGCAAGTTCTTAGCCACCAGAAAGACAACCCTTCCTCCTGACTCGAGCAATACAAAGCTATTGAACTACCATACACAATCCTACACCACCGTTTGATTCATAACCGGATTAACAACTAGAGTTCCGTAAATATATTATACGCTAATAGAAATATAGAAACTATAAGCATATAAAGAATTTTAATCTACACAGACTCTAATTGAGCATGAGTGCACGCCTAGGATCACTCTTGGAGTCAACATTTTACTCCATCATGCAATCCTAAACCAACACAGCATTCTTTATTCTACGCACAAGTGATAAACAAGCTCGGTGCGTGCAAGTGCTTAAGGACGCATTCTCAAGTGGGTGATGTGGAGTGCAATGCAAATGCAAATGATATCGTAATAAAAGCTTCTAGTATGCAAGTGGAATGTGCACGTGAGCGGATAACAACTCGAGTCTCTCCCCCACCAGACTTAATCCATGCAACCTATCACAAGATTCGCAATAAAAATAATAAAATATAAGTCGGGGTAGAGGTTACCCCATGCTCAGCAAATGAGCATACCAGAAGATGCGAGAAAGCTCAAAAACAAGTCTGCCATACGAAGAATCACAACCCCTCCAATATGATTTGACATGAATACCTGCAGGGCTGAGCTACGCAAAAACAAAAGAAAAATAGACAAAATACAAAAAAATACTAAAACTAAAATAGACATGAAAAATAAAAATGCAGGAAATGGAAGATAACTACTGGGGTTATTGTCCACCCAGCATGACCTATTCGGCAGACGAAAAAGGTTCTAGCTAATTGGCCTATGAAATAAAAAGTGCACCGGTAACTATTCCATTATCCGTTTCGGTAACGGGTACAGATATGATGATAAAGCAGTTACCCCTCTACCTAAATAATAAAACTTGCCTAACACAGGTAGAGGAACTAAGAAGTAAGAAGAGGAGGAACACTGGTCCTCGCTCATCTCACAACAAAATAAATCCTTGCCCAGCAAGGTATCGTCTATAGGGAGATGACATGAGGAAAGAGCAATAAATGGAGGAATAATTGGAAGCTCCAATTCCTCCTAAAGCACCTGTGAAGACTCAACCCGTACAGGCTCAGATACAGAAAGGGGATCAAGAAATAAAGGAGATGAAAAACTAAAATAATCAGAAATTGGGGGAGTGGTCCCGGTCTCACTCCCAGCATGATCCAAGCATAGACCATCGTCGATATCATACGAGTCATATTGTGGGGAATCTGAGAACTCGAGGTCCGCAGTGGTAAGGTGGATGGCCTCGTCCAATAAGGAGGTGCAAACCTCCACATCAGAAAAAGGATATTCCTCATCCCACCGGGGCGCGTAAAAGTGTTCCAAAGACCCACCTTCTCCGTCGGAGATAGTAGAATCATCATCCCACTTTGGCGCAACCTCAGGCACCGAATCATCCAAAAATATGGCATCATCAACCGACTCATAAGAAAAAGGAGTAGCACAATCAGGCAAAAATTTCGGAGGTGCGAAACAGCTCTCAAAATCAGGAGTAGAATGAGTAGGTCCCATCGCAAAATCATTCACAGACGCCACCCCGTCAACAAGAACAATCTCTGCATCCCATACAGGAGCGTCCATGAGTTCTTGATTCTCTTTTTGTTGGCTAACATGAGAGTGATAGTCGTCACTCAAGGGAATCTCGTAAAAAGGGAGCGAGGGACCCATGAAGGATCTGTATGCAGCGAGAGATTCTTCGGTAATCTCAACGGGTAAAGAATGAGCCAGATGAGCGAAGTCAGTGTATGGGCTAGGCAACACCCTGGTAGGCCTATCCACAATAGTCTTCCATAAACGGGAGGTTGCTGCACACACGCCTTCAAAGGGAGTTGGTTCGCACATGCGATGACAATCCTTCATCATGTGGCCTACACCTTGACATAACGAACACCTAATATAGTACTCGGCTTTCATAACAGCCATGTCGTCGAAGTATCAGTGCAAAGTGTGATAGAGATGGCACTCGGCTATGGAATACATCGCAAACAAAAATATTTACCAAAAGGGTGCTACACCCTAGAATAAAAATACCATGGATCTGCTTTCTAAACCAAAAATCAGAAAAGGGCAAAAAAGAAATAAGCAACAAATTCTAAAAATTAAAGGAAAGAAGAATCATGCAATGTAAAAATGAAAAAAAAGGGCTTCTATCTCTTATCTCACTCTCCAAAAACTCAAACGACTGTGTTCCCCGGCAAGTAATATAAAATGGGCAAAAGTCCCCAAGTATCGATCTCTCAAGGAACACAGTAAGGTGGAGTTAATTTTGAGGAGGACTTGAGATTGAAGTCCTTAGGTTGGAGTTAATGAAGGGGGGTTTTGATCGTTGCAGAAAAAGAAAGTAAAATGCTAATAAACTACTCCTCTGCAACGCCGTTATGCGATGCTTCGCCAGGTGAGATGGAAGACTACACGGGCCGCTATGCAATGAATCTCTAGGCGGATGGATGAGTATGCTTGCAGATGAGGTGGTTAGAATGACGGAATGAGGGTCGAGAGCACCTCGTCGCTACACACACCTCTAGCAATTGCTATAGCGGCAGAACCGGATGTGGCGACGGAAGGAAAATGGCACACCTCAAGCAAATAACGTGAATATAAAATCACAAAGACATGATTGTATACAAACGCATATCAAATTAAACATAGTTCATAACATACAAAGAGATCAACTACCTATCAACAACAAAACAAGAAGAGAGTGTGAAAAATCAACCGAATCCGAAGTTTTGCTGAGCTTTCACAGAAGGAATCGTCGGGTTATCAATTTGCATCCTAGCTCGGTCCACAACTGTGTCCGGGGTAGAGGAGGCTGTCACTAACTCCCAATGAACACGTCTTCATCATGTCACGATGCGGAAGAAGTATGACACAAACTTCTCCTATCTTGATTGAGAAAGTTATATCAAACTATTCTTGAAGCTCAGGGATGAAGGAGAAGGCCAAGAGGAAGTTCCAGCTTTAATTTGATGTGGAAAGCTTGCCCGGAGGCCTCTCCAAGGTGGATAATGATGGAAAATGACGAAACTTTGACCTAAAATGGAGGATGGAATGGCTCAAATCCGGTCCTCCAAATGGAGGAAAATCTGCGCTTTAAATAGAAGTAGGTCAGAAAAATAGGCACGCATGGTCTGGCGCACGACCGTGTGCTAACAGTGCATTATTAACTTCCAGGCCATGCTTGCGGATGATAAAGGGTTGACCCATGCGTTTTACTTTGCGCACGGGCGCTTCCACCCGTGCGTGAAGGAAATCACATGGGTAGCGACAGAGAGCTGGAATTCAAGAAAATACAGGGGAACCGTGCTTTTTACTCGTGCACGGGCGCTTCCGCCCGTGCGTGAACAAATCACATGATTAACCACAGAATGGAACAAAAAAGAAAGATACAGGAAAACCATGCATTTCCTTCGCGCATGATTATGATAAAACCGTGCGTTATTATCGTCGAGCTCAGCACAAACAAAACGCACGATCGTAAATAACTGTGTGTTAAGAAAATGCACGACCGTGCATTTTCCTCAAGCCTGCATTCCAGCCTTAGGGAAAACGCACCACCTGCATACAAACTAATAAAACCAAAGAAGATCCTCCAACAAAGCAGAAATGCAACAAAAGCAACTGGAAAGATCCCCTGGGGAGCACCATGTGCATACCCCCAACAACAGAATGTGCAATTACACACCACAAGGGCCAAAACAATGCACTTAACATGAAAAACTATATAATTGAAATATCAACGATGACATACTAAAAGTGAAGTGCAAGTGCGTGAAAAGTAGCCCAGATGAGTCCAAAAAACCCTATATAAATCGGACTTATCACTTTCCTTAAAAGATATACATGATTATAGAGAGAGAGGTAATGACAAAACATGGGGGTTACTCAACACACACTTCCTCATTAAGATATCCATTCAAGAATGCAGACTTCACATCCATTTGATTAACCTTGAACCCTTGGTAAGCTATAGAGGCCAAGAACAATCTGATAGCCTCCAGTCTAGCTACTAATGCAAAGGTCTGATCGAAGTATATTCCTTCCTCTTGTATGCATTCCTTGGCCACTAGCAAATATTTATTCTTAATGATTGTCCCTGGCTCATCTATCTTCCACTTGGTTCCGATCATGTTTTGATGTCGAGGCCAAGGGACCAGAGTCCACACTTGTCATGTCATAAAGTAGTTTAGCTCTTCTTGCATTTCTATGATCCAGGATGGATCAACTTTGGCCTCTTCAAATCTCTTAAGCTCAATCTTTGAATGGAAACTACAGTTCAAAGCATCATTCATTGATATCCTTCTTGTTTTTACACCTTGGGTGGGATAATCTGATGTGGAGGATGTTCCTTTAGATCTATTTTAGTTGTCTGCAGATTTCCTATAACTTCAATTTCTTCATCTTCAACATGTTGGTCTGCAGTAGTTAGGTTTGGTTCCCCTTGAACTGCTGCATATTATTCATGAACATTGTCTTAGATTTGACCAACATCTTCATTAATTGCATTTTGTGGGATGGGATTTGTAATTTCTTCATTTTCTCCAATAGTGATTTCCTTCAACCTTGAATTTAAATCTACAATATTAGAGGAAATAGACAAGCTCTTGTATATCAAGCTTATCTCATCAATTATAACATTTATCGACTTCTCTACATAGTTATTTTCCATATTGTAGATTATATAGCCTTTGTTGTGGCTACTATATCCTACAAAAAATGCCTTCAACAAATATCTCAGCGAATTTAGTAAGGTATGGTAGTCCATTATTCAAAACAAAAGATTTAGACCCCAAGATCTTGAAGTTGGACAATGTGGATTTTCTGCCTTTTATTAGCTCATAGGGAGTCTTGTTGTGAACCTTATTGATCAAAGCTCTATTTTGCATATGGTAGGTTGTGTTAACTGCCTTTGCTTGGAAGTATTCTGGTATAGTGGAGTCATTCAATATAGTTGTGCCAGCTTCTATGAGTGCTCTAGTCTTCCTCTCAACAACACTATTTTGCAGTGGAGTTCGAGGGGAGAAGAATTCTTGAATGATACCTTGACCATCATAGAAGTCTGTTATGGCCCAGATTGAAAGTTTGTACCATGGTCACTTCTAATTTTGACCATGAATTAGTTCATCACATTCTGGATTTGCCTGGCAAATGACTTGAAGATATCTAAGGTGTCTGAATCTCCTTTTAGAAAGAACACCCATGCAAACTTGGAGAAGTCATCAACAATCACAAAGGTGTATAGCCTCCCTCCAACCTATAAATCGACATTAGAACAAACAAGTTCATGTGCAATAAATACAAGTATTTATGGAGTCTTTAAATTTAAGGCAATTAAAGGAGCCACTTCTTTGCTTACCCATTTGGCAGGAATGACATGGGCATTCTTTAATGCATTTCCCTTTTGGACCATCCTTACTAGATTTTTTGAAATCAATTTATTTATAGTTTGATAATTTATACAAGCTAACCTCTTGTTCCACTAGACACAAAGGGAAGCTCTATCATAGCTAACAAATAAATAGATGAAGAAGAGTCTAAACATAAAAAAGCTTAAGCAATAAATATTTACACTCCTAGTGACTGTTAGTATTACTTCAAAGTTTATGGATCTCTTAATCAGACACTTTTCATTGTGGTAGACAATAAAATGGCCCATGTCACAAAGTTAGCTAATTCTTATAAGGTTGTGTTGCAACCCTTCTACATAAGCCACTCTAGTTAGAGACTATTCTATATGTGATCATATAATAGCCTTCTGTTATCCCTATGTCTAATCTACCGAAAATGAACTTAGGTCCGCTTTTAATAGTTATAAACTCCTTAAGAAAGATTCTTGTTCCAGTCATATACCTGGAACATCCACTATCCAAATATCAGATTGGATTTTTGATGGTCTCTGAATAGCCATGCAAAATAGATTATCTTATCTTAGGTACCAGAACAACTTTGGGTCCTAGATTTTTGTTAGCCTTAGAAACAGAATGCTTCGATGAAAACTATTCCACTGATCCTTATGACATGCTCTAGGCACTTTTAGGTTGAACAAACAGTTTCTGGAAAAGTGTCCTTCTTTGCCACAATGCAAGCATCCATAGCTGTTGCATCTCTTCTTCTGCTTCACTTTAGAAGTGGGTAGGAGACAAGAAGAGAAACCTTCAAAAATTTTGACATTTCTGCTGACACTTCTGTGACTTTGTTGTTGAAAGGAATGAGACAACATAATCACATGATCTCCCTTAGCAGTGGGCTTCAATGTTTCAGCCCTTCCCTTCCCCTTTCTTATGGGACCAGCCAAACAAAATCTAAGGTTTCCTTGAGCCCTTCAATTTATTTCTATGTGGATTTCTTTAGAAGTACTTTGTCTAATGTCCACACAATTTTTGAACTTTGGAGCTCAGTTTGAAAAGCCCCCATAAGTATGGTCAAGATCACAGGAGTTGGTTGGCATTTTGAACATTATTGACTCTTTAAAAGATTTTCCACTGTCAAATTCTTTAAAATACCCCACATCACTTCTATATGGTACAGAAAATGCATCTATTATGTGCAGGACAATGTGTGGCTTTGAGAAATTTGCCATAAGCTTTCTTTCACTGAGAAGCTTATTCTTAGGATCTTTGATTGTTATATTTTCTGGCATAGTGTGATATATTGTGTTATTGAATTTTCTATATACTTATTGATTTCTTTCCTTGTTTGAGTCAATTCTATGATTTTTTTAAGAATATTACATTAAACAAGATTATGATAAATAATTTGCTCTACTTGAGCCTTATCCAGTTGTTTGCTTTCTTTTAGTGCTCTAAGAACAACACCAAAATGATCAACGGAATCAGGGTCACTATTAGGTTTAGTGTCATTCTCAAATTTAGAGGACGAGCATATCCCTAAAATTGATCTTGAGTTAGATAGTTTAGTTTTAATGCATTCTTGAGCGGGGTGTGAATTTTCCTGTTTCTTATCACTGGATGCACCCATGAGTCTAAAGCACTCTTCTTTTTTAGACTCACAGTATGAGGATGATAAAGGTGCTCTTATCTTCATATTTCAAGAATGAGGATTACTTTGGAGCTTCTCTTTAAAAGGTATGTTTAGATTTGAGATCTCTATGAACATTCTTATTCTTTACTTCCAAATGGTTAGCATTTCATTGTTGCTGATTAATCTCTCTTTAAAGCTTCACTCTTGAAGCTTGATGAGTTGACTGGTGATTAGACTTATATCCCACTAAGATTTCTATTCAAGCTATTAGGCTTACTTTTGAATTACCTTCTTCTAATATCACTTGTAAGTCATGGGATGTCATCTATTTTGAAAGTTTTATGCAGAATAAAAGAATTAAGTGTGATAACCACAAATCACACATAGATCACATCACAAACACAAGCAACTATAGTGGATCCCTGAGTTGGCTATGTCCACTTTCCCCCTTTGCCTATCTAGAGGTTTGCTAGCCATGACACACTCCTCTAAAAGATCTGACCCACAGATCTTACAACTCAGAGACCACGTCTCCTACCTCAGATCCACATAGGATCCTACCTCAGATAACACACGTGGACTCGTACAACTCAGATTTCTTGCAAGGAATCCTACCTTAAAGTGTTGGATCGTGCATCGCCCTTAGAGTGGGGGGTAAATAAGGGTTTTAAAGATTATTAAATTTTAGAAAAAATTAAAAAACTTTCTTGTTTTTGTTGCTACCGCCAGCGGTAGTGATACCGCCAGGTGATAGTAACAGAACCTTTGCTTTAAGACTAAAACTTGGATTAAGGAGATTGACCATTTGATCAACAAAAATAGTAATTTTATTTTAATGATTTCAATGAATACAAAGGTTTTAATCCCAGTCAAGCTTGGGGACAAGGAGATGCTAAAAATCCTTTTTCCTTTTCTATACCGACTCTTATCCCCAAGGACCAGTTAGTTTTAACCTATCTATCCAAGATACGACCTCAAACTGCCCCCTAGATCTATCATGGACCCAGTCACCACACAACACAGTGAATTCTCCCTAGTCCTTGTAAGGCCCTAGTTGCCACAACTACGGTGAATTCTGTTGGTGTTACCACCGTGATCTGGAAGTGATCAAACATGTGGCCTCACTGCCAAAGCAATATGAGTCTATGGGGTCACACATAAGAGCTCTTGAGAAGTTGGAAAGTTTTTGTTGGCCTTGCTCTTATGTGATATGAGTGAAGGACCAAGCCGATGATGTTTTGGATATGGAGGAATTTCATTCCGGGACCTGTATTGTGAATATGAGCGATCAGGTAAGTGGTCAAAATTATATAAGGGAAATTCTTCGAGTATGGCTAAGAGGTTTCGACAAATGGTTTGAATACATCGAGTATCGCCATGACATGTCAACGCTTCTGTCTCAGATTCATCGAGTATCGTCATGACAGTTTCGACAAATTAGGCCCATTCACCGAGTATCGTGATTCGTTGAGTATCGCAATTCGTCAAGTATTGTGATTCGTCGAATATCCTCTTAATATGTGGATGATTTGTTCTCTATCAATTCGTCGAGTATATTTGTGTTATCACCACGAATATCTTCTGATTCATCGAATATCGACATGATACTCGACGAATTCTATTACGTCCGATTTATTTCCTTTAAGTATGGTTCAGCTGGTCTGTAGTTTATGGCTTGGTTTGGTAGACTGTATAAATAGGATTTCTACAGTAAACCGAAAAGGAGTAACTGTTCATTCACTACCTAACTGAGCGATGGCTTCTTAATCCCTACGACGACGGAACTATTCTGCCAGTTCGTGGAAACCATTCGCTGTCGCCGGCCACTGACCATCTACCATTGCCGGAAAGGGTTTCCTGAGCGTCGGATTCATCACCGCCACCTCTCCTTGAATGGATCTAGTAGTCCGTTGAGATGTTGAGGGAAAACCTACTTCAGACCTAGATCTTGTGTGACAAGAGTCTAGGGTTCTCTGAGATTGTGTGGATATTAGTAGAGGCATGGACACTATTCTGTGCTCGGAACTCCAGTCGTTGTCATTTGTTTGAATCATTCAGAGCACGTTGGTTGAGTATTGACTCAATCCCTCAAAGGTAATTTTATTTTATCGCATTTACTTTTGATTAATTTTCATCGCTCAATACAAACTCTTTTGAGTTTTCTTGTTCTTTATTTCCGCTATGTGCACAAGTGTTGTGTCATCCTAGCAAAACCCAACAAATTCTCCCTAAGCCGCTTACAAACCTAGTTGCCAACCACAAGGCAAATTTACCACAACACAAAAATTTACTATAAAAGTAAAAATAATAATAAAGAAAAACTCCCTCAATTAGTCGGTCTCGTCAGCAAAATATGCATGATCGATCCATTGACCAAGTACATAAACTCCACGTGCATTGAATGGAGTTCTGAACGCCAAGTGCAGACACTCACAAAATAACAAGAGTTCTAATTCTGGTCTTGGCCTCCAATTGGTGTCCCTTTTGTTCTGTGTCTGGGATAGGAGGAAGACTTCTTTTTTTATAGAGTTGGGAACTACAGTCAGCGGTATCACTACCACCCGACAATAGTTACTTTAGGTAGTCGTCTTTTTCTTTGGAAATCCTTATCTTTGACTACCTCTATTTTAAGAAACATTTCACTTCATTTTAGGAAACATTTCACTTCATTTTAGGAAACTTTTTATCTTCAGAATCCAACATTTTTCATTTTAGGAAACTTTTTATCTTCAGAATCCAACATTTTTGGCTTCTAATTTTTTCAAAATGGACCTTCCATAAGGATATCGTTCGATGGTAGCAGTACCTCCCGGTGGTAGAGCTTTCCTTTTCAAGCAGTTTACTTCTTCATCTAATATCCTTCCTTTTTTGCTTAGACAAGTAGTGTTATCGCCAGTAGTAGTGATACCACCTGTGGTAGCAATAGAACTTTATTTTATATATCTATTTGATTTGTTATTTCATGGGGTATAGAACCCGTAGTTCCTGCATAATATAAACAAAACACATAACAAATGTGATCAAATACAAACTAAGATTTGTTATTCTTAGACCAAGAAATGTGTAATGCATGTTCCAGCAAGAAGCGCTGACTGGCTTCCTACCTCATGCTGCAATTGACCCTACAACTCAGGTTCACTCCAGAACTGTGCAACTCAGATCCCCTCAAGGAATCCTATCACTCAGATCCACAAGGGATCCTACAGTAGATAAAATTTTCAGATAAGGACCGACGTTCTCAAGACTGTATTATGTATTTTGTGATTGAACATGAGTCTTCTTGAATCTTCGATGTTGAACAACTTCTTCTACTTGATCATCAACCCGAGTGGTATTGATTTCTTCAATGAAAGCTTCTCATCACTGCTGAAGACCTCTCTACTAATTTGAAAGATGAAATTGATTAAGTATCAACAATGGCGTATCAATCTTCTTCTTGTCATTCTTTATTTTATTCGTTCGTTCATTCTTTCTGTTAGGGTAACAGATCTCGTCCTTTTATATTTATATGATTGAGGTATAATGGTGATTTCTTTAATGATAGTTGTCAGAAAATCTTTATCCATAAAGATCAGATCCGGCTGCCCCATTTTTGGCGGCATTTAATACTATATGACAAATTCTTGCGCAATTCAAATTTTTGCCTTCACTGGAAAGTTCGACTTGATTAACCTCTATTAAGTTAAATTTCTCTTGCTCAACTAAATTCAGCTTGTAAAATCGACTTCCTACTTTAAAACTTCATCAGGCTGAATGTTTAATATCTAGCCGAATTCTCTTCTTATCATAGTTATGTCTTCCTTTCGCTTGATTTGTGTTGACATATCTACACGAGTCCTTTAAAACTTCTCATATTTTCTTCCTTAAATATCAACATTAGTTGACTTTAAAATTCAATATGATCGACTTTTTTCAATACGACCGACTTCATCTCTGCTAAAATTTATTTGTATGTTGTTTGTGACGTTCATAATACTTCATCATAAATCGACTTTAACCATACAAAATGAGAGGCATGATTTTCTAATCGATTCTATACTGATCCAATTCACTGAGATTTTCTCTTATGGCTTCTAACCTATTCTTTCGATTAAACTGTCTAGTCGAATCAATGCTTAACAAGAATTCCATGTGTTGATGATGAGCACGATCTGACTTAATTGATTTAACTGTTCGACTTGATCGTCTAACCAATTGACTTGATATCAAGTAGATTTGAATTAACTGAAAATTATTATTTTGAGATTAGTTTCATTACTCGACTCGATTCTTCTTGAACTTGACTAACTAATTCCTTTCAGAGTAATTAACAAGTCCAACCTAGTTTAGAACTTAGGTCAGCACATTGTCTTACACAATGAGAGATGAAAGTCGTTAATTAAAGGGTGCTAAATCACCTAGGGGGGGGGGGGGTTGAATAGGTTATTGGTCTCTTTTTAAATTCTTTTATGTTTCTTCTTTAAGATCTATAACTTTTAGTTGTTTTATGCTTTCAAGATATATATAACCTTCATAGTGAAAACAACATAGAAAAAAACAAATAGTGATTTATAGTGGTTCCTCAATTGGGTACATCCACTTTCCATTCCACCTATCCAACTATCTTGTTGGACTAGGCACATACTCCTCCAAACTGCTCCTAAGAGCTTACACCTCAGATCCCTCAGGATCTCTAAGTCTCCTCCAAGTCTTACTTCTCAGCCACAAAGGCCTACAACTCAGTGGTCAGCATACAACCTACCAAAGGCTGTTAAGCCCTACACTCAGGCTGGGAGGACAGCCCTACCTCAGATCCACAAAGGATCCTACCTTAGAGCTCTTCAGTGCTCCTACACTCAGTGACCCGCAAGCCACCTACCTCAGTCTTATCACTAAGGCCTAAAGATCAGGCTTTTCAGCCCTACAACTTCAGGCACAAGGCCCTACTCTCAGAGTGCTGCAGCACTCCTACAACACGGTTGTAAAACCCCAAAATCCAGTATTTGGAAAATATTGGGTGACACGACCTGGGACACGGGCGTGTCCCAGGGCGTGTCCTTCCTGGGTGAACAGTCGACGAGTGATCGACAAAATTTGGTCGACGATCGTCGAGTGCTTGGGACACGGCCTGTGATACGGGCGTGTCACAGGGTGTGTCAGTGCGGTCAACGAACTCAGCCCGACGAATTTGATCTGGGGCGTATCTAGTGCCGTGTAATTAGCACACGGCCTGGGACACGGGCGTGTCACAGGCCGTGTGAGTCTCGGGTTGATTTCGATTTTCTGCAGCCTGATGAACACGGCCACAGACACGGGCATGTCTGAAGGCGTGTTCGGTGATACGGCCCGTGACATGGGCATGTCACATGGGCGTGTCACTGGATTGGATAAGTCGGGTGAGCACTGCTTGAGGCAGACGGCCTGGTACACGGGCGTGTGATGGGCCGTGTCAGGCAAAAATATGATTTTGAGGGAAATCGTGGCCGTCCGTTCCTTCAACTGGGATCCAATGGCTGAGCTGCCTCCCTTCTTCCTTAAGCCTGTGGATGAGAAAGGAAATATCATTTTGCATTTGGCCTTCTCTTTGTACATTCCTAGTGAGAGAAAGGGAGAGGAAGAAGGAGGAGGAGGAAAGGGGCTGGTCACCGGTGCTGCTGCGGTATTCCGACGTAAGATCCGAGGCCGGCGTTGTGGAGGAAAAGCTGTTGCGGATCTTCCTAGCCAATTAGGAGCTCATGGAACCGAAGTGGTCTTCGAGGGTAACGACCTTTCTTACTAGCCATGTGAAGACTTCCTTTTTTGCATATGCATGTGATTCCCCCACTAGAGGGTGGTTTATTGTGGGAGTACTTGGGTTGATTCATGGAATACCCAATTGGTTGACATATAGATCCGGAAATTGAGTACGGAATAAGCATGTTGTGTGAAGCCCATCTGGACAGATTGGTCTATGTTGGTGATGTTGCACACAAACCGGAGAAGACTGTGTGATTGAAATATATTGTACCTAATCACCTAGAGGGGGGAGGGTGAATAGGTGACTTAAATCTTTTTGACTTTTTAGGCAGAATTCAGATTATTTCATAGAGTTATAACTATTTTTTCCAAGAAATCAAACAGCAATCACAGCAATCTATCAAACACACAGTGAACACACAAATTTATAGTGGTTCCCCAAGGTTTGGGTACATCCACTTTCCCCCTTCGCCTATCTAGTAGTGTACTAGATTCGGCCAAACTCCTCCACTATCTCAGATCCTCAGATCTTACACTCATAACCCCAAAACAGGTTCCTACATCTCAGGCCCAAGGCCCTACAACTCAGTCTTCTCCAAAGACCTACACTCAGCTTCTTCACAAAGCCTACAATCAGCCACAGCAGGCCTACACTCAGCCACAACAGCCCTACACTCAGAGATACAAATCTCCTACACTCAGGCACACATGCCCTACACTCAGCCTTTATAATTGTAGGCTTACAACTCAGATCATAATGGATCTTACAAGAAATTTAAAATACAAAGTTTATATACCTATAACTCTGAATAGAGAGAAGAGTTGATAGGTTCTTGATGAGTTCTTGGAAGAACTCAGCTAAGATCAACCTCACTTGGCTTTTCTTCAAAGCTTCTTGAATGTAGAACACAATAGGGTTGATCTTCTCTGCAGCTGATCCTTGATCTCTGCAACTTAAGATTCAGAACAAAGTTTGAACCCTTCTTCACAGCCTGGTTCCAACGGCTGTCTTCTTGGATGGAGCTCTCTCTCTCCAACTTCTTAGATCTTCACTGGATTCTTCAATGAATAGCTAGATCTTGTGTGTATTACTTGATGTGTTGATCTTCTTTTTCAATCATCTCTTTCTGTTGACAGTATAGGCCTATTTATAGGCCTTCTTCATGGTGACCGGCTTGTCCGGTTCATAACTGATTTCTGACAACTCTGACAGGTGCAGTAGACCGGCTGGAATGGCAGCTGTTAAGTCATCCAGTCAGTTCTTGAAAAATCTGTAACTGTCTGAAAGTGTTGAGACAGTCTGTCTTTAAGTGTCGACACTTATAGACCAAGTATCGACACAAGTTGACTAAGTGTCGACACTTGCCTTCAAGGTGTCGACACAACTCCTTGTGTTGTAGAATTCACTTCTCGACACTGCTTCTTCATCATGTATCGACACTGATATTGTTTGTCGACACAGCTTCTTGTTCTTCAGCACTTAGTTGAATTCTTGTAAGTGTCGACACAACACCTTTATGTCGACACATGTTCATGTGTTGAACTTGTTCAGTGTCGACACATCTTCTTGGTCTCGACACATGCCTTCTGTGTTGATACTTGCTGAGTGTCGACACTGCTCCTTGTGTCGACACATTCTTCTTCTGTTGAGACTCTGGCTCAGTGTCGACACATCTCCTTAGTGTCGACACTTGTACTTAGAATTTTTTTGAACTTTGCTGAGTGTCGACACAGCATCCTAGTGTCGACACTTTCTTCATGTACTGAGTCTTCTGTTGTGTGTCGATACATTCTTCATTGTATCGACACTTTCTTCAGGTGTTGAGTCTTCTGCTGAGTGTCGACACATTCTTTATTATGTCGACACTTATACTTAGACTCTGCTGACTTTTGATGAGTGTCGACACAGCCTCTAAGTGTCGGCACTTTCTGATGTAGACACAGTTTCAGTGGGTGTCGACACAACTGCTAAGTGTCGACACAACTTCACTGGACTTTTCTTCATTGAGTGTCGACACAGCTCCTTGTGTCGACACTTTCTGTCTGGTGTCGACTCTGCATCCCTAGTGTCGACACAAGTACTCCAAGTGTCGACACTGCTTGCCTGGGTGTCGACACCAGTCTTCTTAAGTGTCGACACTTTCCCTCTGGGTGTCGACACATGGACTTAGAAACTTTTTCATCTTTCCCTGTGAATACTTGACCTGCACAACTAAACTCAAAATACATCAAATACATTTTGATGTATATCATTGAGTAGGGTGAGACTTCTTCAAATCAGGTACATTTAAACCAATATACCCAACAATCTCCCCCTATTTGGAGAAGTCATAACCCTTAGTCAATGATATACACTATATAGAATAAAATCATAGCATGATGTAAAGTAGGATTATATAACAGGGAAAACATAAACATGTATTAAACAAACATGTATACATAGATATCATCTCAGAACAATTATGAAACAGATTTATTATACAGTACATTGTTCTAACAACTTTGTCATATTCATTATTCAAAAGTTTACAGAATGTTTAACATCAAAAGATTACATAGTAAACTTAAGAAACTTCTATTCTATTTTTGATCAGCATCTTTGATCACTATTCCCTTTCCAGACTGTATCTTGGCTTGCACAGGAGCTTCAGCATCTTCAGCAGCAGCAGGCTTCTTGCCTTTAAGATCCTTCTTCTTTAGCTCTTCAGCTTTGATCTTTTGCCTCTCAAAATAATGATAAGGCTTGGGAAAGTACTTGCTAGGCTCCTGGGCAGTAGGAGGTAGCTTTCCCATCTTTGCCTTTCTCCTGTATTGCACAATGGCTTCTTGTCTGATCTCATGCTTCCTCCATTCCAATTCAGAAAACCACTTGTTTCTGTCTTGTATATTATATTTGGTAGCCTTCCAAGCAGTCAAAATAATATTTCTTGAAGTGGGGCTCCACTGCTCAAAATCAGGCCTTTGTTCAGCTTGCTCTCTGAACCTCTTCTTAGACAGTCTGGCTTCTTGTTCTTTCAGTAAAGCTTCTTGCATAGCCTCAGATACTGGCTGAACCACCTTCTCTATGATGACATTTTGTTGTCCCTCAGGTGGGCTATACATTGATTGTATATCAGCTTATACCATATCAAAATCTGGAGGAGGATAGATTACTTGAGCCACTTCAGGTTGCTCCCCTCCTAGATATGCAGGATGTATCCCAGATTCTGCTACATTGTCATCATCACATAAAGGAGGATAACCAAGAGTTGCTCTGATAGAATTAGAAATCCACTTTGCATGATCAGAGCTGGCTTTGACTAACACCCTCTCCCCCTTTATGACTTCTCTTTCCATGTGATCTCTGAGATCATCCTTTTGAAATCTGACTTGAGCATCCAAATAGTTTACTCCATCTTTAAAGAAAGGTTTCAACCTTTGGAGCTTTTCAGTTATTAGCTTCTGAGAGTCTTGAATTGCAGAATTAACATCAGTTAAACTCTTTTGCAATGCTTTATCAAACTCTGCCTTAGCAGTATCATTAGAAGTAGTCAGACCAGCAGCTATATTCTTCATCTCTGTGACAATTGCATTATGTGAAGCAGTTAAGTTATCATTCATTCTGATCTAGTTCTCAAGAACATATCCTTGCTTCAGTGCAATGTCATCTACTTGAGCTTTTATCTTCTCTTGATGTGTAGCTAAGTATACCACTGCATTCCCTCCCTTGTGGAAGCAGTCAGTCATTTCCTTTTTATTTAGATTCATTTCAAATCTTATGGACTTAATGTCCTGGGCCAGATCAAACTGTAAAAACTTATGCCCCTCATCCACATATGTTTCTATGGCTTTCCTGTGCTCATCAAGTTTTATTTGCATAGCAACCATGAGAGAACTATAATCTACAGATGGTGCTAGCTGTGAGATAGGCTGTGGTGCAATAGTTTGCAAGGCCTTTTTGTAATTCTGGCTCCATCTCTTAAATACTTGAAACTTCCTTTTCTTAGCTCTTGCAGCTTCCTCATCTTCAGAACCTGATGTGCTGGCTATGTCTACCCTCTCCCTAGGTAGCTCCTCAACTTCCTTTGGCTTCTCAGGCTCTTTTCTTGCTGTTTCTTCTAGAATTTCCACTTGCTCCCCCTGAACTTGAGCAGTCTCCCCCTCAGCAGCAGCACTTTCCTTGTCAAAGTCTGTCTGATCCAGATTAAGGAAGAGATCTTCCATGGTAAATTCTTGTTGAGGAAGAGATGGAGATTCTCTTATCTCATCTGTTACTTGATGTGGTTCCACTTGAGCTTCAACATGTGGGAGTTGACTATCAATCTGAGGGGTCTGATTAACATCAGATAAGTTGTCAATTATAACTTTACTCTCAATAAGGAAATCTAATTGATTGATTTCTGAGATTACCTCAAGGATAGTGTGGGTTGCTTGCTCACTCTCTAGTGGAGTGGGCTCTTCCACTACTAGTGGCTCCCCCTGGACTGAATCCTGGTGTAAGGGGCTAGCTTAAGGTAGCTCCCCCTGCCTTTCTGCAGCATCTTGTTGAGCAGGAGACTTCCCAGCAGTTCCAGGTTCTTGTTCATCATCTGGTGTAAAGATAACTTACTCCTTAGAGCTGCTAGATGACTCTTGAGCCACAGGGGCTATCTTCTTCTTCTTCTTCTTCAGGGGTGTTACTTTCTCAGGAGTAGGCATCTCCTTAGTTAAAACTCTGTCCCATCTAGAGAATATCCTCATGTCCATCTTCCTCATATGGTTGATCTTAGTGCCAGCAGCTTGACTCATTACTTCTGGTATACTACCAGCCAAGTAAAGACTTAGAATTCTACCCAAATTGGGTTTCTTCAGGCTCTCCTTAATCTTCTCAAATAATACTGCAGACTAATCAGTAGTTAGATGAAAGATAATCCTTGTCATGATGCTGAACATATAAGCTGAAATCCTGTCATGTCCTCCAGACTTGCACAGGATAACTTTGCCAACAATTTCTGAGAGAAATTTCCCCTGGCTGTTCATGCCTTTCCGATTGAACACAGATCCAATTTTCAGCTTGGAATCTAGACCACACCAAGTTAATGCTTCTCTGGTCTTAGAAGCAGTAACTTCATCCTCTTCTTTTGTCCTTGGTAGATTTAGGACCTTTCTCAAACTTTTAGGTGAGACCTTCACCTTTTCTCCATGTATCCTTGACTTGATCTTGAATCCAGATTCGTCTAGAGTTGCTCCATTCAGAAACTCTAGAACTTCTTTCTTCCAAATCTTGGTTGGTTATGACACAAGAAAATCTAACCCTGAGTTTGCGACTAGGGTTACCACATCCTTGATTTCTTGTTCTGCATCGTCAAACGCATGTTGCACCAGTTCATAGCCTTCATTGACGTTCTCTTCGAGCTTTGGCGCCATTAGGGTTTGAAGAATTTGAATTAAGAGAAGAGAGGTGTCGACACACAAGTTTGGTCACGAAACTTTAGTGAGCATGTCGACAGACAATGGCAAAATCCTATTTATACCTTTCTAGGTTTGAAGATGAAAGGGCTGGTTAACTAACTCAAATTGTGTCAACACTGTGGAAAAGTGTCGACACAGACTTATAATGTCTCGACACCTATGTGTCGACACAAGTTTAGTCAACAGAATATATGTGTCGACACTTGTTTATGTGTCGACACCACTTAGCTCGACACTTAGTCGAGATATTACTTCATTAATTCTGAGTAAAGCCTAAGTGTCGACACCACCTTGGATGTGTCGACACCTACTTATCATGTGTTGACACTAATTTGCTGAAGTGTCGACACCAACTTCCTAGATGTGTCGACACCTTTTCCCTGAAGTGTCGACACCACTTTTCTGTCTCGACACAGACAACTCTGTGTGTCGACACTATTTTACTTAGCCATTACTATAAACTTATTCTAAGTTTATCATACCTAGTTCAATTTTGAATCTATTGAATTTGGTTTCTTCTAGGGGCTTAGTATATATATCAGCTAGTTGATTATCTGTATTTACATACTCTAGTGATATATCTTCTTTTTTTACATGTTCCCTTAGAAAATGATATTTTATTTCAATATATTTAGTTCTACTATGGGAAACAGGATTATTTGCAATTGATATAGCACTTGTAGAATCACAAAACAGTGGTGTTCTACTTACCTGAATTCCATAATCCTCAAGCTGATGTTGTATCCATAGAAGTTGAGCACAGCAACTTCCTGCAGCCACATATTCTGATTCTGCTGTGGAGATAGCCACACTTGTTTGCTTCTTGCTACTCCATGAAATCAGTCTTCCTCCTAGGAATTGACAGGTTCTAGTTGTACTTTTTCTGTCTTCTTTGCAGCCTGCAAAATCTGCATCTGAATAACCTGTTAGATCAAAGTCTCCATTCCTAGGGTACCAAAGGCCTAGATAAGGAGTGCCCTTTAGATATCTCAGTATCCTTTTGACTGCTGTCAAATGAGACTCTTTAGGGCATGTTTGGTACCTAACACAGACACATGTAGCATACATGATATCTGGTCTACTTGTAGTCAAATAGAGTAAGGAGCCAACTATCCCTCTATACAAAATCTCATCTACAGGTTTCCCTGCATCATCTTTGCTAAGAGACATACTTGACCCTATAGGAGTCTTCATGGTACTGGATGAATCCATACCATACTTCCTTATGAGTTCTAGGGTGAACTTAGACTGGCATATGGATAATCCATTCTCAGTCTGTCTAACTTGGAGACCTAAGAAGAACTTAAGTTCCCCCATACTACTCATCTCAAATTGTCCTTGCATTAGTTTTGCAAACTTTTTGCAAAGACTACTTTTAGTAGACCCAAATATGATGTCATCTACATATATTTGGACTAGTATGATCTTGCCTCTGGATTCCCTAAAGAATAGAGTCTTGTCTATTTTCCCCCTTGTGAATTTATTCTCAATGAGGAAACTAGACAGGGTTTCATACCAAGCCCTAGGGGCTTGTTTTAACCCATACAAAGCCTTCTTAAGTCTATAGACATAATTAAGTTGAGTTGAATCAACAAAACCTGATAGCTGTTCCACATAGACTTCTTCCTTTAGATTACCATTCAAAAAGGCTGACTTAACATCCATTTGGTAAACTTTAAATCCTTGATAGGTTGCATAGGCCAGGAACATCCTTATGGCTTCTAGTCTGGCTACTGGAGCAAAGGTTTGATCAAAATCAATACCTTCTTCCTGCCTATATCCTTTAGCAACCAATCTTGCTTTGTTCTTGACAATTACTCAATGTTCATCCATCTTGTTCCTAAAGATCCACTTGGTCCCAATTATATTGTGGTCTTTTGGTTTAGGAATAAGCTCCCAGACTTTGCACCTCTTGAACTGATTCAGCTCTTCTTGCATTGCCTCAATCCAATGAGGGTCTAGGATGGCTTCTTCAAACTTCTTTGGCTCTACTTGGGATAAAAAACTGGAGTAGAGTGCTGCACTCAGATTTCTGCTCCTTGTTTGTACCCCTTGTCTTAGATCACCAATGATTTGATCTGCTGGATGATCTCTAAGATGCCTATTAGCTGGAGGCATCCTGGCTTCAGGTTGAACTTCTTCAATTTCTTCATCTTGATGTACTCCTTGGACTCCTTCTGCATTAGGTACATGTAGTACTCCCCCTGGACAACAGCCACTATCTTCTACCTGCTGTCTTGTAGTAGGTCCTTCTTCTATAGTGAGCTTGTCCATCTTCTCAGTCACACCTGTGGAGCTGCAAATACTACTAGACAACTCGTTGTTAATAAGTCTAGTTTCATCAAATACTACATGTACAGACTCTTCTACAACTTGAGTAGACAAGTTGTAGACCCTATAAGCCTTACTATTGCTGCTGTACCCAACAAAGATCCCCTCTTGGGACTTGGCAGCAAACTTAGTCAAGTAAGACTTTCCATTGTTAAGTATAAAGCACTTACAACCAAAGATCCTGAAATAGGATAGGTTTTGTTTTCTGCCTTTCACAATCTCATATGGGGTCTTGTTGTGGCTTTTAGTAATGGTAGCCCTATTAATTACATGGCCTGCAGTATTAACTGCCTCAGCCCAGAAATATTCTAGTAGAGATGTAACACTTAATAGGGTTCTACCAGCCTCAATCAAGGTTCTATTTTTCCTCTCAGCAACATTTTGCTGAGGTGTTCTTGGTGAAGAAAACTCCTGAAATATCCCAAATTCTTCACATAGTTTTGTCATGTTATCAGATTGAAATTCAGTACCATGGCCACTTCTTATCTTGACCACTGTACTGTCTAGTTCATTCTGAATTTGTTTGACAAAGCTATAGAAGATACTAGGTGTTTCAGATTTCTGTCTAAGGAAGAACACCCAGGAAAACCTTGAGTAATCATCTACAACCACAAAGGTATAAACCTTCCTACCTAGGCTGTGAACTGGCATAGGACCAAAGAGATCCTTATGCAAGAGGTATAAGCACCTCACAGCATCTTTGTTTTCAATGCTACTAAAAGTGGATCTAGTCTGCTTGCCCTTTTGACAAGCTGAGCATATTCCATCTTTAATACACTTAACTTGAGGACCATTCCTCACTAACTCTTTGCTAAAGAGTTGGCCAATTGTCTTGTAATTTAGATGGGCTAGCCTCTTGTGCCATTTGACACAATGAGAGACTGTCTCATCAGCTATAAGACACACTGGAGAACCATTGGTCTCACACATAATGTCTAGGCAATAGACATTCCTCTTTCTATAACCTGTCAAAATGATCTCTTGATCATTTGACCTCCTGATATGACAACCATCTTTGACAAATGAGATGTCATATCCTACATCACTCAATTGACTTATACTAATAAGGTTATGTTTCAAACCTTTAACATAGGCCACTTGAGTAATATATGGGAGTTAGAAATGTTACCAAAACCCTTGATGATTCCTTTTTCAGAACCACCAAAGGTGACTTTTGGACCATCCTTGATGGGTGTGTAGTCCTTTAGCAATCCCCTAGTTCCAGTCATGTGCCTGGAACATCCACTGTCCAAGTACCATATTGGGGCATGTCCACTTGGACTCACCTGCAAAACAGATTAGTGAACCTTAGAACCCAAAGAATTCTTGGGTCCTTGGTACTGGTTAGTTTGCCTCCTAACAAAGCTACCTGCAGGTTTTCCAACAGGCAGTTTGCTACTCACTTTGGCACTTGCATTGTGCCAACAGTCCAAGGCAAAGTGGCCTACCTTGCCACAGCACCAGCACTCAAACCTATTGTACCTTTGCTTAGGTACATTCCTAGCTGTTTTATCTACAGCTGGCTTGTTGAGGGCTGGGGCTTTGCCCTTAGACTTGGGCTGAATAGTCCTAGCAGATTTAGTAAACCCCAGTCTAGCTTTACCTTTTTGATGAACAAATTCATCAATTAAGTGTAGAACTGACTTTGGTTTAGAAAACCTAGCAACTAAATCTCTCTTCTTATGAAGACTAATCTCCAAACTTTTGATTTGATCATTCTTAAAAGTTATAGTCCCCATCTGAATCACAGTTATGTGCTTCAGTCTGGCTATTTCATTTAGCTTTTGATCAATCATTTTCTCAAAATCAGTTGCAGCAACTTTGAGACTAGCAATTTCCTTTGCCTGACTCTTGGCTAGTGACTTGCTCTTCTTAAAAGCTTGCAACAAGACTTTATATTCATCTATCAATTGATGAATATCCCCTTCAGACTCAGATGCACTCTCATCACTTGATGATGATGAATCTGATTCTGAACTAGCACAAGAAATTGAACTTAAAGAACAATTTTGTACCTTACTAGGTCCAGGCTGCTCCTGGATTTTGTCACTTTCTGTCAATGCCATCAGTCCTTGGTACTGACTGTCCTCTTGCTCATAAATAGAGTTCATTATCTGGATGAACTCCTCTTCTTCTTCCTCAGCAAACAGTCCTATGTATGCTTCTGCATCTGACTCAGTTTCTGATGAAGATATGTCTGACAGGCTCTTATCCTTTTTGGCAACCAAAGACCTTTCCTTCTTGCCCTTGAATTGAGTCTTTTTCTTATCATTAGACTCTTTCCTTTTCTCAGGACAGTCAGCAATAACATGTCCTTGTCTGTTACAGCAATAACAAACAATTTTTGATAGAGTTGCTTTGCTAGACTTGGGTTTTCTCCTGTCTTTCTTTGATGACTTTTTATTCTGATAATAGTCTTCTTTACCCTGTGAAGTAGATGGCTTTGTCCTCCATTGTTTCTTATTTAAGAACTTCTGAAAGTGTCTTGTGAAAGCTGCAAAGTCCTCATCACTTTCACTGCTCTCAGAATTTCTGCTTTCTGAATTATCTGACTCAGTCTCAGCAACCTTAGGAGGTGGAGTTGGTGACTTACTTCTGTATTTTCTGGTGGCTTCTGTCTTGAATGCCACTGTCCTTTCTTTATGTTCACTTCTTGTAGATTTCTCCTCTTCTTTCCTAACCATCAACTGCATCTCATAGGATAGCAGTTTTCCAAACAGTGTTGGTGGAGGGATATCTGCTAACTTTGACATTTCCCTTATGACATAAATCTTGGTGTCCCAATCATTTGTTAGGGACCTTAGAAACTTATCATTAAGCTCATAATTACTGAACTCTCTTCCATAGGACATTAGATCATTGACAATCCTATAGAACTTTTTATAGCATTCTGTTATGCTATCAGATCTACCTTGCCTGAAGCTTTCATATTCTTGGTTTAATAAGGACTTTCTGTCCTGCCTCACTTCTTCAGAACCCTCCATGTACACAATAAGAGTATCCCACATCTCCTTAGATGTCTTACAGTGTATCAAATTCTGAAAGGTAGCATCATCTATAGCACTCACAATGATATTCTGAGCCCTCTTGTCCATTGTGGCTAGAATTATCTCATCCTTTGTCATTTCAGAGAAGTCTTTAGGTGTCCTCTGATTTGCATCCAGGACTGAAACCTTCATGGACACATATGGCCCTTCCTTAACTGTGATATATATTCTAGGGTCTGAGGCTTCCATAAATAGTCTCACCCTTTCTTTCCAGATGCCAAAAATTTCTTTTCTGCAAATGGGTAACTTCATGGATCCAAGTTCCTTATGATTCTCTGTTGAACCCATGTTTCTTGATTTTCTTGTTTTTGCAATTTACTTAGACTGAATCTGCCAACAGGATCTACTCAGACAGTTAAGTCCTTTTTTTGAGTAACCTCCCTCTGATACCACTTGAAAGATATTGTACCTAATCACCTAGAGGGGGGGGGGGTGAATAGGTGACTTAAATCTTTTTGACTTTTTAGGCAGAATTCAGATTATTTCACAGAGTTATAACTACTTTTTCCAAGCAATCAAACAGCAATCACAACAATCTATCAAGCACACAGTGAACACACAAATTTATAGTGGTTCCCCAAGGTTTGGGTACACCCACTTTCCCCCTTCGCCTATCTAGTAGTGTACTAGATTCGGCCAAACTCCTCCACTATCTCACATCCTCAGATCTTACACTCAGTATCCCAAAACAGGTTCCTACAACTCAGGCACAAGGCCCTACAACTCAGTCTTCTCCAAAGATTTAGACTCAGCTTCTTCATAAAGCCTACACTCAGCCACAGCAGGCCTACACTCAGCCACAACAGGCCTACACTCAGAGATACAAATCTCCTACACTCAGGCACACAGGACCTACACTCAGCCTTTATAATTGTAGGCTTACAACTCTGATCACAATGGATCCTACAAGAAATTTAAAATAAAAAGTTTATATAACTACAACTCTGAATAGAGAGAAGAGTTGATAGGTTCTTGATGAGTTCTTGGAAGAACTCAGCTAAGATCAACCTCACTTGGCTTTTCTTCAAAGCTTCTTGAATGTAGAACACAATAGGGTTGATCTTCTCTGCAGCTGATCCTTGATCTCTACAACTTAAGATTCAGAACAAAGTCTGAACCCTTCTTCACAGCCTGGTTCCAACGGCTGTCTTCTTGGATGGAGCTCTCTCTCTCCAACTTCTTAGATCTTCACTGGATTCTTCAATGAATAGCTAGATCTTGTGTGTATTACTTGATGTGTTGATCTTCTTTTTCAATCATCTCTTTATGTTGACAGTATAGGCCTATTTATAGGCCTTCTTCATGGTGACCGGCTGGTCCGGTTCATAACTGATTTCTGACAACTCTGACAGGTGCAGTAGACCGGCTGGAATGGCAGCTGTCAAGTCATCCAGTCAGTTCTTGAAAAATCTGTAACTGTCTGAAAGTGTCGAGACAGTCTGTCTTTAAGTTTCGACACTTATAGACCAAATATCGACACAAGTTGACTAAGTGTCGACACTTGCCTTCAAGGTGTCGACACAACTCCTTGTGTTGTAAAATTCACTTCTCGACACTGCTTCTTCATCATGTGTCGACACTGATATTGTGTGTCGACACAGCTTCTTGTTCTTCAGCACTTAGTTGAATTCTTGTAAGTGTCGACACAACACCTTTGTGTCGACACATCTTCATGTGTTGAACTTGTTCAGTGTCGACACATCTTCTTGGTCTCGACACATGCCTTCTGTGTTGATACTTGCTGAGTGTCGACACTGCTCCTTGTGTCGACACATTCTTCTTCTGTTGAGACTCTGGCTGAGTGTCGACACATCTCCTTAGTGTCGACACTTGTACTTAGAATTTTCTTGAACTTTGCTGAGTGTCGACACAGCATCCTAGTGTCGACACTTTCTTCATGTACTGAGTCTTCTGCTGTGTGTCGACACATTCTTCATTGTGTCGACACTTTCTTCAGGTGTTGAGTCTTCTGCTGAGTGTCGACACATTCTTTATTATGTCGACACTTATACTTAGACTCTGCTGACTTTTGCTGAGTGTCGATACAGCCTCCAAGTGTCGACACTTTCTGATGTAGACACAGTTTCACTGGGTGTCGACACAAATGCTAAGTGTCAACACAGCTTCACTGGACTTTTCTTCATTGAGTGTCGACACAGCTCCTTGTGTCGATACTTTCTGTCTAGTGTCGACTCTGCATCCCTGGTGTCGACACAAGTACTCCAAGTGTCGACATTGCTTACCTGGGTGTCGACACAAGTCTTCTTAAGTGTCGACACTTTCCCTCTGGGTGTCGACACATGGACTTAGAAACTTTTTCATCTTTCCCTGTGAATACTTGACCTGCACAACTAAACTCAAAATACATCAAATACATTTTGATGTATATCATTGAGTAGGGTGAGGCTTCTTCAAATCAGGTACATTTAAACCAATGTACCCAACAGTGATAAACGCGTAGTTTAGGAGTCGATGGGTTGGACCTGTGAAGGAAGTAGCAGGAAGTACTGGAGTGGTAGTCCAGGAAAATACCTGTATAATGCTTGTGCTGCTTGTGCTGTTGGGCTTTACGTGTGAAGAGAGTAGCAGGAAGTACTGGACTGGACATCCAGGAAATACCCGTTCGATGCTTGATGTTCTTGGGTGGTACCTGTGAAGAGAGTACCAAGAAGTACTAGCATGGTGAGCCAGAAAAGACCCTTGAGATTGCGGAGTCATACCTATGAAGAGAGTAGCAGGAAGTACTGGTGTGTCCAGGAAAGATCCTCTAATGATGTGTGAGATGAGTGGGTGTAATGGTAAGTACTGGTGCGGCCAGGAAAACACCAAGACTTGAATGCCAGAACAAGATCGGTGAGACCAACCCATGCCTTTTATTTAGCCACGAGAACGTTGTGCTCGGTGATGGCAAGGCGATTTGAGCAACGAGGGGGGGGGGGGGGGGGGAGGATCTGACTTGCGCTATGTCCGTTCGACATGAGACCTAAAAGTGCTGTCTGTTGGAGCACATAGCAATAGTCTTAGGCCTGCACGCCGTGATACAATGGGGGGCTACGGTCCAATCCCGGTTCACTAAGACTATAAAACTCTGGCTGCACTCCATGGAGTAAATGCTCAAGTGAATTGTCGTTGGGTTGCGACCCTGATACGGTGGTGGGCAACTGGTTCGTCGGTACACCAAAAATGGCCCTGAGTGCACGAAACATCGGGTGGGGTGGTTGACCGTTGTGATGGCATGTGTACGTGAAAGCACATTATATGAGATATATATACATGCTTGTGATATACTATGCCTGCAGGGAAGAATACCGCTGCCCCGAGAAAGGGGTAGGCTCGTTATAATTTGGTCAGCTGAATGCTGACCGTTTCCTCTGTTTGCCACCATTAGGTGGAATGTCCCTGTGCAGGTACTGGAGAGCCTAGCAGGACGCATAAGGGCTGACATCCCTACTGCATTTGCTACTGCCGTTACTAGCCATTGAAGGATAAAAGAAATGGATGTGTGATGTTTTCTTTTCATGTGGCCGACCTCCTTGCCAATGTTTGAGGCCTCTATTTTGAAATCCATGTAAGGCCATAAGGCCAACTACTTGTATGTGTAAGACATTCCTATCATATAAAAAATGTGGAGTTTTTATATGTTGGACATTCAAGTGTGGAGTTCAAGTGTAGTGTTATAGGCTTCCGCTAGAATGCAATGTATTGGGGTGCGCTGCGCTACTCTGGTATCATACCGTAACATCACCTCCTGTTTTGTGGTATATGTTGTGGGGCCCCGGCCGGACCTTTTAGTATATATAATGTAAACGGATTGGGTTGTTACATTTTTGGTATCAGCTGTCTTGGTATTTCCCTCTCGAAGTCGTGGTCAACTTCTTTTATGGGTTGGTGAGCACGTGTCTATGCAAACCAAGTTAACACGATTGAACTCCTGAATGTCCATGGTAGGAATGCAAATACATGTGTTTGAGGAACCTGTGCATTCCTAACCTGTTGATATTGCTTGTGTACGGTTGTTAATGTGTGTGTTGTCCACCTTTAGGTGACGCGGAGTGGTGCGGGGTAATCGGAGCCCCAGCATTCTGATGAAAGTACGACACCAGCTGAGGTGCCTACACCTCCACCATCTACTGAACATGTAAATTTAGTTACCGAGGCTTTGTTTGCTATGATGCAAGGCCAGCCGATTAGGTAGGCACAACCGACGTTGAGGCCAGAACAGGTGGCGGCAAGGCCAGAACCTATTGTAACTGTAGATCCTCGAGCGGCTGAACGACAGTTGAAGCGATTTATGAGCTTTCATCCGCCTACGTTCTCGGGAGTGTGATGCAGTGACCCAGAGCCGACCCGCTCTGTCGACCAGGCCTCGCACCTGGACTAGCCAGAGGCCCACGTCTGGCGGCCCACTGTCGGGCCCACCAAGGCGTCACACCATGGCGTCCCTTTTATCAGGCCCGCGGGCCGTACACCCCAACCCATCTCCGGGCGCAACCACAGGTGCACGGTAGGTTGTTGAGGCCAGGTCTCGATCCCCTGACCTCCTTGATAAAGAGATTTCAGGCAAGCTCTCATCAACCAACTGATCCACGACTCAGTTGGTTGATGAGAGCTTGCCTGAAAGCCCTTTATCAAGGAGGTCAGGGGATTGACACCTGGTCTCAACAACCTACCGTGCGCCTATGGTTGGGCACGGAGATGGGTTGGGGTGTACAGCCCGCGGGCCTGATAAAAGGGATGCCATGGTGTGACGCCACGGTAGGCCCGACAGTGGGCTGCCAAACGTGGGCCTCTGGCTAGGCCAGGTGCGAGGCCTGGTCAATAGAGCTGGTCGGCTCTGGGTCACAGCATCAGCGTGTATGGTTGCCGCACTGGAACGATGTGTTGTTATGGGACTCGGTATGGAGCCCTTGGGTGTTGTTGAGCACTGTATTGTTGATGACAAGGCTATGTGAAATTGCATGCATTGTGAGTTGACACGTGATGTCATAATCCTGGGTAAAGAATAGCGTGGCAGGTCTACGGTCTCGCTAGTCTTCAAATCGACGAGAGTTAACAGATATACTTGCACGGTTGGGACTTGATCCTCGGTGTTTACTTCCCGAAGCACTCTCTGTGCTAGTGGACAACTGGCATTGGTCCTTTGGTGATGTGTTCACAGAAGTACCTTTCGTGCCACGATGATAGACCAGTATGAGATGTGTTCTTGGTGCACATCTACCCAAGACCCCTCTGAGCTTATTCGATCAAGAGAGGCATCTCTTGGCGAAGGTGGAGAGGTCCAAGAATCGTCTCTACATCCTAAATATAAAGACGGATGCTCTGGTGGCCTTGCTAGCGTAGAAGTACAAAGACGAGGCGTAGCTATGGCACGCTAGATGGGGACATCTCAACTTTTGCTGGTAGGTGGAATGTTCTGAGAGGGTTGGCGGTCTAACATGGCTACCTGTCGTAGTTCACCGTCTGATCGAATCCGAAGGTCGCGTGTTAACTATTGATGTGTGGAAATGACACCATTTAAGTAGCTCATAAGGAGTCTTATTCTTAAGTTTGTGTATAAGACTTCTATTTAGTACATAATTTGCTGTGCTCACAGCCTCTGTCCAAAAGGATAGGGGCATATGAGCATCTACAAGTAATGTGCCTATTGATTCAATTAGTGTTCTATTCTTCCTTTCAGCAACCCCATTTTGTTGAGGTGTTCTAGGAGCTTAGAAGCAGTGCCTGATACCTTCCTTCCTACAGAACTCTTGCATAAGAAAAGAGTCAAACTCAGTACTATGATCACTTCGGATGAATGCAACTGGAGTAGAGTACTCAATCTGAATATTCTTGAGAAAATCTGTAAGAACCTTGAAGTTATCAGACTTAGATCTCAGAAAGAAAATCCAAGTGAATCTAGAAAAGTCATCTACAATCACTAAAGAATAAGATTTCCCTCCTAGCATTTGTACTGCAATAGGGCCAAAAGGTCCATATGTAGTAAGTGCAATATCCTAGGTGAGTCACTTTTATTTAATGATTTAAAACTACTTTTAGTTTGCTTACCTAATTGACAAGCCCTGCAAAGGCTTTCCTTCTTCTAGGGGAACGAAGGCAATTCTCTGACAAGGTTGTCCCTAGATAGTTTGGCAATGTTTTTCAAATTAACATGACCTAATATCCTATACCAAAGGTCATTATTGTTGCTAGTTAAATTAAATAAACAGATTTCTATTTTCGTAGATTCAAAATTAACTAAGTAAATATTTACTATTCTAGTGCCAGTCAAAACTACATGGTTTTCTAAAGAAGTAATAATACAGGAAGTGTTAGTGAATGATACCTAATACCTTTCATCACATAATTGACTTATGGAGATAAGGTTATGCTTCATTCCACTTACATAAGCTACATTCCTGAAGGTGACAGCTCCAATCTTGACTTTTTCATAGCCTTCATCCTGGGCACAATTGGAGTCACTAAATATTACTTTTGGTCCTAGCTTTTCCTTATAATGAGTTAAGTTGGCCTTGTTTCCAGTCATATGCATAGAACAGCCACTATCCAAGTACCACTGTTGCTCTTTGGTAGGATAGTCTTTCACCTGCAATAAAACAGATTAGCCATTCCTGACCCAGGTTACCTTGGGTCCTTCTTTCTTTACATAGTTAAAACTGGAAATAAATGAATATTCAGGTTGACATTTGTAACCTAAGGGGTGATATCTTGTAGGTGGTATAATACATTGATTAAATTGATTGATAGTGGATCTTGGTTGGTTATAAGTTTTAGAAGAATTTGAATTTCTATTATACTGAACTGCGTTCGACGAATTCAAGTGAGTTCGTCGACCTGAGTTCGATGAATGGGAGTGAGTTCATCGAACTCCACTCAGAGAATGAGAATATCCATTCTCTGGAAACCAAAATCATCGATCTATAGTCAACAAACCATATTGGTTTTGTCGATCGTTGTTCAACGAATAATTATAATATAAGTCTGCGTCAGAGTTCGTCAACTGGAGTTTGACGAACTGTACATATTTCATTGATCTGCGTTCGACGAAATCTGTTGAACATTGTTATAATTTGGATTTTTCATATTTTGTTTCTTTTTCTTATTCTTTGTTTTAAGCTCAGTTTGTTTAACATTATTATTGGTTTCTATCTTTTCTTTTCCCTTTTTAGAAACAAATTTTATAGGAGTAGTTAATATATTTTTCTGAATTAGTGGGGGTTGGCTTGATGATGCACCTAAGCCCAACTTGCCATTTAATCTGGCATTTACTGTGCTTGTGATGTCCATCAACTTTATGTTTCTCCCATTTTGGGATTCTTCAAGTTTCCTAGCCACAGCTAACTCAGATTTTAATGAAATTATTTGCTCTTGAGCTAATGTTAATTCATCTTTTAATTTAATGTTTTCTGAAACAAAGTTTTCTTAATCAATTAACTTTTCCCTAAGTGATTTAATTTCCTTTTCAGAATTTATTAAATCTATGCACATGGATTTAAATTCAATTTTAAAATTATCAGGACTATAATCAAAAGAAGATAGTACCTAATTAGCTTCAGATTCAGATTCTTCATTGTTAGATTGTTCTTCAGCATCTGATGGTCTCCAAGAGGCATTAATAGCCATGAGGCAGACTTCCCTTACCTTTGCCTCTTCTTCCACTTGACTACATCTAGAGGATATGGATTCATCTTCTATATCACTCCAGGTTTTAGCAACAAAGCACTTCTCCTTCTTTTTGTAGTTACTGGAAGAAGGCTTGCTGTATTGCTGTCTTCTAGAGTCTTTCTCTCTTCTCCTTTCTTGCTTTTGATTTTCAGGACACTCTGAGATGAAGTGTCTTGGTTTCCTGCACCCAAAATAAACTATTTCTTTAGTGGGTGTTTTATCATACCTGGGTTTGTCATCCTGCCTGGATGACTTTCTCCTGAAGTCCTTCCTAGCAATCTTGTAGAATCTCTTGTGTAAGAGACTTAGGAGTTCTTCATTTGATGTTGAAGCTTCTGGTTCTTCTGTAGCTTTAAAAGCTATATTCTGCTCCATCCTTGTTGATGAGGGGGTCTTCTGTTCTGCAACTTCCCTGGACTTGATCAACAGCTCATAAGATTTGAGCTTTCCCAGGAGAGATTCTATGGAAATCTCATTGAGACTTCTGGCCTCCTTGAATGGCCAGATCCTGGAATCCCATGTGCTTGTGAAGCACATGAGGATTTTATCATTCACCTCAGTGAGAGATATGTCTTTGTCCAAGGTCTTCAATTCACTGATAATTGCACTTAATCTGTTGTACATGTCCCTAACAGATTCTATGTCTTCCTTCTTGAAATTCTCATACTGTGAGACGAGAGATGATATTTTATCCTTTCTTTCATCTGCTGAACCAACAACCATCTGGTTAAGGGAGTCCCAGATTACCTTTGCAGAAGTGCATTCAGCCACCTTTTGAAATATGTGATCTCACATAGTTTGTGCCAATATGTTCATGGCATTAGCATCGAAATCTTTTCCTTTCTCTGTGCATCTGTCCACTCAGGTGGTGGAACAGTATAAGTACTTGCTGTTGATGTAGATGTAGATGTTGTAGGTTGTGGAGGACATATCAAAATAGAATTGTAGATGTCCTCATCAATAGAATTCATGTACAATCTAATTCTTGTCTTCCAAATTGCAAACTTGTTCAGATTGCAAACTGGAGATCTGGTGCTTGCATAATTGAATGATAATAGTTGCCAACCTAAATCACCTAGAGGTGGGTGAATAGGTGAGTTGTGCGTCTTTTTGCGAAATAAAAAAATCTCAACCAGGAGCACAAATCTATCTACCAAACAAGCAAACACAGATGAGGCGAGATTTATAGTGGTTACCCAATCTTGGGTACATCCACTTTCCCTCACCGATCTAGCAATATACTAGACTCGGCTACTCCACTATCTCGGATTGGAAAACAATCCTACCCTCAGAACAAGGTTCCTACATACTCGATCCACAAACGGATCTATACTCGGAAGACAAAACTTCCTACAATCTCAGAGTTGAACACTCCTACACTCGGAGAAATCTTCTCCTACAATAATGAAATACATCAGTACAGAAATACAAACAGTAAAATATCTGGTTCAGATATGCAACAGAAAATCTGAAAATCCTTCTTTTAGGCGTGCGGCTTTATCAGAATATTGAAGAAGAATTTAAGCAAGATCAGATCTGGAACTTCTTGACTTTACACGATCGAAATAGTAGATGAAGCGTTGAGCAGAGATCTCGATCCGTAGAGTCTTTTTAATCTGAATCCTCTGAAAAAGAATAAACCCCAGCCGGTCAGAGATTAGAGATGGCGGTGACGGCGAGTTTCCGGATCTTGCAGAGAGAGAGAGAGGAGACAGAATTCTTTTGGAAAGAGACGGCTGCAAAACTTAGAATAATTTTCTTTTTTAAAACTTAGGGTTTGTCGGTTTGACAAGACCTTTTATTGGAGACAAGAAGATTAGACTTAAATGATTCATAAAGAGAAAGACACGTGGACCAATCACGTCAGTGTTTAAGAATAAGACCGTTAGGTCTGGACTAAAGGAATTTCTGAAAATGGTCAAAGTAAATTACTCGAGTCAAGCAGAACTACTTGAGTATATGCAACACTACTCGAGTAGGTATAAGGGACTACTCGAGTACATGAGAAAAATTACTCGGGAGAAAAAGAAGTCTTTACTCGAGTACATGGAGTTAACTACTCGAGTAAAATAAGAATGAGAGGGACTTAGTTACCCGAGTAACAAAAATGATTTACTCGAGTACTTAAGTACTTACACGAGAGGTGGAGTATATTACTCGAGTTCAAGAAGTACTACTCTAGTATATAAAGATGAACTACTCGGGTATATCAGAAACTACTCGAGACAAACACTTAGAAAAATTCTGGAATAGGATAAACTGAACTACTCGAGTATATAATATGGACTACTCGAGAGAGAATGATCTACTCAAGTATAACATGAACTACTCGAGTAATTCACTTAGTGAAATTTTTCTGGAATAGAATATTGGATTACACGAGTAAAAACATTTGACTGCTCGAGTAGTAGATGAACTACTCGAGTATATGAGTTAGACTACCCTAGTAACTAGGAACTACATGAGAGTCAGAATACCATTAACTCGAGATAGAAGATAGAACTACTCGAGTATATATAATACTACTCGAGTATTTCACTTAGACAAATTTGGGGAGAGAGAATCTGGAAACTCGAGAGATAAGAGGAAATTACTCGAGTATACAAGATGAATTACTCGAGAGCCATAATTAGACTACTCGAGTAAGTAATTACTACTCGAGTATAAACTCAGTAACTCACTCGAGTAAACAAGAAGGTACTTGAGTACTTTACTTAGGAAAAATCTTTCTGACATATTTTCTTCTTCTAAGGGAAATCAACATCAAGTCTTTTCTCATAGTCCTATAGCTTGAATATGAAGTGTATCCCAATAGAGAGGCTACACATGAGTCAACACGTTGGAACACACAATGATGGATTACATTGTATGGTCCTGTGTTTGGTGACCCATTGTAGACTGACATTGGTCTACACTTCCCATTAGAATCCTGCAAACACATAACTCAAACCAAGCATCAAATACAACTTAATTCATCTTAGTTCAAGGGTGACTTCATCAAATCTGGGTTAGTGTGGATACAATACCCAACAATAATCCTTGTACTGTGCATGCTGTGTACTAAATAACCCTAAGAGAAATAAATATCAGATCTAACACATGATCTTTTGATTCAAGGGTTAGCTTGTACAACCAAAGGAAACTGCTTTGATACCAATTGAAAGATGGGGTTAGACCTGATTTACTCTAGGGGGGGGGTGAATAGAGTAATCTAATATCTTTTTGCTGTTTTAAATATTGTCAAAGTAATGAAAAAGAGAGATACCAAGATTAACAGAAAGCAAAAGTAATCTAAGTCAATCTAATCTAACACAGCACAACTAGCCTAATCTATCACAGCCACAGCAAGAGCAATAAGAAAACTGCAACCAGACAACATAAAAATTTTTATAATGGTTCCCCAACCTGGGTACATCCGCTCTTCTACCACACTGGTAGAAATCCACTAGCAGGTTTTGATCAGGTGACTGCCACCTTTGAGCTTTTGATCAGGTGCTCAAAAACCAAATAAACTTTTGAAGGGAGTTAATAAACCCTTTATACAGGGGGGAGAGAGATTGATGATGTTTTCTCTTTCTCTATTCAATAGAGAAGACTAGTGGATTTGCTGTTATCAAGAATTCCTTTCAATATCACTTAGAGTCTTGCACAGGGTGTAGGTCTTTTGTCTTCAGCCTTTACTTGAAAATGATCCAGGAACTTCTGACTGATAGAAGTTTGTTGTCCTTGAAGAATCCTGGAGTGGAAGTTGAAGAAGACTCTTGATTTGTATTTGTTGTTCTTCTTCCTCTTTAGTAAGGTCAAGGAGAAAACACATTATTTTCTATACAAAGAAGCAGATGATCTTGAGTAAGTCTCTGTAAATCTTCTTTGTATACTGAGTGTTGTGTATTCTCTTTATATTCTCTATATGCTTATTGTCAACTGAAAAGAATAATCTCTTTTCTATATCTCTATCGAATTCTCCTTTGAATTTTTAATTGTCTGCATTAATTGCTGACGGTTAGAAGAATGAAAATCAGCTGGAGAGAATATTTTCATTAATGAATTTCCCAACTGTCCCAATTAATTAAGCAAGGAATTATCCTGATGAAGACCAAAATCAGTGCTACCACTAACAGCTATATTCAGAGAATATATGCATTAATTACTCATGAAAATATTGCTAGATAATACGAAATAAGGACAGAAATTGAGGGAAATACTAAGTCTGGAACTTCAAATAAATCGTCGACCAGAGAAAAGATTTTGTAGACCTGAGATCAAAGTTCGTCGACTAGAGAGATCATGTTCATCGACCAGAGATTCTTGTTCGTCGACCTGAGATGCAAGTTCATCGACTAGAGAGATAATGTTCATTGAACAGAGAATTATTGTTCGTCGACCTGAGATCAGCTAACTGCTTTTTGTGAAAAGCTTCCCAATTCTGTGTTCCAAGTTCGTCGCACTGACAATCTATCTTCGTCGACCTGAGTTCAGGGAAGGTATTCTTGACATAATGTGTTAAAGTTGAACTTCAAGAGTTCGTCGACCTGAGCTTGAATATCGTCGAGCTCAACTCAGAGAATTGACTCTGAGTTCGTCGAGCGGAGCATGACTATCGTCGAGCTGAGTTCGATGAACGTCGAACTCATTTTTGAACTTGATTTTCTTCTAAGTCTTGAGTCTTTTGTTGTCTTCTATTGGCTAGTCCATGTAAGGTTGAATCTAAGGACTTAGCCGAAACTCTAGGTTACAAACATGACCATGACTATACATGGTGGGTCAATCATCCTAGTTAGTGAACCTAGCACAAATCCAACTAGGGATCCAACAGTCCCCGAGTTTAAATACGACATTCCCTATACTATATTTTGATAGGTGCACTTGCCTATTTCGAGATTATAGTTTGGATATAATTTAAAACTATATAAACTCTTCGTCAAGTTTTTGGCGCCGTTGCCGAGGACTTTTTGTTGATATTTTTAAAACAAGGATATATTAGTTTTATCATTTTCTTTTTGTTTTAAAAAAATCAAAATCAAAATTTTTTTTGTTTTTATCTTATTTTTTTATCTTGGTGTATGACCCGAGGGAATCCATAAAATCTACTTCATTTGGATTCGGAGATCGAGCAAAGCTTACAACGACGTCTAAGACTCCGCGATCTCAATTCTCCATAATTGGTTGAGGAATACACCGGTGACACTTCTTCTTCTTCTTCTTCATCTTCTTCTTCTTCATCTTCTTCCACTTCTTCTTCTTCTTCTTCTTCTTCATCTTTTCAGGTTTCTTCAATTTCGGGTAATCCAAATCCAAAAATGGCCGATCAACAGACTATGTCTTATTACGCTCGAACAAATTTGGATAATGCTCAATCAAGTATTGTTCGTCCCGCTATTGCGAACAATAACTTTGAATTGAAGCCAAGCATCATCCAAATGGTACAACAATATGTAAAATTTGATGCACTTTAAGATGAGGATCCCAACACACATATTTCTAACTAGATAGAAATATGTGACACTTTTAAAATTAATGGAGTTTCGGATGATGCCATCCTACTAAGGCTTTTTCCTTTTTCTTTGCGCACCAAAGCCAAACAGTGGTTGGATTCTCTACCAAGAGGCTCCATCACTACTTGGGCCGAGATGACGGAAAAATTTCTCACGAAATATTTTTCGCCCGTAAAAACGGCCAAGTTGCGCAATGATATTACATATTTCTCCAAAGTTGATACGGAAATGCTATATGATACTTGGGAGTGATTTAAGGAATTGCTTCGTCGTTGTCCGCATCATGCAATCCCCGATTGGTTGCAAATCCAAACCTTGTATAATGGTCTCAATCAACAAACGAGACAACATATTGATGCCGCCGCCGGTGGAAGGTTAAACAACAAAACACCGGCAGCCGCCCAAGAACTTATAGAAGGTATGGCCATGAACACATATTAGTGGAGTACACTCCGGTCTCGTCCACCTAAGCCGGCCGGGATGTACGAAATCGATACAGTTTCAAGTTTATCTCTCAAGTTTGAGAAACTACAAAAACAAATAGCTGAGATGTCTACTTCCTCGTCTACACCAACCTGTGAAGCCCAATATTGGGAACCTTCCACCATTTTCGAGCATGTGGATTACATGGGTAATCTGAATCGTCCACCGTATAATTCGGGTAATAATTTTGGTAACACTTATCACCCGAGTTTAAGGAATCACCCAACTTCTCTTTGAGTAATCCAGGGAACGCGACTCGCCCACCAAACAAATTTCCACCCGGTTATTTTCCACCACAGGCTCCAAAAGCACCCAATATCGAGGAGTCGTTCACCAAATATACGACTTCTAATGATGCCAATATCGAGAATCTCACCGGATCTCTTCGTAATTTGGAGAACCAAATTCGGCAAATAGCAAAGATGCTCTCCCATTGTAATATCCCTCAAACAACTTGACCCCTAAGAGTGGTTTTGTCATGACTCGGTCATGACAAAACCCTTGGAAGACCAAGAAGACCAAGTGAATCTAGGAATGAAGGTGAGATCACCATGGTCTACAAATAGTAGAATTCTAAACTCTAGTTTAGGATGGTCATGGGGCTTCTCCATGACACCATGACCCCATCACCACATCACTAACCTGTTAGAGGGTCCATTAGAGCCATAGGGACTCACTAGGGTCAACTAAAATGGTTAAATTGACCTAAGTCAACCCCAACCCATAATGGGTCAAACTAGCCTACTTAAGTTCAATTGACATTCCCCTAGCAAAGAGGACCCCACCCATGCTCTCCCAACCCTAAAGTGAGGTCAATGGGTCACTAAGGCCTCATTGGGGTCAACCCTAGTGGCTAAGTTGACCCAAGTCAACTCTAGCCCTAAAATGGTGAAAGTACCCTTACTAAGGGTCATGTGACCTCCAAGGTGCCAAGTCAACCATACCCATCCCTACCTATACCTTGGGGGAGTCCAATAGGTCACTAAGGACCCATTGATTGTGGCACAAAAGGTCAATTTGACCAAAGTCAACCCTAAGCCAAGATCAAGTCAACTTGACCCAAATGGGCTAACACAAGCTCAAACCCATTTTCCCCACTTGGGCTAACATCATTTTTAATTATTATATGGGTTAGTGGGTTGCTAATAGGCTGGAGTGGTCAGCAAGGTTAACCTAGATGACAAGGAGAGAGAGTTCCAATTTCACTTTAATGGAGGAGAGAGAAAAGGGTGAAAGGGTGCCATTCATGGCCAAGGAGGTCAAGGGCCATCCCTCATTGGCTGAATCAACTCCCAATTCAATCTGGAAGATCAGGGGGCCACCTTTGTGGCTGTTCATGGCCGGAATAGTGCTGTCCAGCCTTGGCTGAATTCAAGCTCCAAGGCCATTATTGGCTTTGAAGCTTGAACCCCTTAACTCTACCCATTAGGGGCCGCAATCAGTTTCTCTAGGGTAAAGGAAGAGTTCACGACCTTTTTCCTGCTGTATTGAGCCAAGTTCACCCCCCCCCCCCACACCATGGTCGAGAGGCACCATAAGAGGCCATTAATGGCCACCACCAGCTAGACCCCTCCCCTCCCTCTTTTTATTGTCTAAAGAGCTTCCCTACGCTCCAGGCTTTCGGTTCCACATCTTACCCGAAGGAGACGATCAACTTCATAGTGCTGTTGCAGGGCGTCAGCGACACCTCCTCCACTAATGGCTTCCCGGCGATCGACGCGTCTCCAGGCCACAAGCAAGGTGCTCCCCTCCTTCTCTCTGCATGGGTAGATCTTACCAGTCATTAGGATTAAGAATCGGGCTCAATTGAGCCTGATCGGGAATGGATTTTTCCTGATTTTTCTGCATAAATGAACCTGTCGGGATCACCCGAAATAGGCCTCTCCGGCAGCTGTGCCACCGCCTGGCGATAGCCACCACCTCAACGGAGGTGGTGGTGGTGGTGGCCGGCCAGGGACGTGGCCAGATGGCCGGCGACAGCGACTGGAAGTTTCTCCAGGATGGGTGAATCTTAACTGTTGGCTGAAGTTGATAACTGGTAGCCTCCCGATCTGCGCCAAGATTCGTGATGAAATCGAATTAAAACTATAGGATATTTAATTCTGATTATTTCATTTCTGTCACTCCTTTAGTATTTAATGTTTTTATTTATTAAAAATACCTAGAGGCCAATTCAGAGGAAGTGGTCAACATAATATTTGTAGCCCAAGGGGTCTAATTTAAGTCAAAAATGGTTAGAACCAATTTGAGTTCTTGTTTTGACCCAGGCACTCATTTTGGTGGGGTCTATACCTAGAGCTAGGAAGAGATTAAAATGGGTGCCCACATTTCATCGCTTGTCCAAATAACTTGAAATTTAGGCAGAGAGTCACCCTAGAATTTACCTAGGCCTGCCCAAGAATGAGAATTTTTGGGAATGATTTTTCTATAGTGTTTGGAATTATTTAATTTTCCTAGGGTAAATTAATTAAGGCACCAAATGACCTCCAATCTCACCCAAATTTTGGTGAGTGGTCCTTGGGGTCTGCATAAGGCTCTGGTTAAAATTGCATCTCATTTGGAGATGGTTAGAGTTGAAATCATGTAAACCCTATCCTTATCATAATAATGATATTTAGGTCAAATAGTGCACATTGGGTTTTGAGTGGTCAAATCACCACAACAGAGGTTGAAATTGGGTCCACTGACTTGGTATGACCTTTAACTCCCTCCCATGGAAGATGGGTTGGATTGGATTAGATTTGCCATAGGATCTAAGGCCAAACCCTAAGGAAGGGCTTTTGTGTCATGTGAAAGTCATGGGGTCAAAAGACCTTGTATGGACTTGAAATTTGGTAGGGTGAGAACTAGGGTAGCTAAAACCCCCTGGTAAAACTCTTAGGGGATTTGGGAATGGGTATGCCCCACAAAACCCTAAACCTAGTTTAGGGCATAAAATTTATAATGATAGAATAGGTTAAAAAATTCATTAAACAGTGATGAAACATGGGTGGTGTAGTCTTAGGGTTAGAATGAACCTCTAGAAATGTAATTGGAAATTTGGGATCAATAATCTTGGTACTTCCTTGGTAATGCATGAGTTAGCCCTACTCAGTCATTTGGTCTTTGTGAACTCACTGTCCATTGGAAAGTCATAAAAATTTGGCAAAAGAAGTTTTAGACCCTTATGCTCATGTATGAATTTTATTAGAATTTTTGAATACATAATTACAGTATCTACTTCATAAGATCATTAGTTTGGAAACTTGTTCAATATATTATTCACAGCTCATCATTTGTTGAGAAATTGTGAAATTTGGCCAGTAATGATTCTAGGTCAATATGATTTGGTGGAGATTTTTGTTACAATTGTTAAATGAATAATTTCTATACTTAGTGCATAAAATTGCCAATATGAAAATTTCATCAAAATTAGTTTTAGAGCTCTTTATAAAATTATAAATTATGAAACTTGGCCTGGAGTATTTATAAGTCCTTACAATCATCCTTGAAATTGCTCAGAATGTTTGGAAGTATTTTTGCTGTACTTGTCACTTAAAATGATTTATTGAAGGATATATTCAAAATTAGAATTAGGGGCTTAAACCTTGCTGAAAAGTTAAGAGACTCGGGATTTTATGTTAAGTAGTCATATTGAATTTATCATAAATTTTGTGGAGCAATTTCTTTTATGAAATTGGTACTTCATGTTCAACCTAGGGTCTTTAGATTACTAGAATAATTAAATAAATTACCAAATAAATTAGGAAAAATATGAAATTCTGGGCTTAGGCTAAAAAGGTCATGAGAACCCACCATTAATTATTATAGGGATACTGGATGAATATTTAAGTTACCTCTCATTTTACTCATCATATAGCTTAGGTTGGTCTGCATTTAGTAAAACAACCGAAATTATGTTGGAATATGAATTTGGGCTCATGAGTTGGGGTTATATGGTTGCTTGTTTGGATGAATAAAAATGAGTTCATCATTTGGAAGATAGGATGAGTAGAGTGTTGGAATGGCTAGTGTTAAGTGGTGCACTGGATCGACGAAAGATCATCTTTCCCGTTGGGAGGAAGTGTCAAATACTCTAGGGTTAGATCCAGTACAACAAGTAAGGGTTTGGGAAATTTTATAGCAACCAATAATTGTAAGTGCCTTGCGAAAGGGAGCTTTGGGCGTAATCCCATCATAGTTCCTAGTGCCTTCGAGGTCCCTTCACGGGGAATACCTTGGGCAGTCCTGGGAAAACCTAAACAGTAAGGATAAAGTATTACAAGAGTAACTAGTATAACTAGGGTTGCACATTCACACACCACAGTATCTCGGGGGGTCATTTTGGTTGCTTTGATTGCCATCCAGACGGTTTGTTTGGAAGGTAGATGCACGGATGAATAGTCCGGGGAGCTAGTGGCTCAAAAGGTTTTGGATAGAAAATAAGGTGGTGGGTCTTCGGTATCGTACAGTCATTCACACCGATGTCAATACGTTGCCTCGGCGATGTGGGGCACTTAGAAAAAGAAAGTCTGGTGGATATGGCCAGCATTAGTATGCGGATACTCTAGGTTATGTTCTTCTAGGGGCGTACGGGAGGGCTAGGCCTGGTAGTGTGGATACCCGCCTAGTAGTGGGGGGCCCGACCCACTGTCTCCGTTTGCCACTACGGAGGTTCCTGGGAGTGAAGCTAGCTACAAAAATAGGGGTAAGTAAAGGTCTGTGCACATAAAGTCGTGTGTGTGGGGTGCACTTGCATGAATCATGGCATAGCATACTTGCATAGCACCGACACCCCAATGTATAAATCGGTATGGGACATTCTATACGGTGGGAGCCTTGTAGAAGAGCCCTTAACTTATATGTTTGTATGGGCATTCATATATGTTAAGGTTACTTACTTATTACCTTGTCTTTCTTACATATGCTGCTTACTCTACTTGCTTACACTACATGCTTACCTTACTGCATACTATTATAGAACTGATAGACTAGTTCCACTATCACCTGCCACTTTGTACTCTCCACCTTTGTAGCTTCCCTTTCCTCCTCCCCACTCCGTGCCTAGGATCCATGGGGGGAGGGGTAGGGGATGATATGGCTTAGTATTTATGACTAATGGTTTTCAGACCATAACATTACAGGGGCTACAGATGGGAGACAGTGATCAGCACCAGCGGAGTACGGTGCGCATGGAGGTGGGCCAGTCTAGTGTCGGAGCACCATCGACCAGCTCCGTGAGTGATAGTCTTTTTTATAGCTTTCGCGAGAGATTGTAGCGAGGATCTGATGTACCGGGCGTAGGCCCATATATGTTTCAGTTTTGTTTCTTTGCAGTACTCTCTATTATATATGGACTCGATGTGATTTTATTTACCTATATTACATTTGATGTTGGACTTAGTTTTATCGAAACTATGTTATGTTTGTTTCTCTTTGGTGATCGAAAAGGCCGGCAGAATCAGTGTTTTGTAGTGGCGGATTTCCCGAGTGTCGGGGCCACCGCAAAAGGAGATTCTGGGCATAAGACCCCGTGGTTCTAAAGAAGAAAAAAAAGGGCGTCTTACAAGTGGTATCAGAGCAACCTCGATCGTAAAGAGAAGTAGTCCACAAAAACCTTAGGCCACCCCCGCAAGAGCTTAGTTTGCGAAAAAACTAGCAGCGGAAGCAGTGGTGGGCCAATAAGGGAAATCACATGTCGAAGTCCATTTTCTCCTCCTTTTATTCCATTAGCACACTATCTAATGGTTGGAAATTTTCCTTATGTCCTGTGACGAACCCTACTCCCCAGAAGGGGACACCTCAGGCTCTGAATATAGTTCCACCTCCACCGGCTCCAGTTTCGTTTCAGCAGACGGAGATGGGGCAAACATTGACGGCCATCCTGGAGGCCTTCAGAGCTCAGCAGGCCCCGGCTCCACAGCCAAATACCAGGGCCAACTAGATGAGTGCCTTCCAGGCACTTTCCCCTCCATCCTACCAGGGGACGGAGTCGGCAGTTTGCACGGAGGAATTATTGGATACCATTTATGAGATGCTTGTGGGGATTCGATGCCCCACTGAGGAGGCAGTTGCTTTGCCAGTCTCCTGCTTGGAGTCACACGGGAAGAGGTGGTGGAAGTCACAGCTGGACACCACCTTTACGGATATGGAATGCGTAGATATCTCTTGGGTAGAGTTCAGAGTGGCACTTCTGAGACATTTTGTACCTCAGTCGGCGAGAGACGAGCTGGAGGATAGGATCCCGCGTTTGAAGCAGGGCAATAGGACAGTGCTGGAGTATTGCCAGGAGCTTACTCACCTAGCCCGTTATGTAGACTCTTACTAGTTGGACGACGCTGGCTATGCCAGGAGTTTCTACAAGGGGCTACACAATGACATGAGTCATGTCCTCCTCTTCATCTCCAAGGGAAGCTTGGTCAGGATTCTGGAAATGGCTAAGAAAAGGGAGGCAGATCGGCTTACGGTCAAGAGCCGGAAGAGGCTGGCTGACAATGCAGTGATTGGAGGACGTTGAGACCGTCCTCGAGGCCAAGTCATCGGGGAAAGAAGGAACGTGGATCAATCCCGTCAGGTGATTGGACCAGAGCAGAGGAATCAGGGGGTTTTGGCCCCCCAGCCCTTACAGATGCTGGAGATACCGAGGATAGAAGAGCAGGCATCGATGTGCTACTATTGCAATCAGTCCGGGCATTTCAAGAAAAATTTTCCCATCAGGCGAGCGCCCCCACTAACACTTCAGGGTGCCCAACCTCCTCGGTAGGTTGGGGGTCGAGGGAACTCCTGAGGACGGGAATATCAGGGCAGAGGCCACAGCCCAGAGAGGGAGCAGGTGTACGCACTAGATCTGGCACAACCCCGGAACTAGCAGCAGGTTATAACAGGTATGCCAGTACATTTAATTTCCTTCTTTCCTAAGAACTAGTTCTCACAAACACAAACTAGTTTGAAATTAAGAAAAGAAAAACTACAACTAGAACACTAAGACACTTAATTACCTCAGGCGTGTTTTTCATCAGCGGCAAGCCCGCCCACACACTCTTCGACACCGGGGCTTCGCACTCGTTTGTGTCAGAGGCTGGATACGAGAGCGCAGCCGATATTTAAGGCCTTGGAGGAAGGAATGACAGGGGATTACTGCCTGAGCGATGAGCTCTTATGTTTCAGAGGCAGGGTCTACATACCGACAGGAGGCCAGATTCCGGAGGACATCTTGACGGAGGCTCATTGCAGCAGATACTTGGTGCAACCAGGAATCACCATGATGACAACAGATTTAAAGAGGACGATGTTCTTGCCATGCATGAAGAAGGACATCACGCATTTTATTATGCATTGCGAGGCTTGCCAACTCGTAAAGGCTGAGTGCAGGAATCCGGCTGGTTTGCTATAGCCACTTCCGGTGCCGGAGTGGAAGTTTGAGGATATATCCATGAATTTCTTACATGGGCTACCCCAGTCTCGTGCGGGAAATGACTTGATCTGGGTGATAGTGTACAAGCTAACGAAGGTGGCTAGATTTATTCCAGTGGCAAAGGACTCACCGGTCAAGGTATTAGTGCAGAGGTTCATCGAGCAGTTTGTGCGCTATCATGGGGTACCCAGGACTATCGTTTCAGATCGGGATTGGCGGTTTACGTCCAAGGAGTGGAGGACAGTTCAGGCCCGTCTGATTTCTCGGTTGACATTTATCATGGCTTTTCACCATCAGACCGATGGACAGATGGAGCGCACCAACCGTTCTTTGGAAGATCTTTTATGAATATGTATCCTGGACGGTGGAGAGCCTTAGGAGAGATTTCTGTCGCTGATCAATTTTTAGTACAACAATAGCCATCAGTCTAGTATAGGCATGACCCCTTACGAGGCTTTGTATGGACGGAGGTGCAGGACCCCACTATCATGGATTCAGGATGAAGATCCTCACGCACTCGGCTTAGAATTTGTGGAGAACACAGATACCCAAGTGTCACTGTTTTGAGATTGGATGTTGGAGGCCTAGGGCAGACTGGCCAAATATTACGATGCGTGACATTGCCAAGTAGAGTTTCATGATGGAGACTATATGTTCCTGAAGATACGTCTAGTGTATGAAGTCTAGCGGGTACGCGGGTGGAAGAAGCTCAGTCCAAGGAATATGGTGCGTTGTAGGATCCTGGAGGGTATCAGACCATTGGCTTATAGACTGGAGCTACTACCGGAGTTAGCGGTTTTGCACGATGTCTTCCATGTCTCCTCTCTTAGGAAGGCTCTACTACGGCCGTAACAACAGGTTCTTGGTATAGATTGCTCGACAGCTTTTGATCAATCGGTCTGTTGTGAGCAGGTCTAGATAGATGATACAGCGGTGCGGGTCTTGCGACGCAAGAAGGTCCCGCTGATCAAGGTCCTGTACAGGAACCATTGGTAACACCCCCTATCCGTCACATAGCATATAGCAGTAGGTCCGGCCGGGGCCCGACGCCGTATGCCACAGACAGACCGGGTGGTTACTTATGGAAACCATCCAACCAATCTCAACGTCCTACACAGAGCATTCTAGCGGAAGCAGTTTATAAGAGTTGTAAACAAGAACCCAGCAACAAGCATGAATGTCCACTAATACGAAAATAGGAATGTTATTACAAAATACTCAAAACAAGCCTTAAGGCCTTACAAAATGTTTCACTTGACTGTTACATGATTTACAAACCACGGCACGCAGGCCGGTCATACATGAATAAAGCAATAAACATTCCCATTCGGGCCTTCGAGGGCCGGCTTCGCAAAAAGGGCTTTAGCCCGCTATTGACCGCTTGGTCCAGCTGCACCTGCAAGCAACAAACCACCGCACGGTGGCAAAACAAGGCAACGGTCAGCAATGCTGACCAAATTATAACGATCCCGTGTAACACCCCGAAATCAAGCGGAGCATTTTTAGCAAAATCGGGTTCAGGCTTGGGTGACACGGCCTGGGACACGGGCGTGTCCCAGGGCGTGTCAGGCCTGGATAGTGTCGAGTCGGGCAGTCGACGAAATTCGGAGTCGACACAGCAGACACGGCCTGCGACACGGGCGTGTCGCAGGGCATGTCAGGGCCGTGTCGACGATCGACCGTGATGTCGACGAATTTATCTCGACGATCGTCGAGTGTCGAGTGTCGAGAGGACACGGCCTGTGACACGGGCGTGTCACATGGCGTGTCAGTGGTCGTCGAGCTCAACTCGACGGTTCGAGCTAGGGCATGTTTGCAGGACACGGGTGTGTCCCGGTGCACACGGCCAGGAACACGGGCGTGTGCCAAGCCGTGTGCCAGGCCGTGTGAAGTCTCGGGTTGTTTTGGGATTATTTTCGTTGAGGCACGCGGCCTCAGACACGGGCGTGTCTGAGGGCGTGTCGGGTACACGGCACGTGACACGGGCGTGTCACACGGGCGTGTACTGGCTGGTTTGAGTCGGTTGTCTGCCGCTTAGAGGGACACGGCCTGTGACACGGGCGTGTCACAGGGCGTGTCGGGCCGTGTTTAGGGTTTTTTGGCCAAATCTGAGCCGTTTGTTTCCCTCTTCCTGGCTCCAAGGGCTGGGCTTTGTCCAGGTGTCTAGGAGGCCGAGAATTAGAAGATAAATTCTCTTATCTTCTTCTCCTTCTTCATCTTCATTTTCATTTCAAGAGAGGGGGAAGAAAGGCTAAGGCAAGAGGGAAGGGAGGAGTCTTCCAGCTACTGTAGGAGCTGCAGAGTGCGGAGCGAAGATCCGAGAGCGGATTCGTGAAGGCAGAGCCGAGGCGGTGATTTCCATCCGGCTACTTCATGGCGCCGAAGCGATCTTCAAGGGTAACGATCTCCTTCTTGGACATCGAAGTCCTTCCTCTATACATGTGCTTGGAATCCTCCACCAAGAGGTGGATCGTGGAAGTGATTCCTTGTTGTGTCTGCATGTAGAGCCGGAAATATAGAGTACGGCGTAGGCATGCTGTGTGAAGCCCATCTGGACCGGTAGTCTGGATTGGTGATGTTCATGGGTAACCTGGAGAAGACTCCGTGGCTTTGATGATGTGCAAAACGGATTTCTATTGTGATGAATGTATGGATGTGATGATTGTGAGGAGGCTTTGGTGAAGCTCCTGGATATGAGATGATCAATTGGTAGCACGCCTGGTTAGTGCGAGATACGCTCGGTTTGTTACACCACTAGGGTGGGTTGATCTAGTTAGGTAGGATCGATGGGTGGCAATGCTTGGGGAGCCGAGTTAAACCCGGCTTGCTGCACCACATGGGTGGGTCGATCGGACTAGGAGGGGGATCGATGGGTAGACAATGCCTGGGGAGCTTCGATAAACCCGGCTTGCTACACCACATAGTGTGGGTCGGTCTGCTCTGTTTGTGATGCTGTGAGGATAAACCTCTGAGTGGCTTGGGCGGGATGTCGCCAGCCTGCGAGCTGGTGGACTAGGGCCGGTCAACCAACAAGTTAACACCTCGAGAGACAGCGGTGTACGACGGTGGATTCCGGTACGCCAAGAAGGTGCCCTGAGTGCACGGAGCGTTGGTGGACTCAAGCGTTTGTGATGTGATGTGTTTGTTAGTGGAATAAAGAGAATGATCTATCTATGATGTGATTTGGTGATGTTTGCTGATGCTTGATGAGAAAGGAAGCACTGTATACAGGGAAGGAACCACTACCCCGGGTAGGGGGTAGGGTCGTTATAATGGGTTAGCCAAATGCTGACCGTTACTTTGTTTTCTATGTTGGTTTGGATGATGAATTACAGGTGCTGCGGTTTGGAAAGAATAAGTGGATTGGCTAGCCTGGTGTTCTTAGTCCTTGAAAGCTATGTGAAGAATCATGGTTGGATTTCATGTGTGGCCGGCTTGCGTGCCGATGTACGAAACCATTGATGTGAAAGAGGAACTTGTAAGGCCATAAGGCCAGGGTGTGTGAGTTGTATACATTCCTGGTGTTGTTATATATATAAATGTGGTATTTATATATTGGTGGACATTCTGGTTTGAGTTCATGCTAAAAGAAAAATACTGCGCTAGAATGGAATGAGTTAAGGATACGCATAGATTTTGATTTCCACCCGTGATTCCTTCGCTTGTCTGTGCTATATGGCGTGGGGCCCCGGCCGGACCCACCGTTATATGTCATGTGGCAGGTGGGGGCGTTACAAAGTGGTATCAGAGGGAGGTTGAGATTGTTTGGGAGGAGAGAATATAATTGAACTCAGGAATGTCCACTAGGAATGTCTGTCATGCACATGATGTGCGTGCGTGTATAGCCAATGTACCAGTACCGTTATGATTTGGAAGAAGTTAATGGTGTTCTGTACATTGATAGGTGGTGAGGGATCGAGCTGGGCCGTCTGAGCCCCAGCGGTCGGATGAGAGTGCAGCACCCGTGGAAGCGCCGATGCCTCCCTCGGCAGAGGCCATACGGGTGGTGGCAGAGACAGTGCTTGCAGTGTTACAAGCACAACCAACTGGACAGGTAAGACCTGGTGGAAGGCAAGAGCATGCTGCTGAGGTGGCGGAAATGCAAGCAAGTGACGACGCATTGTCACGTTTTATGCACTTTCATCCACCGACGTTTGGTGGAGCGCTTTCACCAACGCAGGCAGAAGATTGGTTGGCAAGAGTAAAACGGATCCTAACCGCAATCAGGACGGTCGAAGAACAAAAAGTGATGTTGGCCACTTTTCTGTTGGAAGGAGATGCGAGATTGTGGTGGGATGAGATTGAAGTGCACCACTTGGCAGGTCGAGGTTTAATGGAGGTTTCAATGGAGGAATTCTCCCAAATATTTTTAGCCAAGTATGTGCCAGTGTCGCAGAGGATTGCGATGGAAAATGAGTTTCTCCGTTTGGTGCAGGGTGAGCGAGATATTGATACCTACCTGCATGAGTTTACAAGATTGGGGAGATATGCGGGATCTACCTTTGCGGAGGAAGCGCAAAAGACAAATCGGTTTTATGAAGGATTGCGGGATGAATTGAGGTTGGCACTTCCGAGTTCAGTGAGCCAAGGCTTCCAAGCATTGGTCGATACAGCCCGTGCGTTGGAGAAGGATATGAAACGAGTACGAGAGAATAAGAGACTGGCAAGGGAAAAGTCAGAGTTGAAAGTGTCGCAATTGGATCAATCGGAGTTTCGACGACAAGAGAAGAAAAGATTTAGACCGGTGGAATTAGCTCCGTCGACTGTTTCTTCGGGGGCGACGTATGGGCCAGGACGTGTGGATACACGTATATGCTATAAATGTGGGCAGCAAGGACACATCGCAAAATTCTGTTGGAATGTCCCTCCAGAGAGTGAGAAAAAGACAGGTGCGTCATATGAAGAAAAAGGGAAAGCAGTGGCCGAATCCTCTGCACCCCGGACGCAACCTCGCTTGCATGCTATGGAACTGCAAGAGCCGCAAAGCTCAGTTGGTGAAATTCAGCCTCGAGCGTTTCATTTATCGTTAAATCGTGAATTTCAAAATCGGGAGGCTGAGCGGAAGTGAGTGTGCTGTGAATTACTTTTGACTGAATCAGAACTTGATGAATCATCCATCTTGGTGTATGTAAATGATGTTTATATATAGTTGTAGATCGCTATACCAGTTTGGTGCACTTGTGATTGTGAGGAGATAAATCAATCATGTTGTTTTGTTTTGAGGTCTTATGTGGCTGAATGTGCACAAGTGGAAGTTAGGGATGTTTGTTGTGTTGTCTGTTTGTTAGTGTGTGCGGAGGATTGGGGTGTATGATTTTGTGATGTTGTGACTAATTGGCTGTTTGGAGTCAAATTTTGAGGACGAAATTATTTGAAGGGGGGAGGATTGTAACACCCCGAAATCAAGCGGAGCATTTTGAGCAAAATCGGGTTCAGGCTTGGGTGACACGGCCTGGGACACGGGCGTGTCCCAGGGCGTGTCAGGCCTGGATAGTGTCGAGTCGGGCAGTCGACGAAATTTGGAGTCGACACAGCGGACACGGCCTGCGATACGGGCGTGTCGCATGGCGTGTCGGGGCCGTATCGACGATCGACCGTGATGTCGACGAATTTATCTCGACGATCGTCGAGTGTCGAGTGTCGAGAGGACACGGCCTGTGACACGGGCGTGTCACAGGGCGTGTCAGTGGTCGTCGAGCTCAACTCGACGGTTCGAGCTAGGGCGTGTTTGCGGGACACGGGTGTGTCCTGGTGCATACAGCCAGGAACACGGGCGTGTGCCAAGCCGTGTGCCAGGCCGTGTGAAGTCTCGGGTTGTTTTGGGATTATTTTCGTTGAGGCACACGGCCTCAGACACGGGCGTGTCTGAGGGCGTGTCGGGTACACGGCACGTGACACGGGCGTGTCACACGGGCTTGTACTGGCTGGTTTGAGTCGGTTGTCTGCCGCTTAGAGGGACACGGCCTGTGACACGGGCGTGTCACAGGGCGTGTCGGGCCGTGTTCAGGGTTTTTTGGCCAAATCTGAGCCGTTTGTTTCCGTCTTCCTGGCTACAAGGGCTGGGCTTTGTCCAGGTGTCTAGGAGGCCGAGAATTAGAAGATAAATTCTCTTATCTTCTTCTCCTTCTTCATCTTCATTTTCATTTCAAGAGAGGGGGAAGAAAGGCTAAGGCAAGAGGGAAGGGACGAGTCTTCCAGCTGCTGTAGGAGCTGCAGAGTGCGGAGCGAAGATCCGAGAGCGGATTCGTGAAGGCAGAGCCGAGGCGGTGATTTCCATCCGGCTACTTCATGGCGCCGAAGCGATCTTCAAGGGTAACGATCTCCTTCTTGGACATCGAAGTCCTTCCTCTATACATGTGCTTGGAATCCTCCACCAAGAGGTGGATCGCGGAAGTGATTCCTTGTTGTGTCTGCATGTAGAGCCGGAAATATAGAGTACAGCGTAGGCATGCTGTGTGAAGCCCATCTGGACCGGTAGTCTGGATTGGTGATGTTCATGGGTAACCCGGAGAAGACTCCGTGGCTTTGATGATGTGCAAAACGGATTTCTGTTGTGATGAATGTATGGATGTGATGATTGTGAGGAGGCTTTGGTGAAGCTCCTGGATATGAGATGATCAATTGGTAGCACGCCTGGTTAGTGCGAGATACGCCCGGTTTGTTACACCACTAGGGTGGGTTGATCTAGTTAGGTAGGATCGATGGGTGGCAATGCTTGGGGAGCCGAGTTAAACCCGGCTTGCTGCACCACATGGGTGGGTCGATCGGACTAGGAGGGGATCGATGGGTAGATAATGCCTGGGGAGCTTCGATAAACCCGGCTTGCTACACCACATAGTGTGGGTCGGTCTGCTCTGTTTGTGATGCTGTGAGGATAAACCTCTGAGTGGCTTGGGCGGGATGTCTCCATTCTGCGAGCTGGTGGACTAGGGCCGGTCAACCAACAAGTTAACACCTCGAGAGATAGCGGTGTACGATGGTGGATTCCGGTACGCCAAGAAGGTGCCCTGAGTGCACAGAGCGTTGGTGGACTCCAGCGTTTGTGATGTGATGTGTTTGTTAGTGGAATAAAGAGAATGATCTATCTATGATGTGATTTGGTGATGTTTGCTGATGCTTGATGAGAAAGGAAGCACTGTATACAGGGAAGGAACCACTACCCCGGGTAGGGGGTAGGGTCGTTATAATGGGTCAGCCAAATGCTGACCGTTACTTTGTTTTCTGTGTTGGTTTGGATGATGAATTGCAGGTGCTGTGGTTTGGAAAGAATAAGTGGATTGGCTAGCCTGGTGTTCTTAGTCCTTGAAAGCTATGTGAAGAATCATGGTTGGATTTCATGTGTGGCCGGCCTGCGTGCCGATGTACGAAACCATTGATGTGAAAGAGGAACTTGTAAGGCCATAAGGCCAGTGTGTGTGAGTTGTATACATTCCTGGTGTTGTTATATATATAAATGTGGTATTTATATATTGGTGGACATTCTGGTTTGAGTTCATGCTAACAGAAAAATGCTGCGCTAAAATGGAATGAGTTAAGGATACACATAGATTTTGATTTCCACCCGTGATTCCTTCGCTTGTCTGTGCTATATGGCGTGGGGCCCCGGCCGGACCCACCGTTATATGTCATGTGGCAGGTGGGGGCGTTACATCCCGCCCCAACTCGGGGCGGCGATGCTCCTTCCCTGCATTTCATTAGCATAAGCGAGCAATGTAAATATAGCCATTTCATCACAGGCGGAGGCTCAACGGCCACACACCCCGTGCACTCAGGGCACATTCTTGGTGAACGCAGTCTAAGTCTGCCGACTCACCACCATCCCCTCTTGGACGGCCAAACAATGAGCAGTTTGTCTTCCTGGCATGGGTCACGGTAATTAAAACCATAGACCGCCGAAGACCCTCATCTATGCCAACGGCCCTAATCCGAACGACATAGAGTGGGTACGGTTCCATCTAACCCGTGCTCACAACGCAACGATAATTTAAACCATATGCGCCCGCAACAGTAATTTAAACCATATGCGCAGGTCAAACTTCTCCCGAGTCCCATTTCCATCACATGTCACATAACCCGGTTATGTTCAAGTTGGCTTTCAAGCCACCAAGTTGGCAAGATCTCGTATCCGCATAGTTTTCCGGGTGCACCTTTGGGTTAGTCCCCAAGGCTCCCTGCTGCAATCTACCGCGTAGAAAACCCGAAAAACAACCAATAGCACGGAGTCTTCTCCGGCCTTATGCAATGCAACATCACCTATCCAGACTAACATGTCCGGGTAGGCTTCACACATCATGCCTATGTCCGTTCTCGCATACGGACTCTAAACAACGGGGACTTCACATATCTACCCGAAGGAACGCCTCCAACTCTCCGCAAACTCGCGAGAGCGGGCTTCCTATGCTAAGAAAGAGAGCGACTCATGCTCAAGATGAGGATCGTTACCCTTGCGTTCCTCTTTGGCGCCATCGGAAAGTAATCGGATGGAAATGACCGCACTAGCGTTGCCTCCGCGGATCCGGAGTCGGCTTGCGATTCGGAGCTCCGAAGCTCCTCCAATTGCGGATCTAGCTCCTTCTTCTTCACTTAGCTCTCCTCTCTCTCTAAGACTTTAGAAAGAGATCACTTAAGAAAAAGTGAGGGTTTTCTAAGTCAAAACTCGGGTATATCCCTTCAGGAACAACCCCCAGCCGTTGGATCTTCAGTCAAAGAAATGAACGGCTTTGATTCGGGACTGAAATGCCCAATCTGGACCGAACACGGCCTGGCACACGCCCGTGTCCAGGGCCGTGTGCCTCATTCTCCGTCAAAATCGGATCACCTGGAACCTCACACGGGTATCGAACACGCCCGTGTTCGAGCTGACACGCCCGTGTTCCACCTGACACGGCCGTGTAGCCGGCCGTGTACCCCATGATTTTTCCCCATTTTCAACCCGAGCACTGCACGGGTTCTAGGACACGCCCGTGTCCCTACCCGTGTCACCTTGACACGCCTGGGCTCCAAGCCGTGTACACGGTCTCGACACTTCGCGGCTAAGTGTCGACACGGGTCGACACGCCCTGCGACACGCCCGTGTCGCAGGCCGTGTGCCATGTCTCGACACATTGTCGACACCAAAGTGTCGACTTCGCGGGACGAGTGTCGACACGGGCCGACACGCCCTGCGACACGCCCGTGTCGCAGGCCGTGTGCCCAGTCTCGACACAATGTCGAGACCAAAGTGTCGACTTCGCGGCTAAGTGTCGACATGGGTCGACACGCCCTGCGACACGCCCGTGTCGCAGGCCGTGTGCCCAGTCTCGACACAATGTCGAGACCAAAGTGTCGACTTCGCGCCTTAGTGTCGACACAGGCTTGACACGCCCTGGGACACGCCCGTGTCCCAGGCCGTGTGCCTGCAGCCAGAACTCAAACTGGCCCAAAAAGTCCCCCTTTGCTCCTTTGAGTTTCGGGGCGTTACAACTCTACCCCTCTTAAAAGAATTTCGCCCACGAAATTACATAAAGGAAAGACATGTACAAAACAAAGATTTGTACCTGAGCGGAACAACTCCGGATATTCGTCAAGCATAGTCTGCTCTCGCTCCCAAGATAGCTCCTCACGACCGCAATTGTCCCACCGGACCTTGACCATCCTGATCTCTTTATTGTGTAGCCGCTTGACCTCCGAGTCTTCAATCCGCACGGGCTTGACCTTTGTCGTTAGCCCACTTTCCACCGGCACTTGATCGACCGCGATCACTTGCGTAGGCTCCTGCACCGCCTTCCGAAGCACCGAAATATGGAATACATCGTGTAAACCACTAAGCTCCACTGAAAGCTTCAACCTATAGGCCGCTTCTCCAACTCGCTCCAGAACCTCAAACGGTCCAAGGTACCTCGGGCTTAGCTTTTTCAATCGTCGCACCCGCGAGACACCCTTGAACGGCTTGATCTTTAAGTATATATAATCACTCACAGCGAACTCCACGTTCCTGTGCTTGGCATTATAGTACTTTGCTTACCGGTCCTGAGCGATAAGCAACCTCTCCCGAATGGTTCTCACCAAAGAAGTAGCATCCTCCACTTCCGATCGCTTATACAACTTTGACTCACCCGTTTCTAACCAAGACAACGGCGTGCGACATCTTCTACCATATAGGGCCTCGAAAGGCGCCATCTGAATACTCGTTTGGTAGCTGTTGTTGTATGTGAACTCCACCAAATAAAGGTGGTCTTCCCATTGCTTTCCAAAATCCAAGACACACATGCGAAGCATGTCTTCCATGGTTCTATTGACCCTCTCGGTCTGCCCATCCGTTTGCGGATGGAAGGCTGTGCTAAACTTCAGCTTTGTTCCCAACATTTGCTGCACAAGCCTCCAATCGTTGGACGTGAACCGCCCATCTCGGTCACTCACGATGCTGCGGGGCACACCATGAAGCCGTACTATGTTATCCACATAGAGCTTTGCCAACTTCTCCACCGGATCATCCTTCCTATGGGGAATAAAATGCGACACCTTCGTTAATCGATCAACAACCACCCAAATGGCGTCGTTTCCCTTCTGCGACCTTGGCAAACCGTGCACAAAGTCCATAGAGATGTCGTCGAATTTCCACTCTGGAATAGGCAAGGACTTAAGAAATCCTCCCGGCTTTTGGCACTCCGCCTTTACCAAGGCGCAGGTTTGGCACTTCGCTACGTATAGCGCAACATCCTTCTTCAAACCCGGCCACCAAAACAGTTTCTTTACATCGCGGTACATCTTCGTGCTCCCCGGGTGAATCGAGTACTTGGTATGGTGCGCCTCGTACAACAACTCCACCCGTAAATTGCCCACACTTGGGACGCACAGACGACCGTCTTTCCAAAGCAATCCGTCCTCCATGACGAATTGGGAATTTGACCCATCCAGAGCCTCTATCATGAACTGCTTCATATGAGCATCCATATCCAAAGCCTGCCGAATCCGATCAGCCAGGTCATATTGGACTTCAGTCCAATTCAGAACTGCTTCAACACTAGATTGTCTATCCACGCAAACAATCTCCAACGCCTCCAACTCCCGCACCAACCGCTCATCATGCACCGATAGCCAATTGGCTTGAGCTGGGGCTCGGCGACTCAACGCGTCCGCAACCGCATTCCCTTTGCCAGGCACGTAGTGGATCTTGAATGTATAGTCCCCCAGGAACTCCATCCACCTACGCTGCCGCATATTCAGATCCTTCTGATCAATTAGATACTTTAGGCTCTTGTGATCGGTGTAGATATCAATCTTCACACCGTACAAATAGTGTCTCCACAGCTTCAAGGCAAAAATCACGGCCGCTAACTCCAAGTCATGGACCGGATAATTCCTCTCGTGCACTTTTAGCTATCTCGAGCCATAAGCTATCACGCTTCCGTGCTGCAGTAGCACGCAACCCAAACCGCTGCCTGAAGCATCGCTATATATCTCATAGCCTTCGGTTCCACATGGCGAACTCAGCACAGGCGCCGTGGTCAACCGACACTTCAGTTCCTCAAAAGCTCGCGCGCACTCCGGCATCCAAACGAACTTATGCTCCTTCCTCGTCAAAGTAGTGAGAGGTAGCGCTATCCGCGAGAAGTTCTCTACGAAGTGCCTATAATACCCGGCAAGCCCCAAAAAGCTCCGGACTTCTGCTACCGTAGCAAGCTCAGGCCACTCCCGTATCGCAACAATCTTCGCCGGATCCACTGCAATACCCTCTCCACTTACTATATGCCCGAGGAACGCCACTGAGGATAGCCAAAACTCGCACTTCGAGAACTTGGCATACAACTGATTTCTCCTTAGTGTCTCCAACACCAAATGAAGATGCTTGAAGTGATCTTCCTCACTTTGCGAGTACACCAAAATATCGTCGATGAAGACGATCACAAAATGGTCCAAGTACTCCCTGAACGTCCTGTTCATCAAATCCATGAACACTGACGGCGCATTCGTCAGCCCAAACGGCATGACCGTAAACTCATAATGCCCGTACCTCGTACTAAACGCTGTCTTCGGGATATCACTCTCCCTTATGCGCAGCTGATAGTACCCAGCCTTGAGATCCAACTTCGAGTACACCGTCGACCCGACTAACTGATCAAAGAGATCATCAATCCGAGGGATCGGGTACTTGTTCTTCTCAGTTAGCTTGTTTAGCTCCCGATAATCAATACAAAGCCTCAAGCTTCCGTCCTTCTTCTTTACAAAGAGGACCGGTGCGCTCCAAGGCGAAGAACTCGGGCGCACATACCCTTGCTCCAATAACTCTTGCAGTTGAACTTTCAGCTCCGCCATTTCCTTAGGCGCTAGCCGATACGGAGATCGTGACACAGGCTTTGCACCTGGCACTAGCTCGATCGTAAAATCTATCTCCCGCTGAGGCGGGGATCCAGGAAGATCTGCGGGGAACACATCAGGGTATTCCGATACCACTGAAATACAATCCAACGCGGGCTTCGGCTTTGCAACCTCCACTAGTGTAAAGAACAGTTCTGCTCCAGCACGAACCGCCTTCACCACCTGAAGAGCAGACATCAACGTCTTGCTCGACCCCTTTAAGCCCGTAAAAGTCGTCTCACGACTTGCTCCCAGCTTGAATTCCTTGCTACCACAATCTATATGGGCCTGCTGCTCCGAGAGCCAGTCCATGCCAAAAATGACGTCGAACTCCGCCAACGGAAGTAAAGACGCCTGCAGTTCGAACTCCTGCTCCCCAATACGAACTTTAACGTCGCAGATCCTATCCGCTCGCATCGAACACCCATTGGGCAACAACACATCCAACTTATCCTTCGCCATCGAAGAAGGGACTCCGATGCGTGATATAAATCCTTCGGACAAGAAGGAGTGTGAGGCTCCCATATCGAAGAGTGCTCGTGCCGGATTTTCACAAATCAATACAAATCCTAAACAAGTAGTGGTAAGGTAACATGTGCATAACAAGTTTTTAAATAAATTGACTTGCTATAAATTAAACCGTACCTGTCACCACATCAGCTTGTTTAATGGCCTCCTGTTGGCCAAGATTGTAGACCCTTGGTTGGGCCGGAGCATAATGGGATGCGGTCGACTCCACCGCCTTGCCCTTCTCTTCATAAGTAGCTCCCGGCTTCCTCTCAGACTTAGGACGTCCGCTCCAACAGTCACGGGCGAAATGCCCCGTCTTTCCACATGTAAAGCACGCGTCCGGGGTCCGACTCGTAGTCGCCCCAGAAGCACTAGAAGGAGCTGGACCCGAAGTCCTATGCTTCTTAAAGACTCTTTGAGAGCCAGACTTTGAAGTTGTCGGCACTTTGAACCCAGATTTCTTCTCGCCCAAGCTTTTCTTTGCCTGCACATTCTTCATATCCTTCTCCAAGGACCGGGCAGTATTGACCAAGGTTAAAAAACCCTGCGTCATCGGCCCCGAGAGTAGCAACCTCAACTCGTCTCTCAACCCTTCATAGAAGCGATTAGTCTTGCGCTCCTCATCCATGATGGTGGCGCTAGCATAACGACTTAGACGAGTAAACTCGTGGAGATATTCATCCACGCTCCTCTCACCCTGTACCAAGCTTCAGGAACTCATTCTCCAACGCTATCTTCTGCGTCGAAGGGAGGTATCTAGCCAAAAATAATCTCGAGAACTCCTCCATCGAGACATCACCAAGTTATCTACCCCTCAGTAAGTGCAGCTCCAATCCTTCCCACCACATCCTCGCTTCACCATCCAGAAGGAACGTAGCGATTGTGGTCATTTGCCACTCCTCCATCTCCGTCACTGTCATGACTCTCTTTACCCTGGAGAGCCAGTCTTCAGCCTAAGATGGGGTTCCCAACCCCGAGAATAGCGGAGGGTTAAAGCTCATTACATGCTTTAGCTGCCTCTCAGTTACCCTCCTTGGCACTATTGGTTCAACAACCACTTGCTCCACTCTCCTTGGCTCAGCCTCTTGCAGAGGTACTTGCTCCATCACAGGAGCGGGCTGCTGCGTTTGCCTTCCAGGCTGCGCATTAATCACGGCCAACACCGCTTCAGCCACCAATCGAATATTCTCAGCCGATAGAGGTGTTGCAGGAGCAACATCTGGTGCACTACTTGCCTCAGAAACTCGGCGTTCTGACGGCCCAACACCACTTCGGGTCACCTATAGTGGTACAAAACACCGTTAAGCGACCAAATAAATTGCAAACAGCAATTATAGGAACACGCAGGTTCCTCAAACACGAGTATTTTCATTCCTAAGTGGACATTCATGGGTTCTTTTTAATGTTATTACGATGACGCACACAATGTGCTCACCACCCCTTAAAAAGAATTCGCCCACGAATTCAGTTTAAGCCCAACCAAAACCAGTAGTCTGATACCAAATTGTAACACCCCCTATCCGTCACATAGCATATAGCAGTAGGTCCGGCCGGGGCCCGACGCCGTATGCCACAGACAGACCGGGTGGTTACTTATGGAAACCATCCAACCAATCTCAACGTCCTACACAGAGCATTCTAGCGGAAGCAGTTTATAAAAGTTGTAAACAAGAACCCAGCAACAAGCATGAATGTCCACTAATACGAAAATAGGAATGTTATTACAAAATACTCAAAACAAGCCTTAAGGCCTTACAAAATGTTTCACTTGACTGTTACATGATTTACAAACCACGACACGCAGGCCGGTCATATATGAATAAAGCAATAAACATTCCCATTCGGGCCTTCGAGGGCCGGCTTCGCAAAAAGGGCTTTAGCCTGCTATTGACCGCTTGGTCCAGCTGCACCTGCAAGCAACAAACCACCACACGGTGGCAAAACAAGGCAACGGTCAGCAATGCTGACCAAATTATAACGATCCCGCCCCCAACTCGGGGCGGCGATGCTCCTTCCCTGCATTTCATTAGCATAAGCGAGCAATGTAAATATAGCCATTTCATCACAGGCGGAGGCTCAACGGCCACACACCCCGTGCACTCAGGGCACATTCTTGGTGAACGCAGTCTAAGTCTGCCGACTCACCACCATCCCCTCTTGGACGACCAAACAATGAGCAGTTTGTCTTCCTGGCATGGGTCACGGTAATTAAAACCATAGACCGCCGAAGACCCTCATCTATGCCAACGGCCCTAATCCGAACGACATAGAGTGGGTACGGTTCCATCTAACCCGTGCTCACAACGCAACGGTAATTTAAACCATATGCGCCCACAACGGTAATTTAAACCATATGCGCGGGTCAAACTTCTCCCGAGTCCCATTTCCATCACATGTCACATAACCCGGTTATGTTCAAGTTGGCTTTCAAGCCACCAAGTTGGCAAGATCTCGTATCCGCCCAGTTTTCCGGGTGCACCTTTGGGTTAGTCCCCAAGGCTCCCTGCTGCAATCTACCGCGTAGAAAACCCGAAAAACAACCAATAGCACGGAGTCTTCTCCGGCCTTATGCAATGCAACATCACCGATCCAGACTAACATGTCCGGGTAGGCTTCACATATCATGCCTATGTCCGTTCTCGCATACGGACTCTAAACAACGGGGACTTCACATATCCACCCGAAGGAACGCCTCCAACTCTCCGCAAACTCGCGAGAGCGGGCTTCCTATGCTAAGAAAGAGAGCGACTCATGCTCAAGATGAGGATCGTTACCCTTGCGTTCCTCTTTGGCGCCATCAGAAAGTAATCGGATGGAAATGACCGCACTAGCATTGCCTCCGCGGATCCGGAGTCGGCTTGCGATTCGGAGCTCCGAAGCTCCTCCAATGGCGGATCTAGCTCCTTCTTCTTCACTTAGCTCTCCTCTCTCTCTAAGACTTTAGAAAGAGATCACTTAAGAAAAAGTGAGGGTTTACTAAGTCAAAACCCGGGTATATCCCTTCAGGAACAACCCCCAGCCGTTGGATCTTCAATCAAAGAAATGAACGGCTTTGATTCGGGACTGAAATGCCCAATCTGGACCGAACACGGCCTGGCACACGCCCGTGTCCAGGGCCGTGTGCCTCATTCGCCGTCAAAATCGGATCACCTGGAACCTCACACGGGTATCGAACACGCCCGTGTTCGAGCTGACACGCCCGTGTTCCACCTGACACGGCCGTGTAGCCGGCCGTGTACCCCATGATTTTTCCCCATTTTCAACCCGAGCACTGCACGGGTTCTCGGACACGCCCGTGTACCTACCCGTGTCACCTTGACACGCCTGGGCTCCAAGCCGTGTACACGGTCTCGACACTTCGCGGCTAAGTGTCGACACGGGTCGACACGCCCGTGTCGCAGGCCGTGTGCCATGTCTCGACACATTGTCGACACCAAAGTGTCGACTTCGCGGGACGAGTGTCGACACGGGCCGACACGCCCTGCGACACGCCCGTGTCGCAGGCCGTGTGCCCAGTCTCGACACAATGTCGAGACCAAAGTGTCGACTTCGCGGCTAAGTGTCGACACGGGTCGACACGCCCTGCGACACGCTCGTGTCGCAGGCCGTGTGCCCAGTCTCGACACAATGTCGAGACCAAAGTGTCGACTTCGCGCCTTAGTGTCGACACAGGCTTGACACGCCCTGGGACACGCCCGTGTCCCAGGCCGTGTGCCTGCAGCCAGAACTCAAACTGGCCCAAAAAGTCCCCCTTTGCTCCTTTGAGTTTCGGGGCGTTACACCATTGGCAGGAGGGGCATACCTCGGAGCCACCGACCTGATGCAGTAAAAGTACTCGGATCTCTTCAGGTAAGGTATACATTCAACTTCCTATAGGATGTTACATTCAGTTGCTTTCAGTAGAAACCCTGCAGCCTAACCTGAATTTCGAGGATGAAATTTTTATTTTTGTTTATTGGGATTTGTAACATCCCTCAAACAACTAGACCCCTAAGAGTGGTTTTGTCATGACTAGGTCATGACAAAACCCTTGGAAGCCCAAGAAGACTAAGTGAATATACGAATGAAGGTGAGATCACCATGGTCTGTAAATAGTAGAATTCTAAACTCTAGTTTAGGATGATCATGGGGCTTCTCCATGACACCATGACCGCATCACAACATCACTAACCTGTTAGAGGGTCCATTAGAGCCATAGGGACTCACTAGGGTCAACTAAAATGATTAAGTTGACCTAAGTCAACCCTAACACTCAATCCGTCAAACTAGCCTACTTTAGGTCAATTGACATTCCCCTAGCCAAGAGGACCCCACCCATGCTCTCCTAACCCTAAAGTGAGGTCAACGGGTCACTAAGGACTCATTGGGGTCAACCCTAGTGGCTAAGTTGACCTAAGTCAACTCTAGCCCTAAAATGGTCAAAGTGCCCTTACTAAGAATCATGTGACCTCCAAAGTGCCAAGTCAACCATAACCATCCCTACCTAGACCTTGGCGGAGGCCAATAGGTCACTAAGGACCCATTGATGGTAGCACAAAAGGTCAATTTGACCAAAGTCAACCCTAAGCCAAGATCAAATCAACTTGACCCAAATGGGCTAACCCAAGCTCAAACCCATTTCCCCACTTGGGCTAACCTCATTTTTAATTATTATATGGGTTTGTGGGCTGCCGATAGGCTGGAGTGGTCAGCAAGGGTCAACCTAGATGACTAGGAGAGAGAGAGCTCCAATTTCACTTTAATGGAGGAGAGAGAAAAGGGTGAAAGGGTGACATTCATGGCCAAGGAGGCCAAGGGCCATCCCTCATTGGCTGAATCAACTCCCTATTCAATCAGGAAGATCAGGGGGCCACTTTTGCGGTTGTTCATGGCCGGAATAGTGATGTCTAGGCTTGGCCGAATTCAACTCCAAGGTCATTAATGGCTTTGAAGCTTGAACCCCTTAATTCTCCCCATTAAGGGCTGCAATCAGTTTCTCTAGGAGAGAGGAAGAGTTCCCGACCTTTTTTCGGCTGCATTGAGCCAAGTTCACCCCACCCCCACCCCACGCACACACCATGACTGAGAGCCACCATAAGAGGCCATTAATGGCCACCACGAGCTAGAACCCTCCCCTCCCTCTTTTTATTGTCTTAAAAGCTTCCCTAGGCTCCAGGCTTTCGGTTCCACATCTTGCCCGAAGGAGATGATCAACTTCATAGTGCTGTTGAAGGGCGCTAACGACACCTCCTCCACCAATATCTTCCCGGCGATCGACGCATCTCCAGGCCGTAAGCAAGGTCCTCCCCTCCTTCTCTCTCCATGGGTAGATCTTAGCAGTCATTAGGATTAAGAATCAAGCTAAATTGAGCCCGATCGGGAATGAATTTTTCCTGATTTTTCTGCATAAATGAACCTGTTAGGATCTCCGGAAAAGGCCTCTCCGGCGGCTGTGCCGTCACTTGGAGATAGCCACCACCTCAACAGAGATGGTGGTGGCGGTGGCCGGCCAGGGAGGTGGCCGGATGGCCGCGACAGTGGCTGGAAGTTGCTTCAGGATGGGTGAATCTTAACCGTTGGCTGGAGGTTGAAGATAACCGGCAGCCGCCCAATCTGCGCCAAGATTCGTGCTGAAATCGAATTAAAACTATTGGATATTTAATTCTGATTATTTAATTTCTGTCACACCTTTAGTATTTAATGTTTTTATTTATTAAAAATACTGAGATGCTAATTCAGAGGAAGTATTCAACAAACAATTTGTAGCCCAGGGGGTCTACTATAAGTCAAAATTGGTTTGAACCAATTTGGGTGCTTGGTTTAACCAGGGCACTCATTTCGGTGGGGTCTATACCTAGAGCTATGTAGTGATTAAAATGGGTGCCTACACTTCATCTCTTGTCCAAATAACTTGAAATTTGGGAAGAGAGTCACACTAGACATTACCTAGGCCTAACCAAGAATGAGAATTTTTGGGAATGAGTTTTCTATAATTTTTGGAATTATTTTATTTCCCTATGGTAAATTAATTAAGGGACCAAATGACCTCCTATCTTACCGAAATTTTGGTGAGTGGTCCTTGGGGTCTGCATAAGGCTCTAGTTAAAATTTCATCTCATTTGAAGATGGTTAGAGTTGAAATCATGCAAACCCTAGCCTTGCCATAATAAGTCAAATAGTGCACTTTGGGTTTTGAGTGGTCAAATCACCTTAACAGAGGTTAAAATTGGGGCCACTGTCTTGGCATGGCCTTTAACACCCTCCCATGGAAGATGGGATGGATTGTAATAGATCTTCCCTAGGAACTAAGGCCAAACCCTAAGGAAGGGCTTTTGTGTCATGTGAAGGGCATGGGGTCAAAAGGCCTTGCTTGGACTTGAAATTTGGTAAGGTGGGTACTACGGTAGCTAAAACCCCCTGGTAAAACACTTAGGGGATTTGGGAATGGGTAGGCCCCACAAAACCCTAACCCTAATTTAGGGCACAAAATTTATAGTGATAGAATAAGTTACAAAAACTCATTAAATAGTGATGAAACTTTGGTGGTGTAGTCTTACGGTTAGGATGAACCTCTCGAAATTTAATTGAAATTTGGGATCAATAATCTTGGTACTTATTTTTTAATGCATGTGTTAGCCCTACTTAATCATTTGGTCATTGTGAACTCGCTGTCGATTAGAAAGTCACAAAAATTAGGCATAAGAATGTTTAGACCCTTATGCTCATATATGAAGTTTATTAGAATTTTTGAATACTTAATTATGGTATCTACTTCACAAGCTCATTAGTTTGGAAACTTGTTCAATATATTATTCATAGCTCATCATTTTTTGAGAAATTGTGAAATTTGGTCAATAATGATTCTAGGTCAATATGATCTGGTGAAGATTTTTGTTACAATTTTTAAATGAATAATTTCTATACTTCGTGCATACTATTGCCAATATGAACATTTGATCAAAATTAGTTTTAGAGCTCTTTATTAAATTATAAATTATGAAACTTGGCATGAAGTATTTATAAGTCCTTACAATCATCCTTGAATTTTCCAAGAATTTTTGGAAGTATTTTTGCTATACTTGTCTCTTAAAATGATTTATTGTAGGATATATTCAAAACTCTAATTAGCATATTAAACCTTGCTAAAAAATTAAGAAACTCTGGATTTTATGTTAAGAAGTCATATTGAATTTATCATAATTTTTGTGGAGCAATTACTTATTTGATATTGGTACTTCATGTTCAACCTCGGTTTTTGGATTACTAGAATAATTAAATAAATTACCAGATGAATTAGGAAAATTGTGAAATTTTGGGTTTAGGCTAAAAAGGTCATGATAACCCTCCATTAATTATTATAAGGATACTGGATGAATATTTGGGATACCTCTCAATTTACTCATCATATAGTTTAGGTTGGTCTGCATTTAGTAAAACATCAGAATTTATGTTGGAATATGAATTTGGGCTCATGGGCTGGGGTTAGATGGTTGCTGGTTTGAATGAATAAAAATTAGATCATCATTTGGAAGATAAGATGAGTAGAGTGTTGGATTGTCTAGTGTTAAGTGGTGCACGGGATCGACGAATGATCGTCTTTCCTGTGGGGAGGAAGTGTCAAATACTCTAGGGTTAGATCCAGTACAACAAGTAAGGGTTTGCAAAATTTGATAGTAAACAATAATAGTAAGTGCCTTGCGAAAGGGTGCTTTGGGCGTAATCCTATCATAGTTCCTAGTGCTAATCTAAACAGTAAGGATAAAATATTACAAGAGCAACTAGTATAATTAGGGTTACATATTCACACACCCCAGTAGCTCGGGAGGTTGTTTAGGTTGCTTTGATTGCCATCCATACAGTTCGTTCGAAAGGTAGATACAGGGACGGATAGTCCGAGGAGCTAGTGGATCAAAAGGTTTTGGATACAAAATAAGATGGTGGGTCTTCGGTATTTGACGGTCGTTCACACCGACGTCGATATGTTGACTCGGCGGTGTGGGGCACTTAGCCAAAGAAAGTCTAGTGGATATGGCCAGCATTAGTATGCAGATACTCTAGGTTTTGTTCTTCTAGGGACGTACGAGAGTGCTAGGACTGGTAGCGTGGATACCTGCCTAGGAGTGGGGGGCCCGACCCACTGTCTCCGTTTTCCACTACGGAGGTTCCTGGGAGTGAAGGTAGCTGCCCAGATAGGGTGAACTAAAGGTCTGTACGTATAGAGTCATGTGTGTGGGTTGCACTTGCATGAATCATGGCATAACATACTTGTATAGCACCGACGCCCCAACGTATAAATCGGTATGGGACTTTTTATACGGTGGGTGCCTTGTAGAAGTCCCCTTAACTTATATGTTTGTATGGACATTCATATAAGTTAAGGTTACTTACTTCTTACCTTGTCTTTCTTACATATGCTTCTTACTCTACTTGCTTACACTACATGCTTACCTTACTGCATACTATTATAGAACGGCTAGACTAGTTTCACTGTCACCTGCCACTTTGTACTCTCCACATTTCTAGCTTCCCTTTCCTCCTCCCCGCTCGGTGCCTAGGAGCCATGGGGGGAGGGGTAGGTGTTGATAGGGCTTAGTCTTTATGACGAATTGTTTTCAGACCACAGTATTACAGGGGCTCCGGATGGGAGAAAGGGATCAGCACCAGCGGAGTACGGTGCACATGGAGGTGGGCCAGTCTAGTACCGGAGCACCAGCGACCAGCTCCATGAGTGATAGTCTTTTTTATAGCTTCTGCGAGAGATTGTAGCGAGGATCTGATGTACCAGGCTTAAGCCTGTTTATGTTTCTATTTTGTACCTTTGCAGTACTCTCTATTATATATGGACTCGATGTGATTTCATTTACATATATTACATGTGATGCTGGACTTAGTTTTATCGAAACTATGTTATGTTTCTTTCTCTTTGGTTATCGAAAAGGCCGGCAGAATCGACATTTTGTAGTGGCGGCTTTCCCGAGTATCGGGGCCATCGCAAAACGATAGTTCTGGGCATAAGACCCTGTGGTTCTAAAAAAGAAAAAAAGGGGGTATTACACCGATCGCCAACAAGTAACATTACCGTGCAATACGGAGCCCAACCCAAAGGAGCAAGCGAAGGCTATCGGGCTACGGAGCGGGAAGGAGGTACATACTTCTTCAAATCCGGTTGAACAAGAGGTAACAATTTCTACATCCCCTCCTCCCCCTAAGATTTTTAATGAAAATAAAAATAATGAATATCAACCGCCTCTTCCATATCCGTCTAAATTATAGAAAGACCGGGCGGATGATCATTTCGGTAAATTTGTAGAATTATTTATGCAAATCCATATTAATTTACCGTTTTACGAAGCCATAGCGTAAATGCTGAAATACACAAAGTACCTCAAGGATCTTTTAACAAATAAAAAGAAACTTGAGGAAATTTCCACAGTTCAATTGAACGCAGAATGTTCGGTGGTTTTAGTTAATAAATTGCCTAAGAAACTAACCGATCAGGGTAATTTCTCTATTCCTTGTCTATTTGGCGATTTATTGGTGAAACATGCATTGGCTGATCTAGGCGCCTCGATTAATTTAATACCTTATTCGTTATTCAAAAAATTATGATTAGGAGGGCCTAATCAAACACAAATGAGTATACAATTGGTGGATCGCTCTATTAAATACCCTATGGGTATTATTGAGGATATGCTTGTCAAAGTTGACAAATTTATCTTTCAAGTAGATGTTGTCATCCTTGACATAGAAGAGGACACTGAGGTTCCGCTTATTCTCAGTCGCCCTTTTCTCGCCACCTCACGCGCCATTATAGACGTTAGTAATGGTAAACTTCTCCTTAGAGTCGGAGATGAAGAAGTTACCTTTACTATCAAATCATCTATGAAAAATACGCTTGCTAATGATGACTCATGTTTCTTTTTGGATGCTTCCCCCGATGAAGACTCCATTTTATTTTCTGAAAATTTTTATTCACCTATTGATCATGTAGAAAATTTTGAAACTTTAGATCTCATTTCTCATGAAAATAGTGATAACCAATCGGACACACACGAGCCTATTTTTGAAATTCTAGAACTAGGATGTGACCGATTAAAAATCTCTTACGATGAACCTCCAACCTTAAAACTAAAACAATTGTCTGATCATTTAGGATATTTATTTCTAGTAGAGGGTTCAAAACTTGTCTTTATTGTGTCGGCGCACTTATCCGATGAAGAAAAATTCAAATTATTAAATGTTTTAAAACGTCATCGCCACGCGATTGCGTGGAAAATTACGGACCTAAAAGGGATTAATCCCTCCTTTTGTACACACAAAATGTATTAGAAGAAAATTTTCATAAAACATTCAACCTCAATGTTGACTAAATCATAATATGAAGGAGGTAGTTAAGGCGGAGGTTATTAAATTATTAGTGTTAAAACTGAACAAAATGGTCTCCTGTGGACTTCACCCTTGGGGAAGGGGTGATCGCGCACCTACTTCGCTCATGTAAGCAAAATAACAAGGGAAACAAGGAAAAATTGAGCCAAGGGCTCGACGGGGAGGACCCACCACACACCCAGAAGATCTTAGAGCGCTTCCCCTCCTTAGCCAAAGGCCGAGCTAAGGTATCCTCAGAAAGCGCTTGAGAGATTGAGCAAGAGAGCACAGGAAGCATGCTTTCTTAGGTACCCCTTGGGTCCTATTTATAGATTTCTGAAAACGACATGCAAATAGCCAACTCCCGCTGTTCTGAACGGTTATGTGCAGTCCAGATTGGTAAGTCAATAGTGTAAATCCGCTGCTCTGAAAGGCTGTGGGCAGGCCAGCTGTGGCAAAATAGTAAAAAGTACCTCATAGACCTAGGAGAGCTGAGGAACTCGGCCACCCCTGAAGGTCTTGCTCACCTACTGTCTGTCGAGCTTCATAGGGCGAGTGTGAGCTAGCTGCGGTGCTCGCCATTCGATCTTCCTTCATTAGTAGATCTCAGCTCGATGAAGCCTCGGCTTAGATCGGCAAATGCCGAGATCGGGGTTGACGAATGCCGAGCTCGGCCTTTAGATTTCCCTGCCGATCTAGCGTGTTGCCTTCAGATTTCCCTGCCGAGCTCCCCTATTTCCTGGGCGATCTGAACCGGCCGGTCTGGTTCCTGGCGACCCCACTCACCGGATACGGGGTTGTACAATTAGACGCGGGCATCATCTATCCGATTTCCAATAGCACTTGTGTTAGTCCGGTCCAAGTGGTGCCCAAGAAAGGAGGATTTAATCCCTACTAGAACCGTTACCGGATGGCAGGTTTGCGTCGACTACTGCAAATTAAATTATGCAACCCGAAAGGATCATTTTCCTTTATCGTTCATTTACCAAATCCTTGAATGGCTATCCCGTCATACTTTTTATTATTTTCTTGATGGTCTCTAGGGATATTTCCAAATCCCAATTGTGCTTGAGGACCAAGAGAAAACAAGATTCACTTGTGTGTTTGGCACCTTCGCATATAGTTTGATGCCTTTTGGTTTATGTAATGCGCGGACAACCTTTCAAAGGTTTATGGTAGTGATTTTTGACGAGCTAGTGGAGGATATAATGGTAGTCTTCATGGAAGACTTCTCCGTCTTTGGAGATTCGTTCGATTTATGTTTAGAAAACCTCTCCCGGGCGCTCCAAAGATCTGAGGACACTAATTTAGTGTTAAATTGGGAGAAGTGCCATTTTATGGTATTGGAAGGTTTAGTTTTAGGGCATAAAATATCTAGTAAGGGCATAGAGGTAGATAAAGCCAAAATAGAAACAATAGAAAAACTACCTCCCCCTTCCAACGTTAAGGCTGTTCGTAGTTTTTTGGGCATGTCAGTTTATATCGCCGGTTTATTAAATACTTTTCAAAAATAAGCAAGCCCCTCACTCACCTTTTAGAAAAAAATGCACCATTTCTTTTTGATGAAAATTATTTGCAAGCTTTTTCTATTATAAAAGAAAAATTAAAAAATGCACATATCGTGATAGCTCCAAATTGGGATATACCTTTTGAAATCATGTGCGATTCTAGTAGTTTTACCATTGATGCGGTCTTAGGACAGCGCATCAATAAAAATTTTAATTCTATCTATTATGCGAGCAAAACACTAACCACGGCACAAGAAAATTACACAACCAACGGGAAAGAACTTCTCGTCGTTATTTTCGCTTTTGATAAATTTTGTTCTTATCTCACTTTGTCCAAAGTCATTGTTTTTACCGATCATTCGGCCTTGCGTTATCTCCTAACCAAAACAGATGCAAAACCTAGATTGATTAGGTGGATATTGCTTCTTCAAGAATTTGACTTGGAGATCCGGGACAAAAGAGGAGCGGAGAATCTGGCGGCGGATCATCTTTCTCGGTTGGAGATTCCCAACTTGGAGGAGCTTATCTAAGAGGACATCGATGATGCATTTCCCGAGGAGCGCCTCATCGCTTTATATAAGGTAATGACTCTCCCCACCCCTTGGTTCGCCGATTTCGCAAACTTTCTTGCTGCAAGATTTCTCCCAAAAAGTTTTTCTTATCAAGAAAAGAAGAAATTATTTTCTTATTTGAAAAACGTTTTTTGGGAGGATCCGTTTATTTTTCGAGTTTGCACGGACCAAGTAGTGCGGAGATGTGTTTCTCATGAGGAGGCCGCCCAAATATTGAAACATTGCCACGATGGACCCGTCGGCGGGCACTATAAAGCAAATCGGACGGCACGGAAAGTACTTGAGGCTGTCTTCAATTGGCCGAGCATCTTCAAAGATGCTAACGCACATGTAAGTCGTTGTGAACAATGCCAACGCTCATGTAATATTTCTCACCTCAATGAAATGCCTTTAAATTCATTTTTAGAAATTGAGGTTTTTGAATTATGGGGAATCGAGTTTGTCGCCCTGCTACCAACTTCCTTTGGAAATCATTATATTTTGGTAGCGGTTGACTACGTGTAACGGTGGGCGGAAGCACAAGCCCTTCCCACTAATGATGCCCAAGTTGTGACCCAATTTCTCAAAAAACTCTTTTCACGATTTTGAGCTCCATGAGCAATAGTGAGTGATAGGGCAACTCACTTTTTTAACGGATAATTTGCAAAAGTTTTATCTAAATATGGCATTCCACATAGGTTGGCAACCCCCTATCACCCTCAAACTAGTGGCCAAGTAGAAGTAGTAAACCGTAAACTTAAATTAATACTAGAAAAAAATGGTTTCTACAAATAGAAACGATTGGTCGTTTAAGCTTGACTATGCACTCTGGGCTTATTAGACCCCGTACAAGACCGCTATCGATTGTACGCCGTACCGATTGGTCTATGGAAAAGCATGTCACTTACCTGTTGAGCTTGAGCACCACGCCTTTTGGGCGCTTAAATTTTTAAATATATGTGAAAATTTGTCATTCGAGCTCCGAAAATTCCAAATTAATTAGCTCAATGAGTGGCGCTCCTTCGCCTATGAAAGTAATAAACTTTATAAGGAGGGCACAAAATTTTATCATGATAAAAAAATTAAGCACCACAAAGATTTTAAGCCGGGAGACCAAGTTCTCCTCTATAATTTGCGCGTGCAACTTTTTCCGAGAAAACTCAAGTCCTGTTGCTTTGGCCCTTTTATTGTAAAAGAGGTGTGGCCCTATAGGACATTCCTTATCTCGCACCCCGAAAAAGGTGAATTCAAACTGAACGGGCACGGACTAAAAATATTTTTTTCCGACAATATTACTAATGAGTACAGGGAGGAAATTAAACTCCCGAACCCATAAATTAGTGCCCCACTTTTGTCAAGCTCAACGACCATAAACAAAGCGCTTGTCGGAAGCACCCCATCGTTATTTTTTTTATTAATTTCATCTTTTTATTTAAATTTTTGTAGGTGTGAAGATTCTTTGCGGCGTGACGATTGATCGGGTTAGAACGTCAACTTCATGTGATTCCTTCAAGTCGGTATTGTTTATTTCTGTCAAAAATATATATGAAAAAAAAGAAAAAACGAAGACAAAATATCAAAAAATTCAAAAAAATTGAAAATCGAAATTAAATTTCTTAGAAGGGGACGTTTGGGATATCACCCTATCTTATCTCCTAGTACCGGTGAGAGACCTTCACAAGTTATACCTCGGGAAGTCTAAGAAATAACAAAAAAATTGGGGTTAATTTAAAAATTAGAGAAATCTTTATTTCTATATTTATTCACATGCGACATCCATAGTATTCAACTTTTATATAGTATTTAGAAGATTTTTGATGCTTTAATTGAATTTTGAAATTTGGAGTAGAACTGTTGTTCATATTGTGTTTCTAGTCAAGTGCAATGTTTGTAGAATTTAAGTAGAATTAAACATTCAGCATACAATTAGATTTTTATTTTTCTAAATATGTAGAAATAGTTTATTTTACTTTTACTTTGAAATCGGTAAAATCTAAGAATAGTTTAGGAGAGTGTGTAGAAGTTTACTAGAGAGATATTTCGTGGATCAAGAAAGAGGTATTCTTTCTCGATGTCTAGAACTTGCCCTCTAGCTATTCTCAAGACTTTGCATAGGTTAAACTCATTAGCATAAATATGATTTAGGCACTTCTTTTGGCAAGTTTGAGTTTTTGCACCCTTACCTAACGTTTTATCTTTGCTAAGCCAATTTGAGCCTATACCCTTTCTTTTGTTTTAACTCCACCAAAACTTTACCAAAGCCTAAAAAGTATCCTTATTACACACCTAAGACCGAGCTTGAAATTATATATACGAAAATGATTTATTAGTGATTAGGAGCCATTTTATTTTGGTGGCTAATTGAGAAAAAAAATGTTGATTTATTTTTCCTTCCTTCTCAAAAAAAAAAGAAAAAAGGAAAAAATATATATATATAAAAATGGAAATAAATAGAGGAAGTTGAAAAATCTTCATCATGTTAAGAAAAAAGAAACAAAGGAATTTAGGAATTGGCGGAGTTCTTTAATTTTTTTTATTTTGTGCAAGCTCTCATTAGATTTTGGTGTGTCAACCCATCGTTTTTATCTTTGATTTTCCAAACCAAAAAAACCTAAGCCTATATTTCAACCTAGTTAAGCCCTACTGATTTGTGCTTATAAGTTAAACTCGTATCGTTGCGAGAGTGTGAAAGGGTAAGCCTATGGCCATCGACATTGATGGATTTCTTTGGAGGGTATCTCGATCTTTGATTTGTGTAATGTTTTCTTAGTACCCACGCTACTTTCGCCATAAATGTGATTTTAAGATTTTCCAGCTTTTCATTTTCGAAGTAAAAATAATAAGTGAAAATACATTTAAAAAAGTAAAAAATAATTTGTATGCTGAGTAGGTTGTTCTACAAAAAATAACTACGCGCATAGGCATAAGACTTCGCATTCTACTCCTTAGGTTCAATTTTTGTTTCTTGCGTTAAAACTTTTCTACTCCCTATGAAAAGTTGTTTGCTCGAGACGAGCAAAGGAGTAAGTATGGGGGTATTTGTTAACTCTAATTTTATCCATATTTTTATTTAATAATAAATTAGTTTATAAATATATTTTATGAATTTATTATCTAATTTATTTAATTTCTTATCTTAGGTTCAATTTGGGCTGCAAATTTCAATATGGAGTTTACAGGATTGATCAGGAGACAAAGCTGGACAAAGCTGAAAAAAATGATCACTCAACGCCTAGTGAAAGAAAATTTGTCTAATTGTTATGGTGTTGAATGAAGCTTACTAACTCAACGCATATACCACTGATGCTTGATTTTGGCTAAGTCCACAGATGACAACGTCAGCAAAGTAAATAAAATTCAAATTTGTTGGGGAAAGCTACAGTACGCGACAAATGTAGCTGCATGCTGTCAATACTACAATTAATGCAAAAGCAAAGTTGCAGCTGTCAATTTCATTGGGTCCCACGGGTTAAAAGAGTCATTGATGGGCTAATAATAAAAGGCGGAGATCGAGGAAGAGAAAATAGCTTTAAAAAATACAGCTAGCCCTCATCATCCTCCACGCCATTTATTGTATAGGCTGAAGAACGATGCTTAAATCAGTGGGTCTAAAATCTCAACAAAAGTTAGATGTTGTCTTCTTCATTGACATCAACAAGTTCAGAGTCAATCTCTAAGAAAGAGTCAGCAGCCAATGAAGAAACCCTAGATATAGGATCTGAGATCTAAAGCAAGTTAGCTAGTGTCATTTATACCTGCACCTGCATGTTCAGAAAGCTTACTTTCTGAAGGAGAAGAAGAAGCAGAAGTTGTGTGAAGAATAACCAAAATAAATAAATTATTTATCTTCACCAGCAAGTTCAAGGAAGGTCCTTGAGAAATAAGAAGGGGCAGAGCCATTTGGTTTCTGCAGTCAAGAATATAAAGCAGAGTTAATCTCAGCTCTGGTTGCAGCAAAGGGAGAAACCCTAGCTGCAGTTACTTTATAGTTCAAGTAAATATAATCCTGGAGATATACTCTTGGGGGTTGTGAAGAAGGAGAAAAGGCTTAGCTTCTGGTTCAGTTCAGAAAGGTGTAGTGTAGCAGATCTGCAAGTTACTTCCAGCACAAGCCAAAGCATCCTGAAGATCTGCATCCTTGTTGTGGATAAGAAGTTAGGTTTGGGATTCTCTCAGCTCAGGAAGCAGCATGACAAGCTGTAGTCACTTCTCAGTTCCACCAGGAAATCTCTGGTGCTGAGAAGAAGAAGTTAGTGCTGAGTATTTCTTAGTTCAGGAAGCAGTAGGCTTTTGAATTATTTCCTTAAAGTCAAATTTGGGCTGAGTTTATCTCAGTCTAGAAAGGTTGGCACAGAGAAATATCTCCTATGTCAAAATAACTCACTAACCCACTTCCACCTGGTAGGATCCAAGTTTGGATCTGAGTTTTAGGGCAGTTTTGCCTTAGGTAGGATACTGTTGAGAATCTAAGACTAAGGCTTTCGCCTGAATAGTAGGATTCAAGTATGAATCTGAGCTGTAGGATCTAGATTAATTCTGAGGAAGGTGATATGTTGATCCCTGAGTTTTATGGCTTTTGAGCTGGAGGTCGGAGAGTAATTCTCTCTGATTTGTGGGGCACTTGTGCCTGAGTTGTAGGATCCTTTGAATTTGAGGTAGGGCCTTTGTGACTGAGTAGTAGGAGAGTCATTCTCTCTGAGGTAGGATCCCTTATGGATCTCAGGTAGGGCTGTCCTCGTAGCCTGAGTTGTAGGGCCTTTGGGCCTGAGGTAGGTAATCTTTGGATCACTGAGTTGTAGGCCCTTTTGCCCAAGCTATAGGTCTTTGAGGAGACCAAGTAGTCCTGTGGGATGGTGTTGTAAGCTCTTAGGAGCCGAGATTGGAGAAGTGCATTTTCTAACTATAAGTTAGAAAGGTGGGAGTGAAAGTCGATGTACCCATAATCTGGGGTACCACTATGTATCTTATGTGTGCTTTTGTGTTCTTTTTTTGTTTATAGGTTGTGTGTATCTTGAAAGTAGATGACTATGAAAGTGCAGGTTAGATCTGATATACTCTAGAGGGGGGTGAATAGAGTATGGTGCTTGCTAAAAACTTTTTACAACTATTGTTGTATTCCTAAGTGAATATGGAAGCAAATGAAATAAAGTAAACACAGCAACTAACTAATCACAGAGCAATCACAGACCACAACCAGAAAATAAAAGAAAATAAGCAATCAGAAGACACAAGGAGCTATAGTGGTTCCCCAATCAATCCGGGTACATCCACTCTTCTACCACCCTAGGTAGAAATCCACTGCAGGATGAGTTGATCAGGTGTCCTGGTCACCAATGGGTTTTGATCAGGTCCCCAAAAACCAAACCCTCAAGTCTTTTGGAAGGAGACTTGCAACCAGAATGATTTTGAAGGGATTTAAAACCATGTACAGGAATTAGAGAGAGGGTTATAGTGTCTTCTCTGTCAACAGTCAGAGAGAAGACTTATGGATTGATGTAGCAGCTTTTGCTCCCCCTGAGGTCTTGAATTGGTCAGGAATGCTGGAGCATTGCTTCAGGGTGATAGGCATTCAATGACCTAGAATTCCTGGACCAGAACTGCTTCAGGAACTTCTTTTGACTGATAAAGTTCTGTTGTCCTTTGAAGTTGTCCTGAGAATAGAAGGAAGAAGGCACTTGATTGAATTTAGTTGTTGTTCTTCTTCTTCTTGAGAGAGTTCTCTGGTCAAGGCTGATTGCAGTCAAGAACTTTAGATTTGAGAATGTTTTGTTCTTCTGCAGCTTCAGAGTGTCTGTCAGATTATTTTCTGTACTATGATTTTGAACTCTGCTTGATTCTATATTCTCTTACTGTGTCTCTGTTTTTTTGTGTATCTATTGTATCTGTTTCTTACTGAGGAATATTCAAACTTTTGAATGTCGAGCAGTAATTACAGTCGGGCTTGGAAAGAATCAGCAATCAATGACTTTCCTAACTGTCCCATGGAAAAACGACATGTGATCGTCCATAGTCAATGCACGTTCTAACGGTAACATTCCGAGAAGATCTGACATTAAATGTTCAGGAATCAGCGCCAAGAAACGGGACGAGAACCTTGAAGAAAACCTAATCTGGATTCATCAAACAAAGAACACAATTCGTCGAGCTGAACTTGTGTTCGTCGAGCTGAGCTTGAGTTCGTCGAGCTGAGCTTGAGTTCGTCGAGCTGAGCTTGAGTTCGTCGAGCTGAGCTTGGGTTCGTCGAGCTGAGCTTGGGTTCGTCGAGCTGAGCTTGATAGAGTTCGTCGACCAGACAATCTTCATTCATCTAATAGACATTCTTCATTCGTCAAGCTGAGAATCAAATTCGTCGAGCTGAGAAAAGTTCTGGACTTAGACAAAATATCCTGCATCTGCTGAAATGCTGTGTCGACATAAGTTGGTGTCGACAGATTGATCTTGGTGTCGACACAAGTCCTCTGGTGTCGACATAAGCTGGTGTCGACTGAAATCCTAGTGTCGACATAAGCTAGTGTAGATTGAAGTCTTGGTGTCGACACAAGTTGACTGGTGTCGACACAAACCCTAAGTGTCGATACAGATTCTCTGAGTCCAGAAATCGTCGAGTAGAGAATAGCATTCGTCGACCTGAGAAGCTGTGAACTTGAGGTCCAAGTTCGTCGAGCTCAGAATATAATTCGCCGACCGAAGCATGAAGCTGGACTTAGAAAAATTTGAAGTCCTCCTGACTTTGGCTTGATGTAGAAACTGAGTTTTCGTCGAACAGAGAACACAGATCGTCGAGCTCAGCTCTAAGAATTGACTCACGATCGTCGAGCGCAAAACTCCTTTCGTCGATCTGAGTTCGATGAACGTCGAACTCACTTTACTTGGTCTTGAAAACTTGTGAGTATGGAGTCTCTGAGGGTCTTGTTGAAAGCTGGTCCACCTGGAGTTAAGCCTAAGGACTTAACCTAGACTCTAGGACACAAATTGACCCTGGCTATACAAGATGGGTCGCATCCTAAGTCAGTGAACCTAGCCCAAATCAACTAGGGATCCAACAATCTCCCCCTATTTGGGTGAGGTCACTAATCAAAGACTCAAGACAGAAAAACAAAGCAGAAAAGAAATATATCTAGCAGAGAATTATAACACATGCAATAGATATATATATACACAGCTTTGTTACTGATAGCACAGTTAAAAAACAAATAACAGACAGAAATGAAACAACAAGAGAATTACTTCTTTCGCTTCTTCTGCTGAGGTTTGTCTTCTGCTTTCTTTTCTCCTGGATTCTTGAAAATGATTTCTCTGTTAGGATTTTGAGCTTGAGCCACTGTCATGGTCATATCAGTTGCCCCAATAATTTTCAATGATGTTGCTTTGGGGACAACTGCTTTTGGGTGAAGTTTTATATAATCATCAACATTAAATAATTTGTTGCCTTTGTCAAATCTTTTCATCTCTTCCTTTCTATACTATGACATAGTTGAAAGACAAAAAATATCTTTTCTCTCTGCTTTTGGTTTTATTTATCAATGATAGACCAATCAGCTCTTGGTATCTAGCCATTCTTGCTGTATTTGCAGTCTTTGGATCTTCAAAAGGAATTGGAGGGGAGTCTGGCTTCTTTGGGCTTTTAGCTTTTTATACTACAGGACTTTGTTGCTGCTGCTGCTTATGTTGATGACTACCTGAGGAGGATGGCCTCTGCTGGCTGCTTCTAGAAGATCTCCCTGACTGTCTTTGATAAGTTTGCATTGGGGCAGATCTCTGGGAGTTAGAGCCACTGGCACCAGCTGCTGGAGGAGGAGGAGGAGGATCCTTCCTGTATCTGTGTACTGGAGGAGGGGAGTATCTCCTGCTTCTCTTTCTATCTTTCTGCTGGTTTTTGGAGAGCCACATCCATGCTGGAATTCCCATATATGGAGTCACATTGTGCATAATATAGTAGGGAGTGTCTGCAGTGGGATTTTACTTGGGAGTAGGAGCAGCCTTTCTCTTCTTTGCCAACAATCTCTTTTTCCTACTAGCTGCATCCTCATCAGAATCAATATCATCATCATCAGATTCTGAATCCTGAGGGGTATCATACAATGCATTCAAAGCTTTTAAAGCTTTATCAGAAACAACAGCCTTTGCTGGAGGAGGGGCAGAAGGTTCAGGAATAGGTGTTTCAGCAACAAGAGAAGAATTATCTGTACAAGAATCAGAAACAAAAGAGACAGAGCTATCAGCTACTGCCTTATTCTCTTCTTCAATGTCTGCCTGAATAGGCTCATCTAGAGTAGGCATTGGAGAGTCATCCATAATAAAGTCTGGTGCTGAAACTGGCACTAGAGTATCTTCTGGAATGACTTTTGAGCTGGAGGCAGATAGAGCAAAATTGTCACAGAGTTGCTTGGCAACTGCTGGACTGGCTAGAGAGGTATATGGTACCATAGCCAAATAAGGCTTAGAGAAATCTGCTAGAGGGAATTTCATATGTACAATATCAAAACTTCCCAACAAAACTGATAAAGTCACTATGGGATTTAAATAGAAATCACCAACAGGAGTTATTGGAGCAACTGACTCATCCAAATCAATGTCATTATTCATAAGTTTAATTAACTCAGACATCTCAGCATCAAAGTCTGTCAAAATTGGTGTATCCTGATCTGAATCTGAATCTACTAGAGAGGGAACTTCTATGACTGCTGCTGCTGCTGCTGTATCTGCATCTGCTGCAACTTCATCACAAAGCATCTCCTCGTGCCTGGGTTCAGGAATACCTGGGGCCAGGCCCCTAGATGAAGAGGGGATAGCAGATATAAGAGAGATCTAGGCAGATAAGGAATGAATGGAGGTCACAAGAGGTGTAATGGCCTCTTGGATCAAGGATTGGATAAGAGGTGTGAGCAAAGAAATGAGGGTAGATGGATCAAATGGGGAAGGGGAAGGGGATGGAATTGGAGGAGGAATAACAGATGGAGTGGGGGCATCTAGCATGATTGAGTCCGATGGTATATGATAAGATGGAATGGTGGATAAGTGTGGGGGAAGAGGAGACTGAGGAGGTGTAGGAATAGGAATGTCCTGAGGGGAATCTGGAGGAGTGGGTTGATGATCAACTTGCAAGGGGGAAGATGGAGGTGGAGATGGAATGTTTGTCAGGTCAAGTAGTGGAGATGAAGGAGGGGTAGGTACATGAGGAGGCTTCTTTGAAGGAAGAGATGCTGGAAGAGATGGTTGAGATGGAGGAACCTCTTCAACAGGGTGAGGAGCGGACTTTACAGCCCTTGTGCTCTCTGAAGTTTGGAGGGAGGAGGAGGAAGCCTTTGAGGGCTTGGAGATGGTCCTCTCCCACCTGCCAAACAGAGCACAAGTGAGGCGCTTGTTGGCATTTATGAAGATGGTCGGGGAGACCATACATTCAGCAGACTTCTCTTTAAGAAATATGCCCAAAATTCTGCCAAAGCAGACTTCCTTCTTGTTGTTCTTCTTTTTAATCAATTCAAAGAACACCTTACTACAATCAACCTGTCGCTTATTCACTACTGCACACATTATCAGAAATTGGTGATGGATGATATAGTCATGAGCAGAGTGCTTGGCCATCAAAATCTTTCCCGTAATATCAGCCAGAAATTGGTAGACGACGAATAATTGCTTTTTCAACAACTTATTAGGGTTGTTCCCAGAGAAACCCATGAGTTTCAGCATATCACCGAATTCTTCAGAATCCATTTCCAGTTTGTCTTCTCCATTCACTAATCCAAATACTTCAGTGAGAACTGCGGGAGAGAGGGAAACAGCAGTGTTCCATATATTGCCAGTCAAAACATATTCTTCAGAAACTGTAGATGTATATACCCATTCTCGTATTTCCGTTCCATGAAGTTTAATGCGACTGGTCATGAATTCCTTCAAACTTAGTTCTTCCAAGTATTTCTAAGATGTATAGAAAGATGGGGTCAGAATGTTGAAATGACTCAAAGTCCATGTCGAATCCAGTGTCAAACTTTATTGCAACCAAAGCACCTGAGGGAATCGCCATTGATGTCCTACAAGAAAAACACAGAGAAAAACGGAGATCAAGAGCAAGGGAACTGAAAGTGCGGGACAGAGGTCGAAGAAAACCTAGATATAAGATTTTCAGAATATGAATCGACAAACTCCGTTCCACGAAAAATAAAAATTCTTCGAACTGACCTCGATGAAATAAATTATAGACAGATAATTCGTCGATCTTATCCAGAAGAATTGAAAATAGTTCGTCGAACTCCGTTCGACGAAATGTCTTCTTGAAGCAAAGTTCGTCGATCTCTGGTCGACGAAAATTGTTTCCTCACACAGAGAATTCGTCGATCTCCATTCGACGAGAATCTCTCAAACTTTCCCTAATTCGTCGATCTCCGTTCGACGAACTCTGGAAAATTCGTCGAATGCAGACAGAAACTTGGTTAACTCTTCTCCATCAATCATTCCCAGTTGATTTATAAAGAACAGATGGGTTTTCTCATCCAATGGCTTGGTGAAAATATCTGCTCTCTGTAGATCAGTAGGAATGTGGATCAAGTTAATTTTCTTTTTGTCCACATTATCTCTAATGAAATGATGTCTTATTTCAATATGTTTAGTCCTAGAATGGTGAACTGGATTCTGTGCTATAACAATAGCACTAGTATTATCACAAAATAATATTGAATTATTTAAGTTGACACCATATTCTGAGAGTTGGTTTTGTATCCATAGCATTTGTGAACAACAACTACCAACAGCCATGTATTCCGCTTCTGCAGTTGATGTAGACACAGATGTCTGCTTTTTACAAAACCAGGAGACAAGTCTCATACCAAGGAACTGGCATATTCCAGAGGTACTTTTCCTATCCACTCTACATCCAGCATAGTCAGCATCTGAGTATCCAGTTAACTCAAACTCTGACTCTGCAGGATACCAGAGTCCCAGACTAGGGCAACTCTTTATAAATCTCAAAATTCTTTTTAGGAAAATAAGGTGAGATTCTTTAGTGTTAACTTGGAACCTAGCACAAAGATATGTGGCAAACATTATATCAGGTCTACTAGCTGTTAGGTATAATAGGGATCCAATAATTGCCCTATAATTTTTCTGATCCACTGGTTTCCCTGCTGCATCAGAATCCACAACAACATTTGTAGCCATAGGGGTTATCATCCCTGAAGCATCACCCATCCCAAACTTTTTGATAAGCTCTTTAGTATACTTAGCTTGGGAGAGGAAGATACCATCTGGGAGCTGCTTCACTTGGAGACCAAGGAAGTAGGAAAGCTCACCCATGCTACTCATCTCAAATTTTGAATGCATGAGGTCAGCAAACCTCTTGCACAATTTGGGATCAGTAGACCCAAAAATAATGTCATCCACATAAATTTGTACTAACAATATTTGGTTCTTATGATGTCTAGTGAAAAGTGTTTTATCTATGGTTCCTCTTGTAAATTCATGCTCTAAAAGAAAGCTTGCTAGGGTCTCATACCAAGCTCTTGGAGCTTGCTTTAAACCATAGAGAGCTTTATGCAATTTAAAGACAAAAGAGGGTTGAGTTAGAGAGATAAAACATGGGGGTTGTTCTACATAAACCTCTTCTTGAAGTATTCCATTCAGAAATGCACTTTTGACATCCATCTGGTAGACCTTGAATCTCTTGTAAGCTGCATAGGCAAGGAATATCCTAATGGCCTCTAACCTTGCAACATGGGCAAAGGTTTGGTCATATTCTATTCCTTCCTCTTATCTGTAGCCTTGAGCAACAAGCCTAGCCTTATTCCTCACTATGTTGCCTTGAGCATCCAACTTGTTCCTGTAGACCCATTTGGTTCCAATAATTGGGTAGTTATGGGGTCTTGGATCCAAATTCCAAACTCTACATCTCTCAAATTGATTGAGTTCCTCTTGCATTGCAATGATCCAGTGGGGATCTTGCTCTGCCTCATGTATGGTGAGAGGTTCAATTTGAGAGAGAAAACAGTCATGCATCAAGTCTTGGTTGAGTTGATGCCTTGTCTGTACACCTACTGAGATGTCTCCAATCACCTGAGATCTGGGGTGATCTCTAAGTATGACAAGATCAGTTAGTGGAGTTGGTTGAGCAACAGCTTCAATATTTAATTCCTCTTGTGGAATGATACTAACTGTTGGGGGAAGTTCAGCCACTTCCTCTTGACTTTCCTCATCACTATCTTCAGCATCATGTGGAGTGGGATGGTTTGATACCTCTTGGGTAAGGTTCAGTCCATCCATAAACTCACACAGTGGTGGAACCTGCAAAGAGCTTATGGTAGAAATTTCTTTCTCCTTGTATGACATGTTAGTCTCATCAAAAGGTACATGAACAGATTCTTCAATTTTAAGAGTTGATTTATTATACACCCTATAAGCTTTACTGAGCATGGAGTATCCCAGAAACACTCCTTCATCAGCTTTAGCTTGAAATTTTGCTATGTATCTCTTGTCATTATTATGAATGTAACATATACAACCAAAGATTTTGAAGTAATCTACTTTAGGTTTCTTCCCTTTGAGTAATTCATAGGGAGTCTTGCCCTTCAGCTTATGTATCAAACTTCTATTCAACACATAGTTGGAGGTGTTCACTGCCTCTGCCCAAAAGGATAGAGGAAGGTGAACATCTGACAACAATGTAGTAGCAGATTCAATAAGGGTTCTATTTTTCCTTTCAGCTACCCCATTTTGTTGAGGAGTTCAAGGAGCTGAGAAAGTATGCCTGATCCTTTCACTTTGACAGAACTCTTGCATAATAAGAGAATCAAACACTGTCCCATGATCACTTCTGATCAGGGAAATGTGAGTGTTGAACTCAATCTGTATGCATTTGAGAAACTCTGTCAAACACTTAAAGTTATCAGACTTCTTCCTCATAAAGAACACCCATGTGAATCTAGAGAAGTCATCTACAACTACTAAAGTATAAAATTTCCCTCCTAATCTTTGTACTGTAATGGGTCCAAAGAGATCCATGTGTAACAGATACAAAATCCTAGGTGAATCACTCTTATTAAGTGACTTGAAACTATTTTTGGTTTGCTTGCCTAATTGACAAGCCCTGCAAAGTCCTTCCTTCTTGTAGGGGCCAAAAGGTAGTCCTCTAACAAGGTTGTCCTTTGATAGCCTAGCAATGGTTCTAAGGTTTATATGTCCTAATCTCTTATGCCACAATTCATTAGGTCTACAAATCGAATTAAACAGGCATATATCTACCTTAGTTGAAAGGAAATCTACAAGATAGATATTGCCTTTACTTTTACCTGTCAACACAGTTGTGTTGTTCTCTGATTTGATCTTGCATAAGGATTTGCTGAAAGTCACTTGGTAGCATTCATCACACAGTTGACTGATGCTGATTAAGTTGTGCTTCAGTCCTTCCACATAGGATACCTTCTTGAATGTGACTGTGTCAATCTGGACTGCACCATATCCTTTTGTTAGTCCAAAGTTTAAGTCACCAAATATTACTTTGGGTCCAAGCTTGGCTTTGAAGGATGTGAGGTTGTCCTTGTTTCCTGTCATGTGCTTTGAGCACCCAATATCCAGATACCATTGCTGGTTTGATGTTGGATAGGTCTTCACCTGCACATAAAGCAATTTACTTGTTTTTGACCCAGTTTACCTTGGGCCTAGGTTGATAACCTTTGAATTCAGAAATAGAAGACATCTCTGGTTGACTCTTATATCCTTCAGGATGATATCTCCTAGGAGGTATTATCCATTCAGTATAGGGGTTAAACCATTGAGATGTAGAACCTCTAGGATTGAACTTTGATTTGCCTTTGAAAGAGTTTTCAAAACTCCGAGCTCTATTCGACGATCGCTGAGCTGAGTTCGATGATCTTGGGTCAGATCATCGAGCTCCGTTCGAGGATCGACTGTGCCAGAGTTCAGGGTTCAGAGATCGTCGACCTGAGTTCGACGATTTAGCCAGAGATCGTTGATCTTCATTCGACGATCGTCTAGCTCCGTTCGACGATTTATGTTGAACTCTTATTTTCTTAGGTAAGTCAGAATAATTCCTAGCTACCTCTACAAATCCCTTACCTTTATCAAAGATAAATTTGATTGGGGTTGTTAATACTACAGGTTGGCTAGATGAAGCACCCAAGCCCAGTGTACTATTGAATCTTGAGTTCACTGTTCTTGTGATGTCCATTAGTTTGATACTTCTCCCATTAAGAGATTCATCAAACTTCTTGTCCTTTGATAGTTCACTTTTCAGTGAGGCTATCTGCTCCCTACAACATTCCAACTCCTCAGAGAGTTTGTGGTTTTCTGATTTTAAAGTACTGTGTTTAGATAACTGATTTCTGAGAGAAATGATTTCCTTCTCAGATTTTAATAAATCTAAACACAGTGCTTTAAACTCACACTTGAAGTCCTCAGAATTGAAATCAAAAGAACTTATTACCTGGTCCTCTTCAGATTGAGTCTCTGACTCTGACTCTTCTGCATCAGAATTTTGTTGTGAGGCATTGATAGCCATCATGCAGAATTCTTTTTCTTCAGCATCATCTTCATCATCACTTGAGCTGGATGAAGCTTCAGATTCTTCTTCTGTCTCACTCCAAGTTTCAGCTACAAACCCCTTCCTGTTGTGTTTGTTCTTACTGGAGGAGGGTTTGTCATTGCTGTTCTTCCCGAAGTCTTTGTCTTTTCTTCTTTCGTTCCTGTCCTTTTTGTCCTTATATTGATTTTCTGGACAGTCAGACACCATGTGGCCTGGTTTCCTGCATCCAAAACAAATAATCTCTTTGTTATTTGATTTGTCATACCTTGGCTTGTCATGCCCTCTAGCATACTTTTTCCTGAAATCTTTCCTGGCCATTTTGTAAAATCGTTCGGCCAGTAGGCTTAGCAGCTCTTCATTGCCTATGACTTTGTCTTCAGGCTGATCTTCAATGGCTTTGAAAGCTATTGACTTCTCTTTTCTGACTGCTGGTGAAGCAGCCTTCTGCTCTTCTTCTCTATTCCTGATGAGCAGCTCATAAGACTTGAGCTTGCCCAAGAGAGCTTCAGTTGTGATCTCATTTAGGCTTCTGGCATCCTTGATTGGCCAGATCCTTGAGTCCCAAGTGCTTGGGAAGCACATTAGGATTTTATCATTGAGCTCAGTCAATGAGATCTCTTTATCCAAAGTCTTTAGTTCATTGACTATAAGGCTGAGTCTATTATACATATCTGCTACTGACTCAGCTTCTCCTTTCTTGAAGTTCTCATACTGGGTTATGAGATGAGATCTTCTATCTTTTCTCTCATTAGCAGATCCTGAGACTATCTCAGATAACTTGTCCCAGATGTCCTTTGCTGAGTTGCATTCAGCTACCTTTTGGAATATTTCATCAGATATAGTCTGGGCTAGAATGTTCATAGCCTTTGCATCTGCAACTTTCCATTTCTTGATTTCTGCATCTGTTCCTGATGGAGGTGGAACAACACTTGTACTTGTATTTTCTGGAGGTCTTGGACACACTGTCAAAACAAAATTAAAAATGTCTTCATCAATAGAGTTCATGTACAATCTAATCCTTGCCTTCCAAAGTGCAAACTTATATAGATTGCACACTGGAGGTCTGGTGCTAGCATAATCTTTGTTTTGGGTCATGTTCTGTGAAGAAATAAATCTAACAACAAACTTGAAATAAGCAGATCTAACTAGAGGGATCTTTAGGGATCTTTGGGTTCAGGTGTTAGCCTGTGCAACCACTATGGTGTGGTATATTTAACCAACCTCCCTCTGATACGAATTGAAAGTGCAGGTTAGATCTGATATACTCTAGATGGGGTGAATAGAGTATGGTGCTTGCTAAAAACTTTTTACAACTCTTGTTGTATTCCTAAGTGAACAGGGAAGCAAATGAAATAAAGTAAACACAGCAACTAACTAATCACAGAGCAATCACAGACCACGGCCAGAAAACAAAAGAAAATAAGCAATCAGAAGACACAAGGAGCTATAGTGGTTCTCCAATCAATCTGGGTAGATCCACTCTTCTACCACCCTAGGTAGGAATCCACTGCATGATGAGTTGATCAGGTGTCCTGGGCACCAATGGCTTTTGATCAGGTCCCCAAAAACCAAACCCTCAAGTCTTTTGTAAGGAGACTTGCAACCAGAATAATTTTGAAGGGATTTAAAACCCTGTACAGGAATTAGAGAGAGGGTGATAGTGTCTTCTTTATCAACAGTCAGAGAGAAGACTTGTGGATTGATGTAGCTGTAACGTCCTGAAACTCAAAAGAGCGACGGGGAACGTTTTGGGCCAGTTTTGGGTTCTAGCAGGAGGCACACGGCCTGGGACATGGGCGAGTCCCAGGGCGTGTCAGGCTTGTGTCGACACTCAGCCGGCGAAGTCGACATTTTGCTCGACATTGTGTCGAGACAGGGCACACGGCCTGAGCCACAGGCGTGTCTCAGGGCGTGTCGAGCCCGTGTTGACACTCAGCCCGCGAAGTCGACATTTTACGCTCGACGAAGTGTCGAGACATGGCACACAGCCTGTGACACGGGCGTATCGCAGGGCGTGTCGACCCGTCTCGACACTCGTCCCGGGGAGTCGACGAATTTTGCTCGACGATATGTCGAGACAAGGCACACGGCCTAGGACACGGGCGTGTCCAAGGCCGTGTCGTGAGGTCGACGAGCTTTGCTCGATGAAGTGTCGAGTGTCGAGACCGTGTACACGGCCTGGAGCCCAGGCGTGTTGAGGTAGACGCGGGCAAGGACACGGGCGTGTCCTAGAACCCGTGCAGTTCTCGGGTTGTTTTCGGGATAAATCGATGAGGGTACACGGCCGCCCACACGGCCGTGTTAGGTGGAACACGGGGGTGTCAGGTCGAACACAGGCGTGTTCGATGCCCGTGTGTTGTTCCAGGCGCGTCGATTTTGACGGTGAATGAGGCACACGGCCCTGGACACGGGCGTGTGCCAGGCCGTGTTCGGTCCAGATTGGACATTTCAGGCCCGAATCAAAGCCGTTCGTTTCTTTAAGTTGGGATCCAACGGCTGGGGGTTGTTCCTGATGGGATATACCCAGGATTGGACCCGTGAAACCCTCACTTTTACTTGAGTGGTTTTCTTTCTAAAGCTTAGAGAGAGAGGAGAGTCAAGGAAGGAAGAAGAAGCTAGATCCGGCCATTGGAGGAGCTTCGGAGCTCCAAACCTCGAGCCGACTCCGGATCCACAGAGGCGAAGAGAGTGCGGTGCTTTTCATCCGCTTACTTTTTCATGGCTCCAAAGAAGAACGCAAGTGTAACAATCCTCCTCTTCAGCATGCTAAGCTCTACTTCTCTTGCAAAAGGGAAGCCCGCTCTCCCGAGTTTGCGGTGAGTTGGAGGCGTTCCTTCGGGTAGACATGAATAGTCCCCGTTGTTAGAGTCCGTAAGCGAGAACGGACATAGGCATGTTGTGTGAAGCCTACCCGGACATGTTGGTCTGGATCGGTGATGTTGCATTACATAAATGCCGGAGAAGACTCCGTGCGATTGTTTGTTTTTCGGTTTTCTACACGGTAGATTGCAACAGGGAGCCTTGGGGACAAACCTTAAGGTGCACCCGGAAAACTCGGCGGATGCGTGATCTTGCCAACATGGAGGCCTGAGAGCCAACTTGAACATAACCAAGTTATGTGAAATGTGTGACGAAAATGGGAATCGGGAGAAGTTTGACCTGCGCACATGGCTGAAATTGTCGTTGCTACATGAGCACGGGTTAGATGGAACCATACCCATTTCTATGTCGTTCGGTTAGAGCCGTTGGCATAGATGAGGGTCTTCAGTGGTCTATGGCTTAAATTGTCGTGACCCATGCCGGGAAGACAAATTGCTCATATGTTTGGCCGTCAAAGTGGCGGTGGTTGGTCCGGAATGTCTATGGCTTTAACTGACGTGACATCGACCGGTTCACTGAGAATGTGCCCTAAGTGCACGGGGTGTGTGGCCGTGTGAGCCTACGCCTGTGATGAAATGAATATTATTATATTGCTCGCTTGTGCTAATAAAATTGCAGGGAAGGAGCATCGCCGCTCGGAGTTGGGGGCGGGATCGTTATAATTTGGTCAGCATTGTTGACCGTTGCCTTTTTGTTTGCCACCGTACTATGGTTATGTTGCTTGCAGGTGCTGCTGGACCAAGCGGCCAATAGCGGGCTTAAGCCCAAATTGCAAAGCCTTCCCTTGAAGGCCTATTTAGAGTGTTTACTGCTTTATTCATGTATGACCGGCCTGCGTGCCGTGATTTGTAAATCATGTAACATTAAGTAAACCATTTTGTAAGGTCTTAAGGCCAGAACTGGTGTATGTACTTCATTCTTGGTTGGCTATTTTAGTGGACATTAATGCTTTATTGATGGGTTCTTTATTGCAACTTATATAAACTGCTTCTGCTAGAATGCTCTGTGTAGGACATTATAATTAGTTGGATGGTTTCCATTGAGTAACCACCCGGTCTGTCTGTAGTATATGGCGTCGGGCCCCGGCCGGACCTACTGCTATATGCTATACGACGGATAGGGGGTGTTACAATTTGGTATCAGACTACTGGTTTTGGTCGAGCTTAAATTGAATTCGTGGACGAATTCTTTTTAAGGGGTGGTGAGCACATGTGTGTGCGTCATCGTTATAACAGTAAAAGAACCCATGAATGTCCACTTAGGAATGAAATACACGTGTTTGAGGAACCTGTGTGTTTCTATAATTGCTGTTTGCAATTTTATTTGGTCACTTAACGGTGTTATGTACCACTATAGGTGACCAGAAGCGGTGCTGGACCGCCAGAATGTCCGATTTCTGAGGGGTTTAGTGCTCCCGTTGAGGTGCTTGAGACCCCTCCTTTGTATGAAACCGTTAGAAGGATCGTTGAAGAAGTGTTCGCTGTGACGGGTGCACATCTTGGAGGAAATATACAACCATGTGCCCCTGTTGTGGCTTCAACGCCGGTTGGCGTAATGGAGCAGATGACCTTGGGTAGACCATCGGGGTAGCAGCTGAATATGCATTTAATGCAGGGAGCGCACATAGTTGAGGAATATTTGCAAGAATTTCTTATGATAAACCGCTACCCATGCTTCGAGCTGGATAATGAGAATGCTACAGTCGATAGATTTTATAATGACCTGCGCGCCGAGTTACGAGTTCTACTGCTAGGACCAAAGTTATTGGGATTCCGAGCCTAGGTGGAATCAGCCAGATCTTTGGAGGCCGATTTGAGGAAGACCCTCCCGATGCCAACGACCATGATATCGAACTATGCAAGCCCCATAAGAGTTGCATCCGTTGGAATGCTGGAGAAAGGGGCAATGACATCGACTAGCAAAGCTACTTACACATGTTTTACTTGTGGAAAGAAAGGGCACTTTGCCCGAGATTGTTGGAAAGGTGCTCAGAAGGACAAGAAAGCTATGTCAGGAGCAGTCAAGGACTTTAGTGCAAAGGAGACGGCGTTCAAAGTGTCAAACACCTCAAAGTCTGTATATCGAAAATGGTATAAGAAGCATAGGACTTCGGGTCCAGCTCCTTCTGGTGCTTCTGGGACGACTACGGGTCGGACCCCGGGCACATGTTTTAACTATGGGGAGCCGGGGAATTATGCCCGTGAGTGCCTAAAGCCCTGGAGGAAGCACGCCGTCGTAAGGTCAGGTATGGTTTAAATATAGTTTTGTCTTAAATACTTGTCGCCCTTGTGCATGTTAGCTTAGAACTACTTGTACTAAGCTTTGTTACGACTTTACTTTATCTGCGAGAGCACCGTTCATTTAGGGAGCTTCGCATTCCTTTATTAGGAATTTAATTGTGCATCGGAGTACCTCCTCGATGGTAAGAGACAAATTGGATGCGTTATAGTCCAATGGTGCTCATTGTGCGCGAGTAGAATTTGTTGCACTTAGTTTTGGATTGGGAATCAGGAGTTCGATCTGCATGCGTCGTTACTTCCGTTGGTGGAGTTCGACGTTATATTTGGCATGGACTGGCTCTCGGAGCAGCAAGCCTATATATATTGTGGTAGCAAGGAAGTCAAGCTGGGAGCAAGTCGTGAGACGACCTTTACGGGCTCGAAGAGGTCGAGCAAGACGTTGGTGTCTGCTCTTCAGGTGGTGAAGGCGGTTCATGCTGGTGCAGAGCTGTTTTGTACACTAGTGGAGGTTGCAAAGCCGAAGCCCGCGTTGCTTAATATTTCAGTGGTATCGGAGTACCCTGATGTGTTCCCTAGAGATCTTCCTGGAGCCCCGCCTCAACGGGAGATAGATTTCATGATTGAGCTAGTACCAGGTGCAAAGCCTGTGTCACGCTCTCCTTATCGGCCAGCGCCTAAGGAAATGGCGGAGCTGAAGGTGCAACTTTTAAAAGTTGTTAGAGCAAGGGTATGTGCGTCCAAGTCCTTCGCCTTGGAGCGCACCGACCCTCTTTATTAAGAAGAAGGACAGAAGCTTGAGGCTATGTATTGATTATCGGGAGCTCAACAAATTAACGAAAAAGAACAAGTACCTAATCCCAAGGATCGATGATCTTTGTGATCAGTTGGTCGGGTCAACAACGTACTCTAAATTAGATAAGGGAGAGTGATATCCCTAAGATAACGTTCAGTACAGGATACGGGCGTTATGAGTTTACGGTCATGCCGTTTGGGCTGACTAATGCGCCGTCAGTGTTCATGGATTTGATGAACAGGACCTTCCGGGAGTACTTGTACCATTTTGTGATCGTCTTCATCGACGATATTTTGGTGTACTCGCAGAGTAAGGAAGATCACTTCAAGCATCTTCTTTTGGTTTTGGAGACGGTAAGGAGGAATTAGTTGTATGCCAAGTTCTCGAAGTGCGAGTTTTGGTCATCCTCAGTGGCGTCCTCGGTCTTATAGTGAGTGAGGAAGGTATTGTAGTGGATCCGGCGAAGATTGTTGCGATGTGGGAGTGGCCTGAGGTTTCTACGGTAGCGGCAGTCCGGAGCTTTCTGGGGCTTGCCGGCTATTACAGGCGCTTCGTAGAGAACTTCTCGCGGATAGCGTTACCCCTCACTACTTTGACGAGGAAGGAGCAGAAGTTCTTTTGGACGCCGGAGTGCGCACGAGCTTTTGAGGAGTTGAAATGTCGGTTGACCACGGCGCCTGTGCTGACTTCGCCGAGTGGGACCGAAGGCTATGAGATTTAATAGCAATGCTTTGGGCAGCGGTTTGGGTTGCGTGCTACTGCAACACGGATGTGTAATAGCTTATGGCGCGAGACAGCCAAAAGTGCACGAGAGGAACTATCTGGTACATGACTTGTTGTTAGCGGCCGTGAGTTTTGCCTTGAAGCTGTGGAGGCATAATTTTGTACGGTGTGAAGATGGATATCTACGCCGGTCACAAGAGCATGAAGTATCTGATTGATCAGAAGGATCTGAATTTGCGGCAGCATAGATGGATGGAGTTCTTGGGAGACTATACATTCAAGATCCACTACGTGCCTGGTAAAGGTAATGAGGTTGCGGACGCGTTGAGTCGCCGGACCCCAGCTCAAGCCAATTGGCTGTCGACCTATGACGAGCTGTTGGTTCGAGAGTTGGAAGTGTTGGAGATTGTTTGTGTGGATAAGCAATCAAGTGCTGAAGCAGTACTGAATTGGACTGAAGTTCAATATGGCCTGGCTGATCGGATTCGGCAGGCTTTGGATATGGATGTCCATATGAAGCAGTTCATTGTAGAGGCTCTGGATGGGTCAAATTCCCAATTCGTTGTGGAGGACGGATTGCTTTGGAAAGACGGTCGTTTGTGCGTCCCAAGTGTGGGTAATTTGCGGGTGGAATTGTTGTACGAGGCACACCATACCAAGTACTCGATTCACCCGGGGAGCACGAAGATGTACCGTGATGTGAAGAAACTGCTTTGGTGGCCGGGTTTGAAGAAAGATGGGGCGCTCTACGTAGCGAAGTGCCAAACTTGCGCCTTGGTGAAGGCGGAGTGCCAAAAGCCGGGAGGATTTCTTAAGTCCTTGCCTATTCCGGAGTGGAAATTCGACGACATCTCTATGGACTTTGTGCACGGTTTGCCAAGGTCTCAAAAGCGGAAAACGACGCCATTTGGGTGGTCATGGATCGGTTAACGAAGGTGTCGCATTTCATTCCGCATAGGAAGGATGATCCGGTGGAGAAGTTGGCAAAACTGTATGTGGATAACATAGTACGGCTTCACGGTGTGCCCCGCAGCATCGTGAGTGACCGCGATGGGCGGTTCACGTCCAATGATTGGAGGCTTGTGCAGCAAATGTTGGGAACAAAGTTTAAATTCAGCACAACCTTCCATCTGCAAACAGATGGGCAGACCTAGAGGGTCTATAGAACCATGTAAGACATGCTCCGCATGTGTGTCTTGGATTTTGGAAAGCAATGGGAAGACCACCTTTATTTGGTGGAGTTCGCATACAACAATAGCTACCAAGCGAGTATTCAAATGACGCCCTTCGAGGCCCTATATGGTAGAAAATGTCGCACGCCGTTGTCTTGGCTAGAAACGGGTGAGTCAAAGTTGTATAAGCGATTAGAAGTGGAGGATACTACTTCTTTGGTGAGAACCATTCGGGAGAGGTTGCTTATCGCTCAGGACCGGCAAGCGAAGTACTATAATGCCAAGCACAGGAACGTGGAGTTCGCTGTGGGCGACTATGTGTACTCAAAGATCAAGCCATTCAAGGGTGTCTCGCGGGTGAGGCGATTGAAAAAGCTAAGCCCGAGGTACCTTGGGCCGTTTGAGGTTCTGGAGCGGCTTGGTGAAGCAGCCTATCAATTGAAGCTTTCAGTGGAGCTTAGTGGTCTACATGATGTACTCCATATTTCGGTGCTACAGAAGGCGGTGCAAGAGCCTACGCAAGTGATCGCGGTCGATCAAGCGCCGGTTGATAGTGGGTTGACGACAAAAGTAAAGCCCGTGCGGATTGAGGACTCGGAGGTCTAGCGGCTACGCTATAAAGAGATCAGGATGGTCAAGGTCCGGGGGGACAATTGCGGTTGTGAGGAGCCCTCCTGGGAGCGAGTGCAGACTATGCTTGACGAGTATCCGGGGTTGTTCCGCTCAGGTAAAAATTTTTGTTTTGTACATGTCTTTCCTTTATATAATTTCGTGGACGAAATTCTTTTAAGAGGGGGAGAGTTGTAACGCCCTGAAACTCAAAAGAGCGACGGGGGACATTTTGGGCCAGTTTTGGGTTCTGGCAAGAGGCACACGGCCTGGGACATGGGGGTGTCCCAGGGCGTGTCAGGCTTGTTTCGACACTCAGCCGGCGAAGTCGACATTTTGCTCGACATTGTGTCGAGACAGGGCACACGGCCTGAGACACGGGCGTGTCTCAGGGCGTGTCGAGCCCGTATCGACACTCAGCCCGCAAAGTCGACATTTTGCGCTCGACAAAGTGTCGAGATATGGCACACAGCCTGCGACACGGGCGTGTCGCAGGGCGTGTCGACCCGTGTCGACACTCGTCCCAGGGAGTCGACGAATTTGGCTCGACGATGTGTCGATACAAGGCACACGACCTAGGATACGGGCGTGTCCAAGGCCGTGTCGTGAGGTCGACGAGCTTCGATTGACGAAGTGTCAAGTGTCGAGACTGTGTACACGGCCTGGAGCCCAGGCGTGTTGAGGTATACACGGGCAAGGACACGAGCGTGTCCTAGAACCCGTGTAGTTCGCGGGTTATTTTCGGGATAAATCGATGGGGGTACACGGCCGGCCACACGACCGTGTTAGGTGGAACACGGGCATGTCAGGTCGAACACGGGCATGTTCGATGCCCGTGTGTTGTTCCAGGCGCATCGATTTTGACGGCGAATGAGGCACACGACCCTAGACACGGGCATGTGCCAGGCCGTGTTCGGTCCAGATTGGACATTTCAGGCCCGAATCAAAGCCGTTCATTTCTTTAAGTTGGGATCCAACGGCTGGGGGTTGTTCCTGATGGGATATACCCGAGATTGGACCCTTGAAACCCTCACTTTTACTTGAGTTGTTTTCTTTCTAAAGCTTAGAGAGAGAGAGGAGAGCCAAGGAAGGAAGAAGAAGCTAGATCCGGCCATTGGAGGAGCTTCGAAGCTCCAAACCTCGAGCCGACTCCGGATCCACGAAGGCGAAGAGAGTGTGGTGCTTTTCATCCGCTTACTTTTCCATGGCGCCAAAGAAGAACGCAAGTGTAACGATCCTCTTCTTGAGCATGTTAAGCTCTACTTCTTTTGCAAAAGGGAAGCCCGCTCTCGCGAGTTTGCGGTGAGTTGGAGGTGTTCCTTCGGGTAGACATGAATAGTCCCCGTTGTTAGAGTCCGTAAGCGAGAACGGACATAGGCATGTTGTGTGAAGCCAACCCGGACATGTTGGTCTGGATCGGTGATGTTGCATTGCATAAATGCCGGAGAAGACTCCGTGCAATTGTTTGTTTTTCGGGTTTTCTACACGGTACATTGCAACAGGGAGCCTTGGGGACTAACCTTAAGGTGCACCCGGAAAACTGGGCGGATGCGTGATCTTGCCAACATGGAGTCCTGAGAGCCAACTTGAACATAACCGAGTTATGTGAAATGTGTCACAAAAATGGGACTCGAGAGAAGTTTGACCCGCGCACATGGCTTAAATTGTCGTTGCGACGTGAGCACGGGTTAGATGGAACCGTACCCACCTCTATGTCGTTCGGTTAGAGTCGTTGGCATAGATGAGGGTCTTCGGCAGTCTATGGCTTAAATTGTCGTGACCTATGCCGGGAAGACAAATTGCTCATATGTTTGGCCGTCAAAGTGGCGGTGGTGGGTCCGGAATGTCTATGGCTTTAACTGACGTGACATCGACCGGTTCACCGAGAATGTGCCCTGAGTGCACGGGGTGTGTGGCCGTGTGAGCCTACGCCTGTGATGAAATGAATATTATTATATTGCTCGCTTGTGCTAATAAAATTGCAGGGAAGGAGCATCGCCGCCCCGAGTTGGGGGCGGAATCATTATAATTTGGTCAGCATTGCTGACCGTTGCCTTTTTGTTTGCCACCGTGCGGTGCTTATGTTGCTTGCTGGTGCTGTTGGACTAAGCGGTCAATAGCGGGCTAAAGCCCAAATTGCGAAGACGGCCCTTGAAGGCCTATTTAGAGTGTTTACTGCTTTATTCATGTATGACCGGCCTGCGTGCCGTGATTTGTAAATCATGTTACATTAAGTAAACCATTTTGTAAGGCCTTAAGGCCAAAACTGGTGTATGTACTTCATTCCTGGTTGGCTATTTTAGTGGACATTCATGCTTTAGTGCTGGATTCTTTATTGCAACTTATATAAACTGCTTCCGCTAGAATGCTCTGTGTAGGACGTTATGATTAGTTGGATGGTTTCCATTGAGTAACCACCCGGTCTGTCTGTAGTATATGGCGTTGGGCCCCGGCCGGACCTACTGCTATATGCTATGGGACGGATAGGGGGTGTTACAATTGCAGCTTTTGCTCCCCCTGAGGTCTTGAATTGGTCAGGAATGCTGGAGCACTGCTTCAGGGTGATAGGCCTTCAATGACCTAGAATGCCTGGACCAGAACTACTTCAGGAACTTCTTTTGACTGATAAAGTTCTGTTGTCCTTTGAAGTTATCCTGAGAATAGAATGAAGAAGACTCTTGATTGAATTTAGTTATTCTTCTTGAGAGAGTTCTCTGGTCAAGGCTGATTGCAGTCAAGAACTTTAGATTTGAGAATGTTTTGTTCTTCTGCAGCTTCAGAGTGTCTGTCAGATTGTTTTCTGTACTATGATTCTTGAACTCTGCTTGATTCTGTATTCTCTTATCGTGTCTCTATTTTTTTGTGTATCTATTGTATCTGTTTCTGACTGAGGAATATTCAAATTTTTGAATGTCAAGCAGTAATTACAGTCGGCCTTGGAAAGAATCAGCAATCAATGACTTTCCTAACTGTCCCATGGAAAAATGGCATGTGATCGTCCATAGTCAATGCACGTTCTAACGGTAACATTCCGAGAAGATCTGGCATTAAATGTTCAGGAATCAGTGCCAAGAAACGGGACGAGAACCTTGAATAAAACCTAATCTGGATTCGTCGAACAAAGAACACAATTCGTCGAGCTGAACTTGTGTTCGTCGAGCTGAGCTTGAGTTCATCGAGCTGATTTTGAGTTCGTCGAGCTGAGCTTGAGTTCGTCGAGCTGAGCTTGATAGAGTTCGTCGACCAGACAATCTTCATTCATCTAATAGACATTCTTCATTCGTCGAGCTGAGAATCAAATTCATCGAGATGAGAAAAGTTCTGGACTTAGACAAAATATCGTGCATCTGCTGAAATGCTGTGTCGACATAAGTTGGTGTCGACAGATTGATCTTGGTGTCAACACAAATCCTCTGGTGTCGACATAGGTTGGTGTCGACTGAAATCCTGGTGTCGATATAAGCTGGTGTCGACTGAAGTCCTGGTGTCGACATAAGTTGACTGGTGTCGACACAAACCCTAAGTGTTGACACAGATTCTCTGAGTCCAGAAATCGTCGAGTATTGAATAGCATTCGTCGACCTGAGAAGCTGTGAACTTGAAGTCCAAGTTCATCGAGCTCAGAATATAATTCGTCGATCGAAGCATGATGCTGGACTTAGAAAAATTCAAAGTCCTCCTGACTTTGGCTTGATGTAGAAACTGAGTTTTCGTCGAACAGAGAACATAGATCGTCGAGCCCAGCCCTACGAATTGTCTCACGATCGTCGAGCGCAAAACTCCTTTCATCGATCTGAGTTCGACGAACGTCGAACTCACTTTACTTGGTCTTGAAAACTTGTGAGTCTGGAGTCTCTGAGGGTCTTGTTGAAAGCTGGTCCATCTGGAGTTAAGCCTAAGGACTTAACCTAGACTCTAGGACACAAATTGACCCTGGTTATACAAGATGGGTCACATCATAAGTCAGTGAACCTAGCCCAAATCAACTAGGGATCCAACAGACTACTCACTCACATAGCACTTAAAGAAAGAAAATTAAAGATAGTCAAAAGAGACTAAGAAACCTATTCACACCCCCACAGGTGATTTAGATATTCTTGAAACTAAAGACTTTCACTTTCTTCTTCATTGCTGAAGACTTGGGCTCAAGAGATGACTTAGATCTTACCTTCATCTTCTTGAAGCCCTTGGCCTTACCATTGCCATTATGCACCCTTAGTTTTGGGCTAGCATGCTTGGACTTCTTCATATTGATTTTGACAATTCTGAATATGCCTAGGAGCTCGGGCAGTGTCTTGTATATTCTGTTCATGTTATAGTTCAAGATAAACTGCTCATAACTGTCTAACAATTATTGCAGAATCAGGTCTATTGCCAACACTTGGCCTAGAGGAAAGCCTAGTCTTTCAAATTTCTCTATATACCCAATCATCTTATATATGTGAGTCCATACTAGGTCTCGAGCTCCCATCTTACACTGAAACAACGCATTGGTGATGTCAAACATAACTTGGTGAGCCTGCCCTCGAAACGTTTTCTTGAGATGCTCATCAATTTCTTTGCAACACATGTTCTCATGTTGCTTATGAAGCTCAGAGTTAAAGGTTGTCAACATGAGGCATTTGACATCCAAGGAGTCGTCTTAATACTTCTTGTAATCATCTTTATCAGATCAGGACGCATTCCTGACTGGCTCATCAGGGGATTCCTCTTCCAAATCATAGAGCTTATGCTCTTACCTGAGAACAACTCTCAAGTTTCTATACCAGTCCAAATAGTTCGTCCCACTCAATTACTCCTTCTCAAGGATGACTCTGAGGGATAGGGTGGAATGAGATCCATTTGCCATGGAAATTATACAAGATTTTATGCAAAGTAAAATTCAGTACTACATTTCAAAATATATATTTTTTCAATTAGGACTTTAATTAAAATATACCCCCACTATTTTTATCAATCTTATAACCCTCGATATCAATTCAGAGAGTTTAAGCAAGCTGCTCTCTTGGTGGACAAGATCCGTATTTCACTAACACTATGAGTCAGATTTGGATTTTCTCTCACAATGCAGTTATTTAGGTAGGGAACGCTTACCGATTGCATCATTATGAAACTCTTGTATGGCTGGTGAATAACTCTTTATTTGCAAACATCATATAGTGCATGACAACCCTATGCCTCTAGTTACTTAATCTTTGAGGTCATCCAGTTAAGTTTGACCCGATGTCGACAGTCAGATATCACAATTATTTGCTCGCACCCTTACCAAGATAGATTAATGCACATTGCTTTGCAAACCGCACACTTCATTGATCGAGACAGGAAGAGTGTCATCCATCGAAAGGCATCCAAATACTTAATATTACTTAAGGGATTTAAGATACTTGATTAACTCTTAATCATGGTTAACAATTAACCAATGTGCACATCCACAAAATGAAATTAGCAGAAATCATAGTCCAAATGCGTCCCAAATATGCACAATAAAATCATCAACACTTGACGAACTAGGCTAACTCTGAACATCTAGAACCTTTCTTAATCTTCAGATTTACATGCACTAGACATGAGCAACACAAACTCCACTTACATAGTACACAAGCTCGTCTCTCTATTTGAGATTCAAAATCTAACACACTTGGTCTCACAAACCAACAAGAGGGATGGTTACTGTTAAGGAGTAACAAAGATATCAACTAAGATATCACAACGAAATCACATGCGTTCTTGGCGGGTTCCAAGAATTGATTTGGGTATTTAGAACACTTCTAAAATTTCCAAATCTATACGCAATGGATTTAGCAACTTTTGATATAATGATCATCGCATGAACCTCGCTCTAATACCATTATTGAGTTTTACAATACATCACAACACTTGTGTGTAGTGAAAATGGAACAAGAAAACTCAAAATAGTTCGAATCTAGCGATGAACATTGATCAAGAAGTAAAGTGTTGTAAATCAAAATTTATCTTTGTGGGATTGAGTCTTTACTTAACCAAGATTCTCCAATAAAGCTAGCAGACACTTGTGGTAGGAGTTCCGAGCGCAGAATAATGTTTACCCCTCTACAGGTGATCCACACGAATGGGAGAACACATAGACTCTTGTCACACAAGATCTAGGCTGGAGGAAAGTACTTTGCGTCTTCATAGACTAATAGGTTTGCTCCAGAAGAGGCCACGACGATAAATACGACTCCTTGGAAACACTTTTAGGCGACGTACAAGGGAGGCGGATGGTCAACGACGAGATTGGAGTTCACAGCCTTGGCAGAACTATTCTGTCGGGAGGAAGTGGAAGCCGACTCGCGATTAGGTCAAAACATATTGTCTCTCATCTCTCGTTTTTGGTTTACTGTACATAACATTTATAAACTAAAAAAAGAAGAAAACCAATTGCAGGCAGAGCCAAATCGGGCTTAAAGGAATTAAACCGAATGAAACGGGATTCGTCGAGTATTCACGTCGATATTTGACAAATGAACATTTGATTCGACGAAGCATCGAGTGCACTCAATGCCTAACTCAACGAATCAACATTTGACTCGATGAAGCACCGAGTGGACTCAACACACTCAGCTCCATACTCGTCGAATCAACACTTAACTCATTGAATCGTCGAGTGAACTTGACGTTCTCAACACCTCGACGAATCAACACTTGGTTCGACGAAGCGTCGACCAGTATTGATGCACTGAACGCCTCGACGAATCAAGACTTTTTTCGATGAAGCATCAAGTAGTCTCGTCGCACTCAATGCCTAATTTGACAAGTCAATATTTTACTCGATGAATGTGTCGAGTGGTCTCGATGTACTCAACCCCATCATTCGATGAATCAATAATTGACTAGACGAAACGTCGAGTGCTATCGACGCACTCGATGCCAACTCGACAAATCAATACTTGACTCGACGAATCGTCGAATGGTCTCAACACACTAGACGCCAAGCTGAGTGAACTCAACACACTCAATGTATGCCAGTACTTAGTCCTTCACTCATCACATAAGTAAGACCAACATAATCCAATCTTCCAAATTCTCCAAATGCTCTTATGTGCGACACTGATAGGCTCATACTTCATTGGCAGCGAGACTACATGCTTGATCACTTCCAGATCACAATGGTAACACCAACAAATTCCACACTATTAAGACATTACAAGCTTACTACAAGAAATAGCATGAAAAGTAAAACAAAAATAACTTGAAAAGAGAACGAAATTAAGAACAAATATACGAAGGAAAACAAGTAGCCGCACTCCAAAAACTCAACTAAACTCAATTATCCTGCTTATAAATTTCTATAAGCTGCTCTCATCTGGTCTGGGAACACTTGGAGCTTATTGGTATTTATAGAATTTTTTTAGGAAGTACAAGCCCCCTTACACGCCCGTGTAGGGGGGAGTGTAAGCATTGTTGACTTTGGTGAATGTAATTTCGACTAGATAGTGACTAGTGTGGAAGTTGGGTTGCACGCCTCCAGTACACTCCCATATAGATGTGGCGTGTAAGTTGTGGTGTGACGGTGGCTTGGCAAAGTCGTGTTGCTGCGCTGAAAATATGGACTTTGTGGTACACGCCTTAGGTATATGCCCATGTTAGGTGGGTGTGTAAGTTACGACGTGACAGTGGTGTGGTGAAAGGTTGTGTTGCGGCGCATCTTCGGAACTTGGCGGGACACGCCCCAAGTACATGCCCATGGTAGATAGTACACGGCCATGACTGGGGCATGTAAGCTGAATTTTTCTTGAACTTGGACCGAGCTGAATCAGCGTCAGGATTTGCCTACATTCCCAGAGTACACGTTCGTGTAAGGAGTACATGGTCGTGACCCATGGGCATGTAAGGTATTTTTTGGATACGAACTTTGGATCGTGGCTTCATTCCAATTGGTTACACAACCAAAGTACACAGCCGTGTAGGTGGTACACGGCCGTGACCTGGGGCGTGTAAAGTGAAAAATGACCAAAAAAGTGTCAGATTCCTGAAAAATAGAAAATAAACTAAGTTAGAACAATTTTTATAAAAGAAACTGATTAGAGGCTCAAAATTCATATAGTATATAATTTAAAACAAGTATAGATTTACCCAAGTAATTTAGACTAAAATGAGTATCATCAAATTCCCCCATACTTATGTTTGCCTTGCCCTCAATCAAAGAAATAAAAACTAGCCAATATAAAAGTAACTAATCAAAAGGCATATTTATGTTACGCACGAGTACCCTGCGAAATTCTGAGTAGGAAGAAAATGAAAGATAAATCTAAAGCTTTTACTTAATTATGAAGTAACACTTTAAAATATTTACTAACAAAAATTAATCATCCAAACTTTTAGCCAAATGTCTTTAAAAAAATTAAAGCAAAGTAACAAAGGAATAGTGCATTGAGTTGTTACTATACCCTAAGAGACAAATTATAATCATATCAATCAAGAATCATGAATCTAAATTTGTACCTAACAGCTAAGCTCATCTAATCTCCTTCTATACTTAACTAAAAACTAACCTAGGAGCATGAATCAAAAGGACTTTGTTAGGAAGGAGATATGGTTTAAGTATATGATTTGGAATGGTATTGAAAGATAAAACCGGTGGCTAACAATCACACTAAACCAAAGCATGAGTTTTATAGAATTTTCAATCATGCGGTAAAGTATAGAAAATTTTCCTTTTTTCCTTTTTTTATTCTTTTTGATAAAACTTCTTTTAAACAAAGGCCATAATTTATTTTCTTTTGTAATTGGCCAAACAAAACCTTTTTCAGAAGCTCATGTTTCTTGAATAAATTTTTTTTTGGCATACCATTTTTGAAGTTCTCTAAATATCACACACCCCCTATAACAATCATGAAATTTAAATGAAACTCCAAAGATTAGTGTGATTAAATAGATTGGAAAAATTAGCTCTGGTGAGATGATAAGTGGAACTAGCAAGTAAAACATGTAGAAAGGCCCAAAAGAGGCTAACTAAGTCTTTATTTAAAAGATTGGCATGAAGACTCAAACAAATTCAAAAATGGCCTAAATCATTTTCATGTTCCTGAATTCATTTAAAGCATAGGTTTTGAAATATTTTGAATAGAATAAGTCCTAGATAGCAAAATGAGATTAATGAAATTATCATGAATATAATGATAATAAGCATCTAGGATAATTCACATCTACTACAATAATCCAAAGTTATCATTACAAATTTTTTTAAACACCAAAAGTAAATTAGTGGATGAAGAATTTTTAGGAAAGTAAAGAAAATAAAAGAAGAAAATCATAAAAAAGTGCAAGATTTAGAAAAACTTTTCAAATTAATATGCTACCTATAATTAGAAACCCAACATTGCAAATAATTTACTGGAACAACATAATTAAGAAGAAGGATTAGGAAAAATTAAAACTAGCAAAGTTTATATAATATTTTGAGAATAACAAAACCTAAACCAAGTGGTACTATTGACTCTACCACAAGTACTATAAACTATATTTTTTTTGAAAATTTTGAAATATTAGTAGAAGTAAAAACAAAAAACTAAATAACTATATATATATATATATATATATATATATATATATATATATATATATATATATATATATATCTTTGTATCTTTTTTAAGTGTTTAAAAACAAAGAGAAAATAAATTTGAGAATTTCAAAGATTTATAATTTTTTTTGAAGTTTTCTAAAATAAGAGAAGACTTTAATGAGGAAAGACTCCCCCATACTTATAATTAAACATTGTCCCCAATGTTTAAAGCTAAGTATGAAGAGTAAGAAAAAGAAAAAAATGGAGGGGGGGGGGGGAAGATGGCTTCCATGATAGCGAAGGAGGGGAAGACCACAACTAAAATCATGCAGAATATTGTTAATATAACAAAAAATAATAATAAGGATAACTATGGGGTGCCTCTCACAAGTGCTTTGTTTAAGGTCACAAGCTTTACCCACATGGCGGCAGAAGACTATAAATTGTGGAGTGTGAGATCCTCAATTTTCCCTTCCACAGGATCACCTACAAGGTAGAGTTTTATATGATTCCCGTTGACTTTAAATGAATCTTTTTTTTGGTTGGATATAAGAACTTTCCCATATGGCCAAAACTCTTTGACTTCAAGGACGTGTCTTGCTTGCTGTTTTGGCCGGCTGTATCCCGAGAAGGACACATCAAGAAACATGGCAGAATGACACGGGCGTGTCATTTGACACCGGCATGTACCTACCAATGTCAGTACCTGAGTTCCCTAGAGTCGTGATGGTTGGCGTGAAGGTTATTCGTGACAGGACTCCGGTCACGGGCGTGTCGAGGACCTGACACGGGCATGTTAGGTTGAGACATTTGGGTGGTCTTAGATAGGTTGACAAAAGTGTCACATTTCATCCCAAATAGGAAGGAAGATCCAGTGAAAAATTTAGACAAACTCTATGTGGATAATATCGTACGGTTGCATGGTGTGCCGCGCAGTATTGTTAGTGACCGAGATGGACGCTTCACATCAAATGACTGGAGGCTGGTGCATAATTTGTTGGGAACTAAGCTGAGTTTCAGCACAGCTTTCCACCCACAAACGGATGGTCAGACCGAAAGGGTCAACAGGACGATGGAGGACATGCTTCGCATGTGCGTCCTAGATTTTAGAAAGTATTGGGAAGATCACCTGTACATGGTGGAGTTTGCGTATAACAACAACTTTCAAGAGAGTATTGGAATGGCACCTTTCGAGGCCTTATATGGGAGGAAGTGTCGTACGCCATTGTCTTGGTTGGAGACAGGCGAGTCGAAGTTGTATAAATGTCAAGCGGTGGAAGACGCCACTTCAATGGTACATACAATTTGGTATCAGACTTCTGGTTACGGTCAGGCTTAAATGAATTCGTGGGCAAATTCTTTTAAGGGGTGGTGAGCACATGTGTGCGTCATCGTTATAACATCAAAAAGAACCCATGAATGTCCACTTAGGAATGAAAATACAATTGTTTTGTGGAACCTGAGTGTTCCAGTGATTGCTTTTAGCAATTTGTGTGTCGTTTAATCTAGGTTCTTTGCTATTATAGGCAGCTAGGAGCGTTGCTGGTCAATCAGAGCTTCCACAATCGGCAGAAAGTAGTGCACTGAGGGATGTGCCTACAACACCTCCTTCAGCGGAAACCATCAGGTTGGTGGATGAAGCAGTTTTTGCCATGTCAAATGCCCAACCTGCATGGCAAATGCATCACACACCTCATGTGAATGAGCCAGAAATGATTAGGGCGGCAAAGCCGAGAGTGGTGGATCGTTTGGTGGTGGATCAGGTAGAGCCGAGGAGGGCTACAAAGAGACAGCTCAAGCATATAATGGGCTTTAATCCTCCGAGGTTCGATGGGGTTTGAACGCCAGCTCAAGCTGAGGATTGGCTCTCTACGATAAAGAGGGTCTTGACGGCCACGTTAACGGAGGAGTGGCAGAAGACCACCATAGCGACCTTCCTTTTGGCTAGTGAGGCGAGGTTGTGGTGGGATGAGTTGGAGTTTCATATCTTAGTGGGAATGCAGCTTGCTGATGTGCCTATGGAGGAATTCTCAAGATTGTTCTTGGCCAGATATCTACCATTTGCTCAGAATCTTGAGATGGAAAATCAGTATCTTGGGTTGAATCAGGGAGCTAGAAGCGTGGACGAGTATCTCCACGAGTTTACACGGTTGGGTCGGTATGCTGGTGCTATGTTTATGGAAGAAGAGTGGAAGACCAATCGATTTTATGAGGGTCTACGCGGTGACCTACAGTTACTCCTGGCTGGGCCTAAGGCGCAGGGCTTCCTAGCCTTGGTCAATTTGGCTCGGTCATTGGAAAAGGTTGTGAAGAAAGTCCAAGAGAAGAAGGACCTAGGGGAAAAGAAGGCAGAGTTCAAAGTGCCAAATGCAAAGTCAGGGTTCCGTAGATGGAGCAAGAAGCAGAAGACTTCGAACTCATCCCCTTCGTCTGGTACACCGGGGGCAACCACAAGTCGAGTTCCAGGAGCTTGCTACAATTGTGGGAAGATAAGACACTTTGCTCGTGAATGTCGGAGCAGACATGCAAAGTCCGAGAGGAATCCTGGATTGACCTCTGAAGAGAAAGGGAAGGCGGTGGAATCAACCGTGTCCCATCATGCTCCAGCCCAGCCTAGAGTTTATAATCTTAGTCTCCATGAGGCCATGAAATAGGATGACGTTGTGACAGGTATGAGTTAAATTTTAGCAGTTTAACTTTTTATAGTTGTTACCTTTTTATATGTTACCATAAATTTGTTGGTGCTAGGCTTCGTGTTGATTTTCGATCGCCCGGCAAAAGCCCTGTTTGATACGGGATCATTGCATTCCTTCTTGTCTGAAAGGTCCATATTGCACATCGGGGTCCCTTCCTCGATGGCAAAAGACAGGTTGGATGTGTTGCTGCCCAATGGGTGCTCAGTGCGAGCGGATAAGTTCTGTGTGGTAAAGATTCGGATTGGGGACCAGGAGTTTGATTTGCGAGCGTTGGTTCTACCGTTAGTGGAGTTCGACGTAATCTTTGGTATGGACTGGCTCTCGGAGCAGCGAGCTTACATAGATTGCAACCAAAAGGAGGTTAAGTTGGGACTACATACTGAACGAGAGACTATGTTTGTGGGCATGAAGGGTTCGGGTAAAGTTTTGATGTCGGCCCTACAAGTGATTAAGGCAGTTCGGGCTGGTGCAGAGCTGTTTGTCACCTTAGTGCAGGCTTCAACGCCTAGGCCAAGTCTGGACAATATCCCAATTGTGTCCGAATATCCTGATGTGTTCCCAGATTATCTCCCAGGAGCCCCTTCTCAGCGGGAGATTGATTTTACCATTGAGCTGGTACCGGGTGCCAAACCGGTGTCACACTCTCCATATCGGATAGTGCCGCGAGAGATGGCAGAGTTGAAGGTGGAACTGCAGGAGTTGTTGGAGCAAGGGTATGTGCATCCAAGTTCGTCGCCTTGGAGCGCACCAGTTCTTTTCATTAAGAAGAAGGATGGGAGCTTGCGACTCTGTATTGACTATCGAGAGTTGAACAAGCTTACGGAGAAGAACAAATATCCGATCCACAGGATTGATGATCTATTTGATCAATTGGTTGGGTCAACAGTATATTCGAAGTTAGATCTGAAGTCCGGTTACTACCAATTGAGGATAAGGGAAAGGGACATCCCCAAGACAGTGTTCAGCACGCGGTTTGGGCATTACGAGTTCACGGTCATGCCGTTTGGGCTGACCAATGCGCCATCCGTGTTTATGGGTTTTATGAACAGGATGTTCAGAGAATACCTGGATCATTTCGTGATAGTATTTATCGATGATATCTTGGTATACTCGCAGTGTGAGGATGACCATTTCAAGAATCTACACATGGTGTTGGAGACCTTGAGGAGGAATCAGTTGTATGAAAATTTCTCCAAGTGTGAGTTCTGGTTATCCTCAGTAGCGTTCCTTGGTCATTTTGTTAGTGGAGAACGGATAGCGGTGGATCCGGCAAAGATAGCAGCGATACGGGAGTGGCCTATATTGTCTTCAGTGTCGAAAGTTCGGAACTTTCTGGGGCTTGCCGGCTACTACAGGCACTTCATAGAGAACTTCTCGCGGATAGCGTTACCACTCACGACATTGACAAGGAAAGATCAAAAGTTCGTGTGGTCGCTGGAGTGTGAGCAGGCTTTGAGGAATTGAAGAGGTGGTTGACCATGACGCCTATTTTACGTTCGTCGAGGGGAACCGAAGGGTTTGAGATTTATAGTGATGCTTTGGGCAGTGGTTTGGGATGTATTCTAATACAGCATGGGTGTGTGATAGCCTATGGATCATGACAGTTGAAGGTTCATGAGAGGAATTATCGGGTACATGACTTAGAGTTAACGGCCGTGATATTTGCTCTAATGTTGTGGAGGCACTATCTGTACGGGGTAAAGGTCAATATATACACCGACCATAAGAGTCTGAAGTACCTGCTAGATCAGAAGGATCTGAACATGAGACAGCGGAGGTGGATGAAGTTCTTGGGGGACTATACCTTCAAGATACATTATGTACCTGGGAAAGGAAACACAGTGGCAGATGTGTTGAGTCGCAGGGCCCCTGCGCAGGCTAGTTAGTTATCGGTACATGATGATAGATTGGTCCGTGATTTGGAGGCTTTAGAGATTTCTTGAGTCGATAATCAGTCTAGTGCAGGGGCGATATTGTGTTGGGCAGAGGTGCAGTATGACCTGACTGATAGAGTCCGACGGTCTTTGATTCAAAATAGTAGAATGAAGCAGATCTTGGATGAATCTTTGGATGGGTCAAATTCCCAGTTTGCGGTTGAGGATGGACTGCTAAGGACGGATGATCGTCTATGCGTCCCTAGTGTGGATATTCTTTGGGAGGAGTTGATGTACGAGGCTCATCATATCAAGTACTCAATCCACCCGGGTAGCACGAAGATGTATAGAGATATGAAGAAGTTATTCTGGTGGCCAGGATTAAAGAAGGATGTAGCACTTTATGTGGCCAAGTGTCAAACTTGTGCCTTGGTGAAAGCGGAGTGCCAGAAGCCTGGAGGTTTCCTAAAGTCCTTTCCTATCCCGGAATGGAAATTCGACGACATTTCTATGGATTTTGTGCATGGTTTGCCAAAGTCGCAGAGGGGAAATGACGCCATCTGGGTGGTCGTAGATAGGTTGACAAAAAAGTCACATTTAATACCGAATAGGAAGGAAGATCCAGTGGAAAAGTTAGTCAAACTCTATGTGGATAATATCGTACGGTTGCATGGTGTGCCGAGCAGTATTGTTAGTGACCGAGATGGAAGCTTCACGTCGAAGGACTGGAGGTTGGTGCATAATTTGTTGTGAACTAAGCTGAGTTTCAGCACATATTTCCACCCACAGACGGATGGTCAGACTGAGAGGGTCAATAGGACGATGGAGGACATGCTTCGCATGTGCGTCCTAGATTTCGGAAAGCATTGGGAAGATCACCTGTATATGGTGGAGTTTGCGTATAACAATAGCTTTCAAGCGAGTATTGGAATGGCACCTTTCGAGGCCTTGTATGGGAGGAAGTGCTGTACGCCGTTGTCTTGGTTGGAGACAGGTAAATCGAAGTTGTATAAACATCAAGCGGTGGAAGACGCAATTTCAATGGTACGTACAATTCAGGAAAGGTTGAAGATCGCTCGGGACAGGCAAGCAAAGTACTATAACGCCAAGCATAGGAACGTGGAGTTCGGTGTTGGCGACTGGGTATATTTAAAAATCAAGCTGTTTAAGGGTGTTTCAATGGTTCGACGCTTGAAGAAGCTGACTATGAGATACCTTGCACCATTTGAATCCTGTAGCTTGTTGGCGAAGCAGCGTATAGATTGAAGATGTCGGTGGAGTTGAGTGGGCTACATGATGTGTTCCACATATCGGTGTTGCGGAAGGCAGTGCAAGATCCTTCACAGATAGTTGTGGTTAATCAAGTGCCGGTGGATTACGAGTTGATGATAAGGGTCAAGCTTATACGTATAGAAGACATTGAGGTCAAACGACTCTGCAACAAGGAAATCTGAATGGCTAAGGTTCGTTGGGATAACTGCGGACGTGAGGATCTTTCGTGGGAACGAGAGCAAACTATGTTGGAGGAATACCCCGAGTTATTCCACTCAGGTAACATTTAATTTTTGTATACCATTACTTAATTTCGGGACGAAATTCCTTAAGGGGGGAGATTTGTAACGCCACGAAAATCATTATCGAGCTGATCGTGTCCAAAAGTAATTTTGGTGCCTGTATAGGGGTACACGGCCTAGGACACGGGCGTGTCCAAGGCCGTGTCTTGCTTGGTATTTTGGCCGGCTGTATCCCGAGAAGGACACAACAAGAAACACGGTAGAATGACACGGGCGTGTCATTTGACACGGGCGTGTGCCTACCCGTGTTAGTACCCGTGTTCCCTAGAGTCGTGACGGTTGGCGTGACGGTTATTCGTGACATGCCTCCGGTCACTGGTGTGTCGAGGACCCGATACAGGCGTGTCAGGTTTAGACACGAGCGTGTCTTGCCCGTGTGGTTTTTTTTTGCGTTCGACGATTGTGCCTGGATCGAGGCACACGGCCTGGGACACGGCCGTGTGCGAGGCCGTGTTCGGCCCAGGTTTGAGGATTTCTGTACAGATCTGAGCCGTTTGTTTTCTTTAAGTAAGATCTGATGGCCCAGGCGTGTTCCTGCTCTGTTAAGGCCGGGAATGGTGGTTTAACTCCTCATTTCTCCCTTAAGCTTTCTCTTTCCAAGGAGCTAGAGAAAGGAGGAAGAAGGAGAAGGATTCCGGACGCCGGCAGAGCATCGAAGCACCGTTTAGAGAACCAAGAGCGGATCCGTGGAGGAAATCCCGTTGCGAAGACTTCTATCCGTATAATTTTCCATGGCGCAAAAGCGTACTACAAGGGTAACGATTCTCTACTTGAGCATGTGAAGCTCTCTTCCTTTTTGCATAGGGAAACCCACTCCCGCGAGTGTGCGGTGTTCCTTGGGGTTGACGGGAATAGTCCCCCTTGTGTTGCATATAGAGTTCGAAATCAAAGTACGGACATAGGCATTGTATATGAAGCCTACCCGGACATGTTAGTCTTGATCGGTGATGTTGCATTTGTTATGGTTTGCCGGAGAAGACTTCGTGCTTTGGGTTTTCGGGTTTCTACACGGTAGATTGCAGCATGGATCTTTGAGGATTAACTCCAAGGCGCACCCGGAAAACTGAGCGGAATCGTTGTTCTGCTAACTTGGTGGTCTAGGAACCGTCCTTGAACATAACTGTGTTATGTGATTGTTTGGAAATGGCAGGATCCGATAGAAGCTTGGCTCGTGCGTACGTCTTAAGGTGTACTACGCATTATGAGCAACGGGCAACTGGAATCGGACCTGTGCTATGTGGTTTGGTGCGAGAGACCCGAAAATGGTACTAGCTGTTGGCATAGTCGGGAGCCTTAGACAGTTGTCAGAAAGGCTGAAATGCTCACGTTGTTGCCATCCCAACGGTAGTGGTGAAGATGCTGAAGTGTCAGGATTCACCGATAATGTGCCCTGAGTGCACGGGGTGTTTGGCCGTGTGAGCCTACACCTGTGGCTAGCATGTTTGTACTATATTATTTAGCTGGGCTAATGTATTGCAGGGAAGGAGCACCGCCGTCCCGAGTTAGGGGCAGGGTCGTTATAATTTGGTCATCTTTTGGCTAAACGTTGCTTTTTTGCCACCGTGCGGTGGAATGTTGCTTGCAAGTACTGTGGAGCCGAGTACCAAATAGCGGGCTGGAGCCCATGTTGCTGTGCTGACCCTAGAAGGCCAAAGTGAATAGTTGTACTTTATTTTGTCATGTCTGGCCGGCCTGCGAGCCGATGTATGGAAAACATTATTTAATTAAGTGAACCTTTGTAAGGCCATAAGGTTGTATATCTTTCAGTGTATCTTTTTTCATTACAGTTGTAGTGGTGTTGGACATTCATGATTATTGGATACAAGTTTGGGTTCTTTCAACTGTTTAAAAGCTTCCGCTAGAATGCTCTGTGTTGGGACGAGTAGTCTTAATTGAATAGTTCGGTTATTCATACGTAACCCTTCCGACTGTCCGTGATATATGGCGTCGGGTTCTAGCTGGACCTTCTACTATATGCCATATGACGGAGGGGGTGTTACACCGGACCATCGAGACTTTAATTTACCCGAAAAAAGCCTGAGGAGGAAATTGTATAAAAGGACAAGATCGACAGGCGCAAATGTTTCCAGACTTTTTATTTTGCGATCGTGATAGAACTTAGAACGTTCCTTATATAATTTATTACTCGCATAAGAGTTAGCACGACATTCATCGAGTTCATTTTGTTGAAATTTCATACTTTCGTAGTCTAAGTTAGAATCAAGATTTAAAAATTTTAGAGCCCAAAAAGCACGGTGTTCTAACTCGATTGGTAGATAACACGCATTATCGTAGACAAATCGATATGCAATACAACTAATGGCGGTCTTGTACGTTGTATGATATTTCCATAGCGCATCGTCGAGTTTAATGGACCAATATTTCCAATTTATCGACATGGTTTTTCTCTAATATGCGCTTAATCTATCGATTCACTACATCAACTTTGTCGCTTGTTTGTGTTGTATTTAGTGGCCAACCTTAGGGGGGGGGTGTGAATAAGGTTTAATGAAGTTTATTAAAATTTGAAAATTTTCTAACCAGAAAAAGTAGTTCATGAAGTTACCTCGGGGCGTTAGATAGCTAGCGCGCGGCGGTATGTCTCAGAACTCATTTTCCTGTGCAGATTCTCCTTTGGAGATCTAGGTACTCTTTAGTATAACACAGTCTACCCACCACAGCAGTACAAACTGTAAAGAAACAGGAAATGAATTTCATCGCCAAAAACTAAAAACAACAATTGTTTTAAGATTACAAAAATGTGATCTCCATTACGCCGGAGGTCGAAGGCGGTGAGTAAGAACAACTTTGTGTTTTTTATACCGACCCGCTCCACAGACCGGTTGGCTTTCTCCCTTTCCCTCCAAGAAAGAAGTTCAAGCTGGATCTTCACCTCCATGCAAGGAAGGGTCTTAGAGCCCCTCTAGATCACCTGATCTAGACGTCCCTTCACCGGGACAATTTTTCACGGAATCATACCCCGGATTCTGACAAACTTCCCAGTCAATTTCCTTCACCACGATTAATACAAACAAGAGAAAAAGAACACAATAATATAAAAAGGTTTAAGTTCAAATCTCCCTCAATATGACTCCTTCGTTGAGCAATATGTGATCGGTACTAGAGATCTTTGTGGGCTTGTAACTGATCAACTCTTCATAGGTTTTGTAGTTCTAGGCTCGCCGGAGTTCTTTGTGCGCGAACGGGAGGGTGGAAGTCTTCTTTTCCTTTGACGGAGACGGCAGAATGGACCACGAGAGAGGCGTCCGAACCCTATGAGTCGTAGATCTCTATCTCGTTTTATCTTCAGTATCAACACAGAAAACGAGGCACCTTTATATATTACTTTGTGAAAATAGGATACTACATGTGGAAAGACTAGCGCCTGTTGGTAGGTTCACATGCTTGATGTTAACAGCTATCCTCCAAATTTGAAAAAAATATTCAAAATGAATATTTTCCTTTTTCCAACGCTAGTGCGGAGCGGTAGGTATATAGCGCCCGACGATAGTCCTGTCTCAATGCACTCAATGCCTTCAGCGTTGAGTGGGTTAGCACAGTGCGGTACCAAGCTAGTGCTCGGTAGTAGTGCTTTCTCGATGCTCTCGACGCCACTATCTGGATGCTCTCGATGCTCACAACGCCTCTGACATCGGGCGTTGAATGGCTAGAGCGGTGCGGTAGAAAGCTAGCGCCTGCGTGGTAGCTTCCTGAGAGCTTGGGCTATTTAATTCAATGAGCTAATACGAGCAGTTTGACTAGAGCAACATAGTAGGTTCCCGACCGCTTTGTCCATTTAATTCAGGCTACCTCCCGACGTTTGCTGCTACCGCTCGGCGGTAGGTTCCAAAGTAGGGCACCTTGAATTTCTCGGACCTATAAACCTACACACTCTACCAAACACAAGATGTAATCAAATACAACGTAGGAGTTGATATTATCAAACTAAGGGAATATGAACCGTCAACTCCAATAATATCCCCATTTCGATAATATTAAGTCCCGTTCTTGAGATATAATAATGAAGTGCTTAAAAGTTCAGGTTTCAGGTTCTATATAGCTCCCCCTTACACTCGCTCCCTCTATATATGTGTTCTTCTTGCTCCCCCTATCTACGTATACACAGTTGAACTATACGCCTCATACATTTATCCTTATTATTTATCATTGATGACCTAGTTATCATTCGTTTAGTTACGTATACTACGGTTATATGGAAGTTTAAGGCGCAAAATAGGTGGATGCGCATTCTCTTTGATTCTGGTGCCACCCATTCCTTTGCAGCGCGGAGTTTTGTAAATAAACATCGCCTAGATGTGGATTAATTACGAGACACCTTCAATGTCAAGCTTCCCTCCTGTGATTCGGTGATATCTAACAAAGGAGTTCGGAGATGCCCTATATACCTAGGCAATTTCCTATCCTTTACGGATCTGATGGTGTTGGATCTGGCGGACTTTGATGTGATTTTGGGCATGGACTGGCTGTCCTAGTATGATGCGGTCATCCAGTGCAAGGCTAAGTGACAGGATTTCAGGATGGACAGCGGCCAACCTATGAGCGTTTATGGATTTCAAGATAGGGTTTCCCCTGTCATTTCTGCGGTACGTGCTTTTCGTGCTATAGAGTATGGTTGCGAGGTGTTTTTAGTTTCTATTTCTACTCTAGAAACAGCTTTTGTTACACCACATCTTGAGGATGTCTTGGTGGTGCGAGAGTTTCCAAATGTCTTTCCTGATAGTCTTCCAGGACTTCCTCCGGAATGGGAGATAGAGTTTGTGATAGACCTCGAGCCAGGTACTCGTCCTATTGCCAAAGCAACGTGCCCTATGGCTCCACGTGAGTTGGATGAGTTGCATACTCAGCTCGATGAGTTGTTGAGGTGTGGTTTTATTAGACCAAGTTCTTCTTCGTGGGGTGTGTAACGCCCCCACTCGTCACATGGCATATAACGGTGGGTCCGGCCGGGGCCCCACGCCCTAGGTCACAGACAAGTGGCAGAATTACTTGTGGTGATAAAATTCGATTCGTATCCTTAACCCAATCCATTCTAGCGCAGCATGATTCAGTTGTATGAAATCAACTCCATGAATGTCCACTAATACATAAATGCCACATTTTATATATATATATCCAAACCAGGAATGTATACAACCCACACACACATATGGCCTTAAGGCCTTACAGGTTTCTTTTTTTACACATATACAGGTTCATACATCGGCACGCAGGCCGGCCACACATGAAATCCAACCACGACGCACTTGGCCTTCAAGGGCCTTAACAACAAGCTTTCAATCCGCTCAGTTCATTTCAAGTCGCAGCACCTACAAGTAGACATCCACGAAAGAGCGGCAAACAAAGTAACGGTCAGCTACAGCTGACCAATTATAACGACCCTACCCCATGCCCGGGGAAGCGGTTCCTTCCCTGTATACATTTCCAAGTATAATAGCTAACAATCACAAGCATACATATCAAATCACAAACGCCGACCGCAGCCAGACGCTTCGTGCACTCAGGGCACCTTATGGTGTACCGGAAACCCATGGTAACACCAGCAATCGCACGGTAATTAAGTTGTAGGCTGGCCGGTCCTAGTCACCCCAACACGCATGCTGGTTGCATTCCGCCCAAACCAAGCAGAGGTACGTACCGAATGGCAAACATGAGCTTTCATCCATCAGATCGACCCGCTTTTATTTCGGTGTAGCAAGTCGGGCTATCGCACGCTACCGAACACTGCCACCAATCGATCTCTCCATCATGCCTAGGTACAGGTTAGCCTTGCCCGTACTCACATCGTCACTGGCGCACCGTGATGCGGGTCGGCCTTCCCTTCCTGGGTAGCCGCAGCTTCCCGCTCTTGCAAAGCAAACCACAAGGAGCTTCGCAAAGAATCCAAGATCATATCCATGGCTAGCTCACGCATGAGCATACCATCTACACATAGCATTTATTGAATCATCCAAGACAATAACATCTTTGAAACCCCACGGAGTCTTCTCCGGTTTACCCGTGACCATCACCAATCCAGACTAACGGTCCAGATGGGCTTCACACAGCATGCCTATGTCGTCCTCCATAATTCCGGCTCTAGATGTAGACTCAATGACGAAATCACTTCGCGAATCCACCTTTTGGTGGAGGATTCCACGCATATGCATAAAGAAAGGACTTCGATGTCCAAGAAGGAGATCGTTACCCTTGAAGATCGCTTCGGTGCCATGAAGTAGCTGGACGGAAGTCACCGCCTTGACTTAGCCTTCACGAATCCGCTCTCGGATCTTCGTTCCGCACTTCGCAGCTCCTCCAGCAGCTGGATTTCTCTTCCTCCTTCCTTCCCTTGCAATCCCCTCTTCTTGCTCTCTCTTGAAATGAGAATAAGAAGAAGATAATGAAGAGGAAGGGTTTACATCCCCTTTTCCCCTGCCTTGGCAACACCTGGCCAGAGTCAATCCATTGGATCTAGGAATAGGGAATCAAACGGCTCAGAATCGTCCAAAAAAACATCGACACGGCCTGACACGCCCTGTGACGCGCCCGTGTCACAGGCCGTGTCCTCTAAAGAGGCAGTCAACCGACTGAAAACCAGCCAGTACACGGCGGTGTCACAGGCCTGTGTCACACCATACACGCCCGTGTCATATGTGACACGCCCGTGTAGCACCATCTAAAAATCACTCGAGACTCACACGGCCCTGGGACACGCCCGTGTTCTAGGCCGTGTGCACCTGGACATACACGTATCCCGCAACACGCCCTGGCGCATGGTCGTCGGGCTGAGATCGTCGACCGCGCTGACACGCCCTGTGACATGCCCGTGTCACAGGCCGTGTCCTCCACACTCGACACTCGACAATCGTCGAGCGTATTGTGTCGACCAGAGGGACACACCCACTGACACGCCCGTGTCAGTTGGCACGACACTCCCGTGTCAGTTGGGTCACGCCCGTGTCACCTGGCGTATTCCTTCCATCGACCCAATTTCGTCTACCAGACACCCAACTCCTCAGCCAGGCAGGACACGCCCTGGGACACGCCCGTGTCCCAGGCCGTGTCACCCTACCTGAAACCCAAATGGACTTTGGGGTGTACGATTGTTTGGTCTGGTGAACACTTTTGTTGTGACTGATTGGCGTGAGATAAATTTCGAGGACGAAATTCTTTGAAGGTGGGGAGGATTGTAACACCCGAAAGTCCATTTGGGTGTCAGGTGGGGTGACACGGCCTGGGACACGGGCATGTCCCAGGGAGTGTCGTGCCTGGCTGAGGAGTTGGGTGTCTGGTCGACGAAATTGGGTCGATGGAAGGAACATGCCAGGTGACACGACTGACACGGGCATGTCGTGCCAATTGACACGGGCGTGTCAGTGGGCGTGTCCCTCTGGTCAACACAATGCGCTCGACGATTGTCGAGTGTCGAGTGTGGAGGACACGGCCTGTGACACGGGCGTGTCACAGGGCGTGTCAGCGAGGTCGACGATCTCAGCCCGACGACCGTGCGCCAGGGCGTGTTTGCGGCACACGAGTATGTCCAGGTGCACACGGCCTGGAACGCGGGCGTGTCCCAGGGCCGTGTGAGTCTCGGGTTATTTTGAGATGGTGCTGGGGGAAGTACACGGGTGGCTACACGGGTGGCTACACGGGCATGTCACATATGACACGGGCGTGTATGGTGTGACACGGCTTGTCACACTACACACTCCCGTGTCATACGTGACACGCCCATGTAGCCACCCGTGTACTTCCCCCAGCACCATCTCAAAATCACCTAAGACTCACACGGCCCTGGGACACGCCCGCGTTCCAGGCCATGTGCACCTGGACATACCCGTGTCCCGCAAACACGCCCTGGCGCACGGTCGTCGGGGTGAGATCATCGACCGCACTGACACGCCCTATGACACGCCCATGTCACAGACCGTGGCCTCCACACTCGACACTCGACAATCGTAGAGCGCATTGTGTCGACCAGAGTGACACGCCCGTGTCAGTTGGCACGACACGCCCGTGTCAGTTGGGTCACGCCCGTGTCACGTGCCGTGTTCCTTCAGTCGACCCAATTTCGTCGACCAGACACCCAACTACTCAGCCAGGCACGACACGCCCTGGGACACGGCGTGGGACGTGTCCCAGGGCGTGTCTCCCCACCTGAAACCCAAATGGACTTTGGGGTGTTACAATCCTCCCCACCTTCAAAGAATTTCATCCTCGAAATTTATCTCACTCCAATCAGTCACAACAAAAGTGTTCACCAGACCAAACGATCGTACAATCAAACCAAAGAACAACATAGTGATATCTAGTCATATATCCATTTCACCCGCTGAAAGATATGGTACCTAAACACCTAGAGGGGGGGGAGGTGAATAGGTGACCTAATCCTTTTTAAACTTTAATGGCAGCAGACAGTTAATATCACAGATTTCTAACTATTCTATCACAGCAAATACACAACATACACAACAACAATCACATCACAGCACAGTAGACACAGTGTTTTATAGTGGTTCCCCAAGATATGGGTACATCCACTTTCCCCCTTCGCCTATCTAGCAGTGTACTAGATTCGGCCAAACTTCTCCACTGTCTCAGAACCCAAATTGGTTCCTACACCTCAGGCCCAAAGCCTTACAACTCAGCTTTATCCCAAAGCCTACACTCAGCCACAAAGGCCTACACTCAGCCACCCAGGCCTACACTCAGCCAATCAAGGCCTACACTCAGAGATAACAATCTCCTACACTCAGGCCAAAGGCCCTACCCTCAGCCTTTATAATTATAGGCTTACAACTCACTCAGATCCAAAAGATCCTACAAGTTAAAAATGATTATTGAAATAATAACTCAACAACTCAAAAATGAGAGAGGGAAGTTGAGAGTTTCTTGATGAGTTCTTGGAAGAACTCAGCTGGATTCAATCTGACTTAGCTTTCTTCAAAACTTCTTGAGTAGAACTGAATAAGATTGTCTCCTTCTGCAGTTGTTCCTTGACCTCTGCCACTTAGAATTCAGAATAGATCTGAACCCTTCTTCTCAGCCTAATTCCAACGGCTGATTTCTTGGATGGAGCCCTCTCTCTCCAACTTCTTAGATCTGCACTTGAACTGCAAGATCTTCTTGATTTGATACTCTGTGTATCACTTTAATAACTTGTTCTTCAACAATGTGATCAACCGTTTCTGTAAACTGTATGTGCCTATTTATAAGCCTTCTTCATGGTAACCGGCTGGTCCGGTTCATAACTGTCTTCTGACATCTCTGACAGGTGCTGTAGACCGGCTGGAACGGCAGTTGTCAGGTCATCCAGTCATTTCTTGAAAATCTCTAACTGTCTGAAAGTGTCGAGACTTTCTGTCTTTAAGTGTCGACACTTATAGTCCAAGTGTTGACACATGCTGTGTAAGTGTCGACACAAGTCTATAAGGTGTCGACACAACTCCTTGCATGTCTCGACACAGATTCTTCTTCAGGTGTCGACACTGAAATTGAGTGTCAACACAAGTACTTGATCTTCTATCTTTAGCTAAATTCTTCTAAGTGTCGACACATCTCCTTTGTGTCGACACATCTTCTTGTGTTGAATCTGTTAAGTGTCGACACTGCTTCTTGGTGTCGACACATAGTCTTCTATGTTGATACTTGCTAAGTGTCGACACAGCTCCTTGTGTCGACACTTGATTCTTCTGTTGAGACTTCAGCTGAGTGTCGACACATTCCCTTAGTGTCGACACTTGTACTTAGAATATTTTGTTGATAATTCTGTTCTTTACTAAGTGTCGACACAGCTCCTTGTGTCGACACTTTCTTCAAGTGTAGAGTCTTCAGCTGAGTGTCGACACATTGTTCTAGGTGTCGACACTTTCTTCATGTGTTGACTCTTCTGTTGAGTGTCGACACTTTGTTTTTGGTGTCGACACTTTCTTCAAGTGCTGACTCTTCTTGTTGTGTCGACACATTGTTCTGGGTGTCGACACTTTAACTTAGTCTCTGCTGACTTTTGCTGAGTGTCGACACAGCTCCAAGTGTCGACACTTTCTAGTGTAGACACAGCTTTACTGGGTGTCGACACAGCTCCTTGTGTCGACACTTTCTGTCTGCACTTTTCTTCACTGAGTGTCGACACAGCTCCAAGTGTCGACACTTTCTGTCTGGTGTCGACTCTGCATCCCAGGTGTCGACACAATGACTCCAAGTGTCGACACTGCTTGTCTGGGTGTCGACACAAGCCTTCTTAAGTGTCGACACTTTCCCTCTGGGTGTCGACACATGGACTTAGAAACTTTTTGCTTCAGTCCAGTAATTACTTAACCTGCACAAGTAAACTCAACATACATCAAATACATTATGATGTATATCATTGAGTTGGGTGAGGCTTCTTCAAATCAGGTACATTTAACCAATGTACCCAACAATCTCCCCGTATTTGGAGAAGTCATAACCCTTAGTCAATGATATACACCATTCATAATAAAAATTACAAAATGATGTAAAGCATGATTATGTAAGCAGGATAAACATAACATGTATCAATTTCACATGTATACACAAACATCAACACAGAACAAATAAGAAATAGACATATTTATAGAACAAACATGAAATATATTGATCATATATTGTTCTAACATTTGTCTTATACATTCTCAGTAGTTCACAAAAATGATTTACATTCAAAAGATTACAAAATAATCTTCAAGTAAATTCTTAATCTATTTCTGTTCTGGTTCCTTGATAACTATTCCCTTGCCAGGTTGAACTTGAGCTTTGACAGGGGCATCAACAGTTTCAGCATCAGCAGGCTTCTTGCCTTTTAGATCTTTCTTTTTGAGCTCTTCAGCTTTGATCTTCTGCCTCTCAAAATAGTGATATGGCTTAGGAAAGTACTTGCTAGGCTCCACTGTAGTAGGAGGTAGCTTTCCCATCTTTGCCTTCCTTCTATACTGAACTATTGCTTCCTGCCTGATCTCATGTTTTCTCCATTCAGCTTCAGAAAACCACTTGTTCCTGTCATGAGTGTTATCCTTGGCAGCTTTCCAGGCAGTTAATATTATATTCCTAGAGGTAGGGCTCCACTGTTCAAAGTCTGGCCTTTGTTCTGCTTGTTCCCTAAACCTCTTCTTAGACAACCTTGTCTCTTCCTCCTTCTGTAATGCCTCTTGCATGGCTTCAGTAATAGGTTGAATCACTTTATCCAGAATAACATTAGACTTCCCTTCAGTTGGGCTATACATATGATGAATGTCAGCTTGCACCATTTCAAAATCTGGTGGAGGATAGATCACTTGAGCTACCTCTGGTTGCTCACCTCCAAGATATGCAGGTTGAATACTAGATTCTGCCACATTGTCATCATCACAAAGTGGAGGATAGCCCAGTGTAGCTCTGATGGAATTTGATATCCACTTTGCATGGTCAGAGCTAGCTTTGACTAAAACTCTCTCCCCCTTTATGACTTCTCGAGCCATATGATCTCTGACATCATCCTTTTGAAATCTGATTTGACTATCCAAGTATCTGATTCCATCTTTAAAATAAGGTTTGAGCTTTTGCAGTTGATCAGATATAGCTTTCTGGGAGGCTTGGATAGCAGTCTTTACAGCAGTAATTTCTTCTTGAAAGGCTTTGTCAAATTCAGCTTTAGCAGCAGTAGAAGTAGAAGGTTCAGCAGCCTTGTTCTTTAACTCAGTGACAATAGCATTATGTGAAGCTGTAAGATTGTCATTCATTCTAAGTTGATTTTCAAGAACATATCCTTGTTTCAATGCTATGTCATCACCTGTGACTTGATCTTTTCCTGGTGGGTGGCCAAGTACACCACTGCATTGCCACCCTTGTGGAAACATTCAGTCATCTCCTTCTTGTTGAGGTTCATCTCAAACCTGATAGACTTTATGTCCTGGGCAAGATCAAATTGGAGTGATTTCTGCCCTTCATCTACATACTTCTCTATGGCCTGCCTTTGCTCATCCAACTTTATCTGTAGTGCAACCATTAAAGCACTATAATCAGCAGTTGGAGCTTGCTGAACTATAGGCTGTGGTGCAATAGATTGCAGAGCTTTCTTATAACTTTGACTTCTTCTCTTGAAGACATACAGTTTCTTCTTCTTTGCCCTAGCACTCTCCTCATATTCAGAGGCAGAAGTGCTGGCTATGTCAACCCTCTCCTTAGGGCTTTGAGGCTTCTCTTTCTGCACTTCAGGTGCCTTCTCAATTTCCTGCCTTATAGGCTCTTCCAGAACTTGTACCTTCTCCCCCTCAATAGCAGTATTATCTTTTTCAGCAGCATCCTTGTCCATGTCAAATTCTTGTTGGTCTAGATTTAGGAACAAGTCTTCCATTGTGTATTCTTGTGGTGAAGGAGCTGGAGACAGTCTTTGCTCTTCAACCACTGGATCAGGAACCACTTCTTGTACAACAGACGTGTCTTCTCTAGCAACATCTGGTTCTTGACTATCCAGCTGAGTCTGATGTACATCAGACAAATCAGCATCTTCTATAAGAAAATCTAAAGTATTTAGGTCAGTGAGTACCTCTAGTATGGTGTTGGTGGCTTGTTCACTTTCCAGTGTAGAGGGTTCTTCTACAACTGGAGTCTCCCCCTGGCTTTGATCCCTGTGGATGGGGCTTGCTTGAGGGAGCTCCCCCTGGATCTCAGCAGCCTCTTGAGGAGCAGGAGATTTCACTGCAGTCTCTTCCTCTTGGTCATCTGGAGTGAAAACAACTTGTTCTTCACTTTCATAACTACTAGTGGATTCTTGTGCTACTGGAACTGTCTTCCTTTTCTTTTTGGGTGGAGTGTCGTTCTCAGTAAATGTCTTCTCTGGGGTTGGCATTTCCTTGGACAACACCCTGTCCCATCTAGAAAAGATCCTTATATCCATCTTCCTCATGTGGTTTATCTTGCTGCCTGCAGCAGTACTCATTACCTCTGGTATCACACCAGCAAGGTAGAGACTTAAGATTCTGCCCAGGTTGGGCTTCTTCAGACTTTCCTTAATCTTGTCAAACACTATAACTGACCAATCAGTTCTTATAGTGAAGATAATTCTTGTCATTATATTGAACATGGAGGCAGACACTCTGTCATGCCCTCCTGGCTTACTGAGTAAGACCTTTCCCACTATCTCAGACAGGAATTTGCCTTGGCTGTTCATGCCCTTCCTGTTAAACACAGAGCCAATCTTCATTTTAGGATCCAGTCCACACCAGGTTAGAGCTTCCCTGGTCTTGGATGCAGTAACTTCTTCTTCATCTTGAGTTTTTGGTAGCTGGAGCACCTTCCTCAGATTTTTAGGGGATACCTTAACCCTTGCACCATGAACTCTGGATTTGATTTTGTATCCAGATTCATCTATTTGAGCTCCATTTAGGAATTCAAGAACCTCTTTCTTCCAAATCTTTGTAGGTTCAGAAACTAAGTATTCTAATCCAGAATCGGCGACTAGGGTTACTACCGCCTGGATTTCTTGATCTGCTTCTTCAAACGCGCCGCGCACCAGCTCATATCCTTCGTTAACGTTCTCCTCTAGCTTAGGCGCCATTAGGGTTTGTAGAATTTGTCTTGTGAGAAGAGAGAGGTGTCGACACAGAAGTTTGAGTCTCGAAACTGTGAAAGCGTGTCGACAAACAAAGACAGAACCCTATTTATACCTTTCTGATTTTGAAGATGAACAGGCGGGACAGCTAACTTAAAATGTGTCGACACTGGCAATAAGTGTCGACACTGACTTATAATGTCTCGACACACATGTGTCGACACAAGTTTAGTCAACAGATTTTATGTGTCGACACTTGGTTATGTGTCGACACAACATAACTCGACACATTGTCGAGACTTTACTTAGAAAATTCCGAGTAAAACATAAGTGTCGACACCACTTTGGATGTGTCGACACCTACTGGACATGTGTCGACACTAACATTCTGAAGTGTCGACACCAACATCCTAGATGTGTCGACACCTTTTTCCTGAAGTGTCGACACCACTATTCTGTGTCGACATAGACTTGTCTATGTGTCGACACCTTTTTACTTAGCCAATTTTAATTCTGTAAACTTATTCTAAGTTTATCATTCCTAGTTCAATTTTGAATCTATTGAACTTAGCTTCTTCTAGGGGCTTAGTAAACATATCAGCGATTTGATTATCTGTTTTAACATATTCTAATAAAATATCTTCTCTTTCTACATGCTCCCTAAGAAAATGATATTTAATCTCAATATGTTTTGTTCTACTATGAGATACAGGGTTATTAGTTATTGAAATAGCACTTGTAGAATCACAGAAAAGTGGAGTTCTACTTACCTGAAATCCATAGTCCTCTAGCTGATGTTGAATCCACAGAAGTTGAGCACAGCAACTTCCTGCAGCCACATACTCTGACTCAGCTGTGGAGATAGCCACACTGGTTTGCTTTTTGCTACTCCATGAAATTAGTCTCCCACCTAGGAATTGACAGGTTCCAGTAGTGCTCTTTCTATCCTCTTTGCATCCTGCAAAGTATGCATCTGAATAACCTGTTAGATCAAAATCTCCATTCCTAGGGTACCAGAGGCCTAGATAGGGAGTGCCCTTTAGATATCTCAATATTCTTTTGACTGCTGTCAAATGAGACTCTTTAGGGCAGGCTTGATACCTGGCACAAACACATGTAGCATACATGATGTCAGGTCTACTAGCAGTCAAGTATAATAGGGAGCCAACTATCCCTCTATACAAGGTTTCATCTACAGGTTTCCCTGCATCATCCTTGCTAAGAGACATACTTGACCCCATAGGAGTTTTCATGGTGCTGGATGAATCCATACCATACTTCCTTATGAGTTCTAGGGTGAACTTGGACTGACATATGGATAAACCACTTTCAGTCTGTTTAACTTGGAGACCCAAGAAAAACTTCAGCTCTCCCATACTACTCATCTCAAACCGACCTTGCATAAGTTTTGCAAACTTTTTGCAAAGGCTGCTTTCAGTAGACCCAAATATAATGTCATCTACATATATTTGGACTAGTATAACTTTGCCTCTAGATTCCCTAAGGAATAGAGTCTTATCTATTTTCCCCCTTGAGAACTTGTTCTCAATGAGGAAACTAGATAGGGTTTCATACCAAGCCCTAGGGGCTTGCTTTAACCCATATAAAGCTTTCCTAAGTCTATTAGACATGATGAGGTAGAGTTGGATCAACAAAACCTGAAGGCTGCTCCACATAGACTTCTTCCTTAAGATTACCATTTAGGAATGCTGACTTGACATCCATCTGGTAAACCTTGAATCCTTGATAGGTTGCATAGGCCAAGAACATCCTTATGGCTTCCAGTCTGGCTACTGGAGCAAAGGTTTGATCAAAGTCAATACCTTCTTCTTGCCTATATCCTTTAGCAACCAGTCTAGCCTTATTCTTAATGATGACCCCTTGTTCATCCATCTTATTCCTGTAGATCCACTTAGTTCCTATTACATTGTGGTCTTTAGGTTTAGGAACAAGTTCCCAAACCTTGCACCTCTTGAACTGATTAAGCTCTTCTTGCATTGCTTCAGTCCATTGTGGATCCAGTATTGCTTCTTCAAATTTCTTAGGTTCAACTTGAGACAGAAAGCTGGAGTAGATTGCTGCATTTATGTATCTGCTCCTGGTTTGTACTCCTTGTCTTGGATCTCCAATAATCTGCTCTACTGGATGATCTCTTAGATGCCTGTTGGCTGGAGGCATCCTTACTTCTGGTTGAACCTCTTCAGCATCTCCATCATGCTGTACTCCTTGTATTTCTTCAGTAATTGGCACATGTAGTTCTCCCCCTGGACAACAGCTACTCTCCTCTCCTTGCTGTCTTGCAGCAGGTACTTCTTCTATAGTAAGCTTGTCCATTTTCTTTGTTAAACCTGTGGGGCTGCATACACTACTAGACAACTCATTGTTAATAAGTTTAGTCTCATCAAAAAAACTACATGCACAGATTCTTCTACAACTTGTGTAGTCAAGTTGTAGACTCTATAAGCCTTACTATTATTGCTATACCCAACAAAAATTCCCTCTTGGGACTTGGCAGCAAACTTAGTTAAGTAAGACTTCCCATTGTTAAGTATGAAGCATTTGCAACCAAAGATCCTGAAATAGGATATGTTTGGTTTCCTGCCTTTCACAACTTCATAGGGGGTCTTGTTAAGCCTTTTAGTGATGGTAGCCCTATTTATAACATGGCATGCAGTGTTAACTGCTTCAGCCCAGAAATATTCTGGCAGTGATGTATCACTTAGTAGGGTCCTACCAGCCTCTATCAAGGACCTATTTTTCCTCTCAGCAATGCCATTTTGCTGAGGTGTTCTAGGTGAAGAGAATTCTTGAAATATCCCAAAGTCTTCACATAGTTTTGTCATGCTATCAGACTGAAATTCAATACCATGGTCACTTCTAATCTTGACCACTGTACTGTTTAGTTCATTCTGAATTTGTTTGACAAAGTTATGGAAGACACTAGGTGTTTCAGATTTCTGTCTTAAGAAGAACACCCAGGAAAACCTTGAGTAGTCATCTACAACTACAAAGGTATAGACCTTCCTACCTAAGTTGTGAACTGGCATTGGACCAAAAAGATCCATATGCAAAAGGTATAAACACCTCACATCATCTTTGTTTTCTATGCTTCTAAAGGTGGATTTAGTCTGCTTGCCCTTTTGACAAGCTGAGCAAATGCCATCTTTAACACACTTAACTTGAGGACCATTCCTCACTAACTCTTTGCTAAAGAGTTTGCTAATAGTCTTGTAGTTAAGATGGGCAAGCCTCTTGTGCCATTTGACACAATGAGAGACTGTCTCATCAGCTACAAGACAAACTGGAGAACCATTGTTCTCAATCATAATGTCTAGGCAGTAGACATTCCTTTTCCTATAACCAGTCAAAATGATCTCTTGATCACTTGACCTCTTGATATGACAACCATTTTTAACAAATGAGATGTCATACCCTACATCACTTAATTGACTTATACTTATTAGGTTGTGTTTCAACCCTTTAACATAAGCCACTTGAGTAATGGTAACCAAGTTTGTAGAAATATTACCAAACCCTTTGATGATTCCTTTTTCAGAACCACCAAAGGTGACTTTTGGACCACCTTTTATTGGAATGTAGTCCTTTAGTAATCCTCTTGTTCCAGTCATATGTCTGGAACATCCACTGTCCAAGTACCATGTTGGGGTATGGCCACTTGGACTTACCTGCAAAACAGATTAATGAACCTTAGAACCCAAAGAATTCTTGGGTCCTTGGTACTTGTTAGTCTGCAATCTGACAAAGCTACCCACTGGCTTTCCAACAAGTAGTTTGGTACTCACTTTGGCACTAGCATTGTGCCAACAGTCCACTGCAAAATGGCCAACTTTGCCACAGCACCAACATTCAAACTTATTGTACCTTTGCTTAGGTACTGCCTTGCCTGTCTTGTCTACAACAGGCTTGTTGAATGTTGGGGCTTTGCCCTTGGACTTAGACTTGGACTGCTCAGTCCCTGCAGGTCTAATAAAGCCCAGTCCAGCCTTGCCTTTATGATGAACAAATTCATCAATTAAAGGTAGCACTGACTTAGGTTTAGAAAACCTAGCAACAAGATCTCTCTCTTTCTGAAGATTTATCTCCAGACTCTTGATTTGATCATTCTTAAATGATATAGTACCCATTTGAATCACTATTATGTGCTTCAACCTGGCTATTTCATTCATTTTTTGATCAAATTGCTTCTCAAAATCTGTTACAGCAGCTTTAAGATCAGCAATTTCCTTTGCCTGACTTTTGGCTAGGGACTTGCTTTTCTTGTAAGCTTGCAACAGCACTTTATATTCATCTATAAGCTGATGAATATCATCCTCAGACTCAGATACACTTCCATCACTGGATGAAGATGAATCTGATTCTGTACTAGAACAAGAAACTGAACTAAGAGTTGAACTTTGTACCTTACTGGGTCCTGGATGCTCCAGTATTTTGTCACTCTCAGTCAATGCCATCAGTCCTTGGCACTGACAGTCTTCTTGTTCATAGATAGACTCCATTATCTGCATGAATTCTTCTTCTTCTTCTTCAGCAAACAGCCCTATGTAGGCTTCAGCCTCAGACTCAGTTTCTAAAGAAGAGATATCTGATAAAGTCTTCTCCTTCTTGGCTACAAAAGACTTTTCTTTCTTGCCTTTGAAATAAGTCTTTTTCCTGTCACTAGACTCTTTCCTCTTTTCAGGACAGTCTGCAATAACATGGCCTTGTCTATTGCAGCAATAACACACTATCTTTGAACCAGTTGTCTTGCTTGACTTTGTCCTCTTCCTGTCTTTCTTTGAAGGCTTTTTCTCCTGATAAAAGACTTCCTTTCCCTTTGAAGTAGAAGGTCTTGACCTCCACTATTTCTTCTTCAAGAATTTCTGAAAGTGTCTAGTGAAGGCAGCAAAGTCTTCATCACTTTCACTGCTCTCAGTCTTTGTGCTGGCTGACTCATCTGATTCTGATTCAACTACCTCTGGAGGTGGAGTTGATGACTTATTCCTGCACTTTCTGGGGACATCTGTCTTGAAAGCAACTGTTCTCTCCTTGTGCTCAGTTCTTGTTGATTTCTCCTCCTCTTTCCTCACTGTCAACTGCATCTCAAAAGACAATAATTTGCCAAACAGTGTAGGAGGAGGAATTTCCCCCAACTTAGCCATTTCTCTTATGGCACTGATCTTGGTGTCCCAATCTTTGGTTAGGGACCTTAGGAACTTGTCATTTAGTTCATAGTTACTGAACTCTCTTCCATAAGGCATGAGTTCATTCACTATTCTGTAGAACTTCTTATAGCACTCAGTTATGCTATCACCCTTTCCTTGTCTAAAACTCTCATACTCCTGATTTAGCAAGGATTTTCTATCTTGTCTAACTTCTTCAGATCCTTCCATATACACTATAAGCGTGTCCCACATCTCTTTGGCTGTCTTACAGTGTATAAGATTCTGAAATGTTGCATCATCTATGACACTCACTATAATGTTTTGTGCCCTCTTGTCCATGGTGGCTAGGACAATCTCATCCTTAGTAATCTCAGAGAAATCCTTTGGAGTTCTCTGATTTGCATCTAGAACTGAAATCTTCATGGGCACATAAGGCCCTTCCTTTACTGTAATGTAGATTCTAGGGTCTGAGGCCTCCATAAACAGCCTTACCCTTTCCTTCCAGATCCCAAAGATCTCTTTCCTGCATATGGGCAATTTCATGGAACCCAATTCCTTGTGATTCTCAGAAGAACCCATGTTTCTTGATTTTCTTGAATCTGTATTTTGCCTTACACTGAATCTGCCAAATAGGATCTCCTCAGACTGTTAGTCCTTTTTGAGCAACCTCGCTCTGATACCACTTGAAAGATATGGTACCTAAACACCTAGAGGGGGGGGGGGGGGTGAATAGGTGACCTAATCCTTTTTAAACTTTAATGGCAGCAGACAGTTAATATCACAGATTTCTAACTATTCTATCACAGCAAATACACAGCATACACAGCAACAATCACAGCACAGCACAGTAGACACAGTGTTTTATAGTGGTTCCCCAAGATATGGGTACATCCACTTTCCCCCTTCGCCTATCTAGCAGTGTACTAGATTCGGCCAAACTTCTCCACTGTCTCAGAACCCAAATTGGTTCCTACACCTCAGGCCCAAAGCCTTACAACTCAGCTTTATCCCAAAGCCTACACTCAGCCACAAAGGCCTACACTCAGCCACCCAGGCCTACACTCAGCCAATCAAGGCCTACACTCAGAGATAACAATCTCCTACACTCAGGCCAAAGGCCCTACCCTCAGCCTTTATAATTATAGGCTTACAACTCACTCAGATCCAAAGGATCCTATAAGTTAAAAATGATTATTGAAATAATAACTCAACAACTCAAAAATGAGAGAGGGAAGTTGAGAGTTTCTTGATGAGTTCTTGGAAGAACTCAGCTGGATTCAATCTGACTTAGCTTTCTTCAAAGCTTCTTGAGTAGAACTGAATAAGATTGTCTCGTTCTGCAGTTGTTCCTTGACCTCTGCCACTTAAAATTCAGAATAGATCTGAACCCTTCTTCTCAGCCTAGTTCCAACGACTGATTTCTTGGATGGAGCCCTCTCTCTCCAACTTCTTAGATCTGCACTTGAACTGCAAGATCTTCTTGATTTGATACTCTGTGTATCACTTTAATAACTTGTTCTTCAACAATGTGATCAACCGTTTCTGTAAACTGTATGTGCCTATTTATAGGCCTTCTTCATGGTAACCGGCTGGTCCGGTTCATAACTGTCTTCTGACATCTCTGACAGGTGCTGTAGATCGGCTGGAACGGCAGCTGTCAGGTCATCCAGTCATTTCTTGAAAATCTCTAACTGTCTGAAAGTGTCGAGACTTTCTGTCTTTAAGTGTCGACACTTATAGTCCAAGTGTCGACACATGCTGTGTAAGTGTCGACACAAGTCTACAAGGTGTCGACACAACTCCTTGCATGTCTCGACACAGATTCTTCTTCAGGTGTCGACACTGAAATTGAGTGTCGACATAAGTACTTGATCTTCTATCTTTAGCTGAATTCTTCTAAGTGTCGACACATCTTCTTTGTGTAGACACATCTTTTTGTGTTGAATCTGTTAAGTGTCGACACTGCTTCTTGGTGTCGACACATAGTATTCTATGTTGATACTTGCTAAGTGTCGACACAGCTCCTTGTGTCGACACTTGATTCTTCTGTTGAGACTTCAGCTGAGTGTCGACACATTCCCTTAGTGTCGACACTTGTACTTAGAATATTTTGTTGATAATTCTGTTCTTTACTAAGTGTCGACACATCTCCATGTGTCGACACTTTCTTCAAGTGTAGAGTCTTCAGCTGAGTGTCGACACATTATTCTAGGTGTCGACACTTTCTTCATGTGTTGACTCTTCTGTTGAGTGTCGACACTTTGTTTTTGGTGTCGACACTTTCTTCAAGTGCTGACTCTTTTTGTTGTGTCGACACATTGTTCTGGGTGTCGACACTTTAACTTAGTCTCTGCTGACTTTTGCTGAGTGTCGACACAGCTCCAAGTGTCGACACTTTCTGGTGTAGACACAGCTTTACTGGGTGTCGACACAGCTCCTTTTGTCGACACTTTCTGTCTGCACTTTTCTTCACTGAGTGTCGACACAGCTCCAAGTGTCGACACTTTCTGTCTAGTGTCGACTCTGCATCCCAGGTGTCGACACAATGACACCAAGTGTCGACACTCCTTGTCTGGGTGTCGACACAAGCCTTCTTAAGTGTCGACACTTTCCCTCTGGGTGTCGACACATGGACTTAGAAACTTTTTGCTTCAGTCCAGTAATTACTTAACCTGCACAAGTAAACTCAACATACATCAAATACATTATGATGTATATCATTGAGTTGGGTGAGGCTTCTTCAAATCAGGTACATTTAACCAATGTACCCAACACCCGCTATGTGTAGATGGTATGCTCATGCGTGAGCAAGCCATGGATATGCTCTTGGATGCTTTGTGAAGCTCCTTGTAGTTTGCTCTCCGAGAGCGGGAAGCTGCGGCTACCCAGGAAGGGAAGGCCGACCCGCATCACGGTGCGCCAGTGACGATGTGAGCACGGGCAAGGCTAACCTGTACCTAAGCATGATGGAGAGATCGATTGGCGGCAGTGTTCGGGAGCATGCGATAGCCCGACTTGCTACACCGAAATAAAATCCAGTCGATCTTATGGATGAATGCTCATGTTTGCCATGCGGTGCGTACCTCTGCTTGGTTTGGGCAGAATGCAACCAACATGCGTGTTGGGGTGACTAGGACCGGCCAGCCAACAAGTTAATTACCGTGCGATTAGTGGTGTTACCATGGGTTTCCGGTACACCGTAAGGTGCCCTGAGTGCACGAAGCGTCTGGCTGCGGGCGGCGTTTGTGATTTGATATGTATGCTTGTGATTGTTAGTTATTATACTTACAAATGCATACAAGGAAGGAACCGCTGCCCCGGGCATGGGGTAGGGTCATTATAATTGGACAGATGTAGCTGACCGTTACTTTGTTTGCCGCTCTTTGGTGGATGTCTACTTGCAGGTTCTGCGGCTTGAAATGAAATGAGTAGATTGAAAGCTTGCTGTTAATGCCATTGAAGGCCAAGTCTTCTCCGGTTTACCCATGACCATCACCAATCCAGACTAACGTTCTAGATGGGCTTCACACAGCATGCTTATGTCGTACTCCATAATTCCGGCTCTAGATGCAGACTCAACGACGGAATCACTTCTCATATCCACCTTTTGGTGGAGGATTCCACGCATATGCATAAATAAAGGACTTCGATGTCCAAGAAGGAGATCGTTACCCTTGAAGATCGCTTCGGTGCCATGAAGTAGCTGGACGTAAGTCACCGACTTGAGTTAGCCTTTACGAATACGCTCTCGGATCTTCGTTCCACACTCCGCAGCTCCTCCAGCAGCTGGCTTTCTCTTCCTCCTTCCTTCCCTTGCAATCCCCTCTTCTTCCTCTCTCTTGAAATGAGAATAAGAAGAAAATAATGAAGAGGAAGGGTTTACATCCCCTTTTCCCCGGCCTTGGCAACACCTGGCCAGAGTCTATCCATTGGATCTAGGAATAGGGAATCAAACGGCTTAGAATCGTCCAGAAAAACATAGACACGGCCTGACACGCCCTGTGACACGCCCGTGTCACCGGCCGTGTCCTCTAAAGCGGCAGTCAACCGACTGAAATCCAGCCAGTACACGGCCGTGTGACACGCCCGTGTCACACCATACACGTCTGTGTCATACGTGACACGCCCGTGTAGCCACCCGTGTACTTCCCCCGGCACAATCTCAAAATCACCCGAGACTCACACAGCCCTGGGACACGCCCGTGTTCTAGGCTGTGTACACTTGGACATATCCGTGTCCCGCAAACACGCCCTGGAGCACGGTCATCGGGCTGTGATCGTCGACTGCGCTGATACACCCTGTGACACGCCCGTGTCACAGGCCGTGTCCTCCACACTCGACACTCGACAATCGTCGAGTGCATTATGTCGACCAGAGGGACACCCCCACTAACACGCCTGTGTCAGTTGGCACGACATGCCCGTGTCAGTTGGGTCACGCCCGTGTCACCTGGCGTGTTCCTTCCGTCGACCCAATTTCGTCGACCAGACACCCAACTCCTCAGCCAGGCACGACACGCACTGGGACACGCCCGTGTCCCAGGTCGTGTCACCCCACCTGAATCCCAAATGGACTTTCGGGTGTTACAGGGTGCTTATATTTTGTTTGTCAAGAATATAGATGGATCGATGAGGCTTTCCACCGATTATAGAGAATTGAATAAGGTGACCATTAAGAATAGATATCCCCTGCCAAGGATTGATGATCTTTTTGATCAGTTGCGTAGAAGCTCAGTATTTTCAAAGATCAATCTTCGCTTAGGATATCACCAGTTGAGAATTCGTGAGGCAGATATTCCACGAATTGCTTTCCATTTACGGCATAGACATTACGAGTTTTTGGTGATGTCTTTCGGTTAAACCAATGCACCCTCTACTTTCATGGATTTTATGAATAGGGTGTTTAAGGATTTCTTGGACCGATTTGTTATTGTGTTTATAGATGATGTCTTGGTGTATTCCCGTAATGTTGATGAGCATATTCAGCATTTGCATTTTGTATTGTAGAACCTGAGGGAGCATAAGTTATATGAAAAGTTGAGCAAGTGTGAGTTCTAGCTACCTTAGGTGTCCTTTCTGGGTCGTGTTGTATGCAAGGATGGTATTTCTGTAGACCCGACCAAGATTTCTGCTGTGATGGAATAGGAGAGACCTTCTACACCTAAGGAGATTAGGAGCTTCTTAGGCCTGGCTGGCTATTATAGAAGTTTCATGGAAGGGTTTTCGGTGTTGTCTGCTGCTCTAACTAGACTTACTCAGAATAATACTGCATTCATTTGGGGTGATAAGTGTGAAGAGAATTTTCAAGAATTGAAGAAGAGATTATGTACTGCTCCAATTTTAACCTTACCTACTAAAGGAGTTGAGTATGCTGTGTATGTTGATGCATCACACATCGGACTTGGTTGTGTTTTAATGCAAGATGGTAAGGTGATCGCGTATGGATCGACGCAACTAAAGATTCACGAGAGAAAATATCCTACGCACCAATTGGAGTTTGTTGCTGTAATTTATGCGCTGAAGCTTTGGCAACGCTTACTGTATGACACGCTATGCATGATCTATACAGACCATAATAGTTTGAAGTATGTCTTCACGCAGAAGGAGCTAAACATGTGCCAGCGTCGGTGGTTAGAACATGTGGCTGATTATGAAGAGGAAATTTTTTATCATCCAGGAAAGGCCAATGTAGTAGCCAATGCTTTTAGTAGAAAAGAAGCCAAAATTTTTAATCTGTCGGTACAGTCCTTGGTAGAAGAATTCTTGTTGATGGATATTGAGGTTGGGAGTCGTACTGTGCCTGCTAGTCTAGAAGCAGAAGAACCCTCTTGGATTTCCCTTACTCGAGCACATCAGAAGGATGATCCGGATTTGTCACACCTCCAGAATAGAACTGTGAAGGGAGAGCTACTTGATTTCTCTTTGGATTAGTTTGACACCTTGAGGTATTGTGGTAGATTTTGTGTCCCTGCCTTTGGCGATATTCGAGCTAAGATCTGTGTTGAAGCTCATGGTTCTAGTGTAGCCTACCACCCTGGTTCCACTAAGATGTGTAAAGATCTAAAGCAAATTGTTTGGTGGTCAGGGATGAAGAATGATATCGCGAAGTTTGTATCAGAATGTTATACGTGTCAGCGTTTTAAGACTCATCATAGATGGCCTGGTGGTAAACTGACACCGCTTGATATTCCAAGTTGGAAATGTGAGAGTATTTCAATGGACTTCATCACCTGTGTACCAAAATCTCCCCATGGGCACGACTCTGTTTGGGTGATAGTCGATAGATTGACAAAGTTGAGCTATATCTCCCCGTGGGCACGACTCTGTTTGGGTGTTTACTTTCTTCCCTTTAAGATTGGGTATTCAATGAAGAAGATAGTTCAGCTATATCTTGAAGAGGTCATCAGATTACATGGAGTGCCTGTTAGCATTGTATCATATCGAAACTCCAGATTTACGTCTCGCTTTTGGAAGAGCTTATAGGAGGGCTTGGGTACCGATTTAAGGTATTCCACCGCCTATCATTCGCAGATGAATGGTCAGACGGAAAGGGTAAATCAGATCGTGGAAGATATGATCATGTGTTATATTTTGGATCATGGTGGTGCTTAGGACGAGCGTATCAGAGTCATGGAGTTTGCGTATAATAATAGTTATCAAGAGAGTCTGCAGATGGCCCCATTTGAGGTCTTATATGGGAGGCATTGTAGAACTCCTTTGTTTTGGGCTGAAGTTGGTGAGAGACCGTTGCTAGGTCTAGAAGACCATGAGGAAATGAATTGTGCAGTGACTCATATTCGAGAAAAACTCAGTGTGGCTCAAGAGTGCTATGAGAAGTATGCTAATCAACGAAGGGTCAATCTGGAGTTTGTCATTGGAGACTTGGTTTTTCTGAAGGTTTCTCCGATGTCTGGCGTTAAAAGGTTTGAAAGGAACCATAAGTCTGACCCCCGATATGTTGGACCTTTTCAGATTCTTGAACGTGCCGGAGTTTCAGCGTATAGGCTGGAATTGCCTGCTACCTTCCCTGGTGTCCATCATGTGTTCCATGTGAGCCAGTTGTGGAAAAGTATTCGTAATGATCATCAAGTCCTCGACTCGATGCTTCAGATTCTACCCAACCTTACGTATGTGGAAGAACATGTTCGTATTCTTGATTCTCAAGAGCGTGTGTTACGGAGAAAGGCTATCCCTATAGTCAAGATTCTTTGGAGAAATCAAGACGTCGAGAGTGCGACGTGAGAATTGGAATCGGCAATGAGGGAATCTCATCTGCACCTCTTCTCTTAGTTTCGGGTATGTCTTTATGTTTTCAGTCATGTTTGATTTTATCATTTTGGTTTGGTTTTTGAGTTGTGTTGAGTTTCGGGACGAAACTTCTTTTTGGGGGGAGTGACTGTAACGCCCTCGATTTTTCGATGATTTTATTTGAATGGGCATCATCATATTTATGACATCGTGGCGTTACTTTTAACGTCTAGTTGACGGTGCAATGCCGTTAAGGCATTTTCCCGTCTGTGCGATCAAGTTGGCCGAATTCTTGTTGTAATGAGAAAATTTTGCATTTGGAATTTAAGTTAAGTAATTTTCGACTTGCTCGTCAGGTTTCGTCGCGATCCGAGCGATATTTGGGCCTCCCCGTTTTTCCGAAGTTTTGTGGAATTTATGTTCGTCGTAAACTTCGAAAATTTATATCTCGAGAATAGCTCGTCGGATTTTGGTTTTGACTTCGTCGTTGTGTTCGTAGCGTCAGTGTTCGCGTACGGTGCGAATTTCATTTAATTCGGCGCGCGTTTGGGCCTCCGTTTTGAACTCGTGTTTTCTTATTCAAAAATATATAAATATGATTATTTTAATATTATAGTACTATTCAAAAATGTATTTTACTATTCATTTATAAGTTTAATTTTTTTGGAGATATATGTAAAAGTTACTGTTCACGCAAAGGAATTATCTGAGTTTTCGTGTACTCAGGAATTTTCTCTCGAGTGCCTTGCTATGTCACTCATGTTCTGCACCCTTGATCTTGAGTACTAAGTATTAATACTCTAGTAAAGTACTCTGCTACTCGAGTGATCTATTCTGCTACTCGAGTGATCCATTCTGCTACTCGAGTGATCTATTCTGCTACTCAAGTGATCTATTCTCCTACTCGAGTGATTTATTCTGCTACTCAAGTGATCTTCATAGTACTTGAGTAAATTTTCTTACCTCTCGATTAATGCATTCATATCTCTCGAGTAGCATATTTTTCTACCTCTTGATTACCTGTAAACTTGTTCTTGAGTAGTCCGTTGCAGTTTGCGTTCGGGCGTCTTTTTGAGGGTCAAAATGATGTCGTATGGAAAAATGGTTAACATGAACATTGTTCGTCTCGAGGAGAACTTCCATGTTGGACTCTTTTCGATTTGAACCCATCCTAGACCTCTATTTTTGTTTTCCGTGCAACTGCTCGTAAATAACCCGTTTTTTTTCTAAATTAGACAAAACGTTTTATAAATACTTATATATATATATATATATATATATATATATATATATATATATATATCTGTGTATATATATATATACATATATTCTTATCCTTAGGATAATTAGAAAAGAAAATTCCTTCATCTTCTTCCTCACGCCTTAGACCGAACCGAGGCCATCTGTGCGGCGACTCCCTCCCATTCGTGAATCTTCCGGTGGCCGCCGACGATGGTCCGATGCTCGAAATCTTCTACCGAATATATATCTCGAAAGCTCTCGTCGAGATCTACGCCATCGTGCTAAAACTTCTCTAGTTTCTTGAGTTTTCTCGTTAGGGTTTTTCGGCCCTAACCTCTATTTCGGCCATTTTTGTCTTGATTTTAACTTCCCCCATCTTCTTTGGCCCTGATCTGCGACGTGGAGTGAATTGGAAAACTTTTTCGATAAAAACCAAGGCAAGTGGCGGTTTCCTCTCGTTTCTCCTTGTCCGGTTTGATGGTAATGGTTTAGTTTTTTTATGTACTTTAAAATTTTTCTGCACTTTGTCTTCCAAGTTACTGACATGATTAACCTTCTTGATGATCACATGATCTTGTAAGATTTTTTCATGGTACTCAGTCTTGTCAGGATATGTTTAATCGTTCTTAAAGTGTCTTATTGATGGCTTTAAACGGCTTATCTATCGTTATTGAGCGTATTATAGTTTATCTAGGATTGTAAATCATTCCTAAGGGTTGATCAACCGCGTCTTGAATCTAGAAATGTCAAGTAGAATCTGACGTGCCAAATCTCGAGATATATGTGGTGGTTTCTTTGTGGGTTTTTTTGATTGCAGGACTTAGTGGACAAAACCACCTCCGCAATGTTTGATGCCTTGTTAGTACCTTGTGGAAGTCCACCAGGTTTTTGGGCGTCTGCGGCATATGGTGGAGAGTATGAGACTCCCTCGCAGTTAGACGGATATTATATTCGTGAGGGTGTGTCCAGTTGAGTGATCACCTCGCCCGTGTTTTTGGATAGAGTCGACCACAGGTGCCTAATAAACGTTTTGTTCTTCTTCCTTATGATTTATTTATGTTGTCGCCTTATAGCCTCGTGCGTCTGGTGTACTCTTGTTGTATGTGATGAATCATGCAAGAGTTCTTTTCTTTTTTTCTTTTTGTACTTTACTTCAGTGCTTTTGGTCATGAGTTAGTACCCATTGACCTTTGTTTATTTTGGCTTGATTTTCTGCCACCATTTGTACCTTCTTGCTGAGGTGTTCTGTGTTTGGAATGCCTCAAGTTCAAAGCAGTAGCAGATAGCAGAGCTGGTTTTGGAGTTTCTAGGCGGTAGTGTTGACTGTGGTTGTTGCCTCGTCTTAGCGAGGTAGATTGTGGTTTATTTTGTTTTATTGGTTCAGACATACTATACTGTATGTGGGTTCGTGTCAATTTGTTGACGCCCACAGAATTGTTATTTTTAGATAATTGCTAGCTGCTTTGTTTCCTATCTGTGGATGTGGATTAGTTGCTCTCTGGGATGATTTTTGCTAGGAATACATGTTAGGTATGTATTTTCAAGAATAAAATCTACTACTATTACTTCATGAATTGCATAATTTAAAACTCTAACTTGTTATATTTAGCAACCATAAAGCTATCCTTATTACTATTATAAATTTAGGGTCTTGCATAGCATGAGTTGTTCCCTGAAGATGTTTATACTCATGTAGGATGTTGGAGTCAATCTAAACAAGTATCTTCCACAGCGTATAATTATATTTTGATTCGTGGACTAGATGAGCCACTAAGCCGAGGGATACGACTAACCACTGTACTTAAACTTATTTTTAACTTAAAATAACTTAAAGAATATTTCTTCTTGATTAAGTAGGTGTTTGCCTGAGCGTCCGAAGTTATCCCCTGCTGACGTGGCATCATGATGCTCATTTACCCTTACTCTGATAAGTTATTTTATGCGGTGAAAATGCGGGTTGTGACATACATGACACTTACCGGGGGCATAGAAGGACGAGTCTTAGGCTTCAGCCGGAAAGACTAAAATGCTCACAGTGTTGCCTTTCTGGGGGCGGTGGTGAAGACTCGGATTGCATCAGAGTCACTGAGAATGTGCCATGAGAGCACAGGGTGTGTTATCGTTCGTGCCTACACCTGTAGTGAAGTGTACTTAAATTGCACTTTCATTTCTATGTTGGATTTTGCTAATGCAATTACAAGGAATGAGCACCGCCGCCCCGAGTAAGGGGTGGGGACGTTATAATTTGGTCAGCTTTAGCTGACTGTTGCTTTGTTTGCCACCGTGCGGTTGATTGTTCTTATACAGGAACAGGTGAGCCTAGTGGCAAATAGCGGGTTAAAACCCTCGTTGCTGTGCCGACCCTTGAAGGTCGAAGCAAAGTGTTTTTTTAATACTATCATGTATTGTCGGCCTGCGAGCCAAAGTATGTAAAACACTTTTATTGAAGATGAATGTTATAAGGCCATAAGGCAAAGACTTTTATGTATGTCATTTCATTCCTGCTGTGGTTGTAGTGGACATTCATGTTATGTTTATGGGTTCTTCTAACTTACCTAAAAGCTTCCGCTAGAATGCTTTGTGTTAGCTTTCGATAATGTTTCATAGTAATTTGGTATTAATGTTGGGTACATTGGAATACATGTACCTGATTTGAAGAAGCCTCACCCTACTCAATGATATACATCAAAATGTATTTGATGTGTTTTGAGTTTAGTTCTGCAGGTTAAGTATTTGCAGGGAAAGCTGAAAAGTTTCTAAGTCCATGTGTCGACACCCAGAAGAAAAGTGTCGACACTTAAGAAGACTTGTGTCGACACCCAGAGAAGCAGTGTCGACACTTGGAGTAATTGTGTCGACACTTGGAGTAATTGTGTTGACACCAGGAATGCAGAGTCGACACCAGACGGAAAGTATCGACACATACAGGTTGTGTCGACACTCAATGAAGAAATGTACAGTGAAGCAGTGTCGACACTTAGAAGCAGTGTCGACACCTAGAGGAACTTTGTCGACATCAGAAAGTGTCGACACAATGGAGATGTGTCGACACTCAGCCAAAGTCACAACACAAGAAGAATGTGTCGACACAAGGAGCTGTGTCGACACTCAGCAAAAGTTCAACAAATTCAAAGTACAAGTGTCGACACAAAGGAGATGTGTCGACACTCAGCCAAAGTATCAACACATGAAGAAAGTGTCGACACTAGGAGGCTGTATCGACACTCAGCAAATTTCTATGAAGACTAAGTACAAGTGTCGACACTAAGAAAATGTGTCGACACTCAGCAAGTATCAACACAGAAGGCAAGTGTCGACACTAAGAAAATGTGTAGACACTCAGCGAGTATCAACACAAGAAGATGTGTCGACACAAAGGAGTTGTGTCGACACTTACAAGAAATCAACTAAGTATCAAAGAAGAAGAACTTGTGTCAACACACAGGATCAGTGTCGACACAAGTTGAAGAAGTAGTGTCGAGAAGCAGATTCTACAACACAAGGAGTTGTGTCGACACCATGAAGGCTAGTGTCGACACTTAGTCTACTTGTGTCGACACTTAGTCTATAAGTGTCGACACTTAAAGACAAACTGTCTCGACACTTTCAGACAGTTACAGATATTTCAAGAAGTGACTGGATGACATGACAGCTGTCATTCCAGCCGGTCTACTGCAACTGTTAGAGTTGTCAGAAAGTCGTTAGAAACCGGATCAACCGGTCACCATGAAGAAGGCCTATATATAGGCTTATTCTGTCAACAGAAGAAGGGGATTGAGAAGTGATCAAGCAATTCATTGAAAAATCAATTCAAGTGAAGATCTAAGTAGTTGGAGAAAGTGAGCTCCTTCCAAGAAGATAGTTGTTTGAACCAGGCTGTGAAGAAGGGTTCAGATTGAGATCTGAATCTTAAGTTGCAGTGATTGAAGATCAGCTGCAAAGAGAATCAACCATACTGTGTTCTACATTCAAGAAGCTTTGAAGGAAGCCAAGGGAGGTTGATCTCAGCAGAGTTCTTCCAAGAACTCATCAAGAAACCTGTCAACTCTTCTCTCTTATTCTGAGTTGAGGTTATATACATTGTATTCTTAATTTCTTGTAGGATCCTTAGGGATCTGAGTTGTAAGCCTGAAATTATAAAGGCTGAGTGGTAGGGCCTGTGTTCCTGAGTGTAGGAGATTCATTTCTCCGAGTGTAGGCTTTGTGGCTAAGTGTAGGTATTTGTGAAGACTGAGTGGTAGGGTTGTTGAGCCTGAGTTGTAGGAGTGGGATCACTCTGAGCTGTAGGAACCTGGTTGGGGTTCTGAGTGTAAGATCTGAGGATCTGAGGAATAGTGGAGGAGTTTGGCCGAATCTAGTACACTACTAGATAGGCGAAGGGGGAAAGTGGATGTACCCAAACTTTGGGGAACCACTATAAACTCTGTGTACTCTGTGTGTGTGTGATTCTATGATTGCTGTGCTGAATTGCTGTGAAGAACTATTTATAATTCTGTGATATAATCAGCCTAAAAGTTTAAAAAGATAAGGTCACCTATTCACCCCCCCCTCTAGGTGATTAGGTACAATTTCTTTCAAGTGATATCAGAGGGAGGTTACTCAAAAAGGACATAACTGTCTGAGTAAAGGATCATGTTGGCAGATTCAGTATAATCAAGTGCAGAATCAAGAAAATCAAGAAAATGGGTTCAACAGAGAATCATAAAGAACTTGGATCCATGAAGTTGCCAATTTGCAGAAAAGAGATCTTTGGCATCTAGAAAGAAAGGGTTAGACTATTTATGGAAGCCTCTGACCCTAGAATCTATATCACAGTTAAAGAAGGGCCATATGTGCCAATGAAGGTATCTGTGTTGGATGCAAATCAGAGAACTCCAAAAGACTTTTCTGAAATGACCAAGGATGAGATTATTCTGGCCACCATGGACAAAAGGGCCCAGAATATTATAGTAAGTGCAATAGATGATGCTACATTTCAGAACTTGATACACTGTAAAACATCAAAGGAGACGTGGGATACTCTGATAGTGTACATGGAGGGTTCAGAAGAAGTTAGACAAGACAGAAAGTCTTTGTTAAACCAAGAGTATGAGAACTTCAGACAAGGAAGGTCTGATAGCATAACTGAGTGCTACAAGAAATTCTATAGGATAGTTAATGAGTTAATGTCCTATGGAAGAGAATTCAGCAATTATGAGCTGAATGATAAGTTCTTGAGGTCCCTAACAAAGGACTGGGACACCAAGATTTGTGACATAAGGGAAATGGCCAAATTAGCAGACATTCCTCCTCCAACATTGTTTGGAAAGCTGTTATCCTATGAAATACAGCTAATGGTTAGGAAAGAGGAGGAGAAGACTAGCAGATTTGAGCATAAAGAAAGAGCAGTGGCATTCAAGACAGAAGCCACAAAGAAATATAAAAGTAAGTCTACATCTCCACCTCCAAAAGTTGCTGAGACTGGGTCAGATGAATCAGAAAGCAGGAATTCTGAAAGCAGTGAGAGTGATGAGGACTTTGCAGCTTTCACAAGACATTTTCAGAAGTTCCTAAAGAAGATACAGTGGAGGTCTAAGCCATCTACTTCACAGAAGTCATCAAAGTATGACAGGAGAAAGCCCAAGACAAGTATAACTACATCTTCAAAGATAGTCTGTTATTGTTGTAACAAATAAGGACATGTTGTTGCTGACTGTCCAGAGAAATGGAAAGAGTCAACTGATAAGAAGAAGACTCAAATCAAGGGCAAAAAGGAAAGGTCTTTTGTTGCAAAGAAGGACAAAAGTCTGTCAGATATGTTTTCTTCAGAAACTGATTCAGAAGCTGAAGCTTACATTGGACTGTTTGCTGAAGAAGAGGAAGAGGAGTTCATCCAGTTAATGAATTCTATATATGAGCAAGAGGACAATCAGTGCCAGGGACTGATGGCCTTATCTGAAGGTGACAAAATCCAGGAGCAGCCTGGACCTAGTCAGGTACAAAATTGTTCTGTTAGTTCAATTTCTAGTACTGGATCAGATTCAGATACATCATCATCAAGTGATGAGAGTGCTTCTGAATCTGAAGGAGATATTCATCAATTGATTGATGAATATAGAGTAGTGTTACAAGCTTTGAAGAAAAGCAAATCCTTGACCAAGAGTCAGGCTAAGGAGATTGCTAATCTCAAAGTAGCTGCAACAGATTTTGATAAGTTGATTGATCAAAAACTAAATGAAATAGCCAGGCTGTTAGAAAGTAGTGAAAGGAAGCGAAAAGTAGAGAACAAGCGAATAAACTTTTGAATAATTGAAATTTTATTATCCAAAAAAGATATATATTACAAAGATATGCCCTCCTTTATATAGAATGGAGGAGAGATGAGAGAATACAAATAAGAGATGTGGGACTATAATTTACAGGACAAGCGGACTATACAAAACAAACCGCACAAGCCGCGCGGTTAGACAGCAGGGCTAACCGCACGGCTACCACCAGAGAGGAAGAGAGACTGCCAGGGTAGACCGCCAGACCGCCCGGTCTCCAAGCCGACTGAGACAAACCGCCAGACCGCGCGGTCTTCAACCCGCCAAGACAAACCGCCAGACCGCCCGGTCACCAACTTCAACACTCCCCCTCAAGCTGGAGCATATATATCGATCATGCCCAGCTTGTCGCAGATGTGGAAAAAGGAAGCGGACACCGGCTTGGTGAAGACATCTGCCAACTCGTTGTCGGACGTGACAAATGGAGTGCAAATCTGTTTCTTCAATATTTCTTCTCGAATAAAATGACAGTCGACTTCTATGTGTTTTGTTCTCTCATGAAAGACCGGATTTTTGGAAATGTGTATCGCGGCCTTATTGTCACAGAACATAGGAAGAGGATAGTTGTAAACCTCTCCTAAGTCAAGCATGAGAGCCCGCAACCACTTCAACTCACATGTAGTCGATGCCATGCTACGATATTCCGCCTCTGCACTAGACCTGGAAACGACAGACTGTTTCTTGCTCTTCCAACTCACAAGATTGCCTCCAACAAATGTGCAGAAACCTGAAGTCGATTTGCGGTCCCCTTTGTCATCCGCATAGCTTGAATCAGAGTAAGCTTCAACCCTTAGGTGACCATTCTTCTGAAATAGGAGTCCTTTCCCTGGAGCAGCTTTAATATACTCTAATATCCTCAGAGCAGATTGTAGATGACACTCCCTCGGAGCTTGCATAAACTGGCTCACCTTGCCAACAACATAGGAGATGTCGGGTCTGGTTACCGTGAGATATATGAGCTTGACCACCAGACGCCGGTATCTCGTAAGATCAGAGAGAAGAGGTGAGTCATCTGTCCAAGTTTTGTCTTCTCCAGCAGCCATAGGACAACGTGCAGGTTTAGCACCAGTGAGTCCTGCATCCTTTAAAAGATCAAGAGCATACTTCCGTTGTGAAAGGACCATGGAGTTGGGCTTTCTAGAGATTTCAATCCCCAGAAAGTATTTCAGGGAGCCCATATCCTTTGTAACCAGATGTTGACGAAGGTGTTTCTTGGTCATCAGTATCCCATCCTGGTCATCGCCAGTAAGAAGAATGTCATCAACATAAACCGCAAGAACAACAAGACCAGAGGCGGTTTTCCGAACAAACAAGGAGTGATCTGCTGAGCTTCGTGTAAAACCAATGGCCGCAACAATGCCACTGAACTTGTCAAACCAGGCACGAGGACTCTGCTTGAGGCCATAGATAGCCTTCTTTAGCCGGCATACCCGTGTCTCCCCCTGAGCAACATACCCAGGAGGTTGCTCCATGTAAACAGCTTCCTGCAGATCTCCATAGAGGAAGGCATTCTTAACATCTAGCTGCGAGATGGGCCAATCCCTGTTGACAGCCACAGAGAGAAGAACCCGAATAGTGCTGAGGCGAGCCACGGGCGAGAAAGTGTCAAAGTAATCAACCCCATAAGTTTGGGTAAAACCCTTGGCAACCAGGCGAGCCTTATAACGATCCACACTGCCATCCGGGAGAAACTTCACCACGAAGACCCAGCGACAACCAACAACATCTGTGCCGAAAGGAGGCAGAACAAGGGTCCAGGTACCCCGTTCAGTGAGAGTAGCAATCTCCTCATCCATGGCAACTTTCTAGTGAGGAATAGTAAGGGCCTCCTGGTAGGAACGTGGGGTGGTAGTGGCCGAGATAGCCAGGGCAAAGGCTCGGCGAGCAGGGGTAAGGCGATCGTAGGAAACAACCGCAGCAAGTGGATGGTGGGTACAAGCCCGAACCCCTTTGCGAAGAGCAATCGGGAGATCCAGGTCAGCAGGTGCCTCAGTATCCGGAGTATCCGTGGTGGAGAGAGCTGGCCCGGGAGTAGAGAGAGATGGCAGCGGAGTGGAGGGAGAAAGCGGAGTAGAGGGTGGAGATGAGGAGGATGGGGAAGACGGTGGAGTGGGTGGAGAGGACGGAACCTCAGTGGGAGCAGAGGGAATGGATGGGGTGGTATGAGAAGTAGGAGCAGGAGGAGGAGAAGAGGAGGAGGGAGAGAAGTAAGATGCATTGGCAAAGAAGGTGACATCCGCAGAGACAAATTGCTTGCGGGTAACAGGGTCAAAGCAACAATAGCCTTTCTGAGTGGGAGAGTAGCCCAGAAAGACACATTTGGTGGCACGGAGTGAGAGTTTATCACGGGTGGCAGTGGGAGAGTGCACAAAAGCGGTGCACCCAAAGATGTGTAGAGGAAGAGGAAAGGGATCCTTGTTCGGATAAAGAATGGAGAAGGGGGTAGCACCGTGGAGAACGGTGGAGGGAAGGCGATTGATGAGATAGCAGGAGAGGAGGACAGCATAGCCCCAATAGGAGCGAGGAACATGCATTTGAGTCATCATAGTGCGAGCGACATCAAGGAGGTGACGGTTTTTGCGTTCCGCCACCCCATTTTGTTGTGAGGTGTAGACACAGCTGGTTTGACGAATAACACCATGGTGAGTGCAAAAGGAGGAGAAGTCGTGGCTAAGATACTCCTTAGCATTGTCAGAACGAAGGATTTTAATAGACGTAGCAAACTGAGTGTTAACCATCGAATAAAAGGAGGTCCAAATAGAGAACAACTCGGAGCGATCTTTGAGAAGATATACCCACGTAGATCGAGAGAAATCATCAATGAAGGTGACAAAATAGGAACTGCCACGACCGATGGTGAGGGTAGGAGCGGGACCCCATATGTCAGAGTGAACGAGGTCGAACGGATGGGAAGAGCCCCGACTTTGCGTTGGTGGGAAGGGGGAGCGGTGATGTTTGCCAAGTTGACATGCATCACAGTTTAGAGGAGGATGATGAGGAGGGAGGTGCGGCAGGAGCTGTCGTAGAATTCGGGGAGGAGCATGTCCAAGGCGAAGATGCCATTGGAGAAGATCTGTAGAGGAGGAGGAGAAGGCGGATAGAGCAGAAACGTTGTCGAGGAAGTAGAGGCCACCACTCTCAGTACCGGTAGCAATCGTCCGTTGGGAGTCCGGATCCTGAAAAGCACAAGAGGTAGGGGTGAATGTGACATAACACCGTAGTTGCTTGCATAAAGAAGTAATTAATAGGGCTACTATCACCAAGAGCCACAATAAGACCCCCTATGAGATTGTGAAAGGCAGAAACCAAATCTATCCTATTTCAGGATCTTTGGTTGTAAATGCTATATACTTAACAATGGTAAGTTTTACTTAACCAAGTTTGCTGCCAAATCCCAAGAGGGGATCTTTGTTGGGTACAACAATAATAGTAAGGATTATAGGGTCTACAACTTGACTACTCAAGTTGTAGAAGAGTCAGCACATGTAGTATTTGATGAAGCTAGACTCATTAACAATGAATTGTCTAGAAGTATTTGCAGCTCTACAGGTGTGACTAAGAAGATGGACAAGCTCACTATTGAAGAAGGATCTACTGCAAGTCAGCATGTGGATGATAGTGGCTGTTGTCCAGGGGGAGTACTAGATACACCAGATGTAGAAGAAGATCAAGGGGTGCAGCAAGTTGAAGAAGCTGAAGGAGTTCAACATGAAGCCAGGCTGCCTCCAGCTACTAGACATCTAAGAGATCATCCAGTCAATCAAATAATTGGTGATCTAAGTGAAAGTCCACCTAGTGTCAACTATGTGCACCTATGGGGGGGGGGGGGGGGAATAGGTGACGAGTAGTGCTTTTGCGGAATTTACAAGAGTACCTGCACAATAAAAATAAAGAGCACAGCACACAGAAAACACAGGAAATTTATAGTGGTTCCCCGACTTGGGTACATCCACTTTACCCCTTCGACCTATCTCCCCAACAAGGGACGACTCGGTCACTTCTCCAACGGGATTGAAATCCAATCCCTGCACTACCGGAAGGAACCCTTCCACACGTGAGAGTCAACACTCCCACAAAACGGGTTGCACCCAACCCTTACAACACGGAACAAAAGTTCCTTTACAACAAAAGAAAATATAGAATGTACACGAGATACAAACTTCTTTTGGAGACTACGGTGTTCCTCTTCGTTCGACGACGTGTTCTTGAAGTCGATGAAGAGTCTACAACCTCGGTCTCTCTTGGAGAGGATCTCCCCGGAACCGGCGGCTAGCTTCGGGATCGGCGGCTACGATGATGAGCGGCTGCTGAACTTGGAGATCCAAACTTCGTAGCGAAGCAAACTAGGTCTACCAACGGTCACTCTAGGATCGGTCGTCTCGATCGATTCGGACGGAGGAGTTTTTCCCGGTCAACAAATCGAGAGACAAGAGATCTCTGGATAGACGCGTGAGACTCAAGCCTTGCTAGGCTTCTGTCGCCGGAGATCGGGAAGAAGAACGATCAGCGGCGGCGACGTACTTGCCCGAGCGCGACGGCGACGGAGGAGAGAAATCGCGAATCTAGGGTTACATCGCGGCTCAGCTTCTTTTTCTTTTCTTCGGGCTTCTACTGTTCAAAATACTGGAATATATATACTGTAGATAATTCCAATATGACCGTTTGTGGGACCCATACTAGAAATCCCTAAGTCCGGTTCAAACTAGTCCTAAGGCAGAATCCGGTCCAGCAGCAACCTGAGAAAACGCTAAGTGAAAATCGGCGAGAATCGTAGGCGATTCTCGACGAATCGGCGAGAATCACCAAGTGATTCTCGACGATTCGTCGAGAATCGTTAGTGATTCTCGCCGAATCACTTATTGATTCTCAACGAATTTCACTTTGTATACATGAGCTGCTTGGCCACTGGTTCGGCGAGAATCACTAGTGATTCTCGTCGAATCTTACTTGGCACCGTTTTGAGGTAGCCAGAAGGAGTCGGCGAGAATCACTAATGATTCTCGTCGATTCGGCGAGAATCACTAGTGATTCTCGCCGAATCGGCGAGAATCACTTGGTGATTCTCGTCGAATTTTCCTTGGACGAATCTTCGTCTTCCACCCAGGAGCTCCTCCTTGATCCATCCATGCTCCTTATCTTCTCTTGCATATGAACTGCCCTGTACTTGAAAGTAAGTGCACTCCAATAGAGAGAGTACACGTAGGTCAACACACTGATCTGCTCAACGAGGGATTACGTCGTGCAGACCCGTGTATATTGACCTACTGCACCCTGACATTGGTGTGCACTTAGCATGGAGGAACTGCAAGCACAACTTAAGATGTTTCATCAAATACATTGTGAATTCATCTTAGCTTGACAGGTGGCTTCCTCAAATCTAGGTAATCGTGGATACAATACCCAACAATCTCCCCCTATTTGACGAAGCCAAAACCCTACTAGCTAAGATGAATAACACCTATCAAATAATAAACATAGCATTCAGAAATTAAACATGCAGCACAAGAGAATATATGCAATCAGATCAGGACTTGAGTCATTCACAAATTCAAATATATATACCAAGACAAATATATTCACATATAATCCAGAATTGTTTATATGACAATAATAATCATTAAATGTTCTTACGACAAAGTGACAAGCTATAAATTATTGACTATTTGTCCTTAGCTAAGTCACCCTTTAGATTTTGAGCCAAGTACTTCTTGCTTTGCCTCTCCATATATTCTTTGGGCTTCGGGTAATACCTAGGAGGAGCAACTTTATCTGCATCCTTGTTGTTTCTGAAAAAGATGTTGCGTTTCGCTTCAAATGTTTTGTGCGTTTCCCATTCATACTGGCTATATACTTCGTTTCGATTGATCTCCACTCTTTCTTGCAGCCGGAAGGTGTCTAAGATGATGTTCCTTGAAACTGGACTCCACCTTTCATTTCGTACATCCTCCTCACTCATTCTGATTCTCTTCTCAGCTAGAGTCTCCTTGGAGGTCCCTTCCTGAACTTTTCTCTTTCCCCTGGCTTTTGCTAAGGCCTCTTGATTAAACATGCTCCTCAGTTTAGCTTTGGAGAGAGCCCTAGCATCAGCGTCATTTGTGGGAATATCTGCAGCACTTGCACTTACGTCCTCAGCGGCCTTGGATGTCTCAGGAACATGAACACCTGCAGGATTGTCAGGCAGAAAGACGCCTAACGTACCTAACGCCTGTTGGAGCATCCACCAGCTGCTTTCATAGACATATTTGCTTGATTGTGCGAAGTGTGTGCTCATGCTTTCTTGAAGCTCGGCCAACTTAGCTATATACTTTTTCTCCCCCTTTTTGGCTTCGACAGCTATGCAGTTGGCATATGAGTGCAGGGAGTCATCAATATGCTTCGTGGTCTTGGAGAATTCAGTGATCAGGGCCTGCTGATTGGCATTTAAAGTGACCATATTACCATCAAAATTCTGAATGTTGTTGGCTACAACGTGTGCGTTCTGATTTACGACAATCAGAGTATCAGTATTCTTTTTCAAGCCGGCCATTAAGAGTGTGATAGCTTCGCCGGCCGCGGTATACTTCTCGTCAAATTTCTTCTCCATTACGTCCAGAAGTCTTAATCCTTTTCAGCAGTGTTTTCTGAGCTGTATCAAAAGAAGCTTTAAGTTCATTCACTATACCTTGAATGACATTGACCGTGTGAGTGGCCAGCTCATCTCGTAACGGTATAGTCGGAGGCACTTCTTGGCCTTGCTCTTGCTCTTCAGCAGACGCATCGGTAGAACTGGATACAATCACTGGCTCTAAAGGAGGAATGTTGGCGGCCTCTGTAAATTTATCTAACTCCCCCTCCACGGGTGCAGACTTGTCAGATGGAGGTTCAACAGGATCCGGAGTCTCAAATACTTCATGTCCCTCATTCTCATCTTCCTGTCCATCCTCATCCAAGAAATCATCGATATCAGCAGCTTCTTCTAATTCTTGATCACCAGTCTCCAGCACAGTGTCACTTTCTTCTTGAATGTCGGCCACAGCATCCCTGGCCACTTGGGCGATTTCAGATAATACATCCGTATGAGGGGGTAGAGTCTCCCCCTCGATTCCTGCAGTCACGGTATCAGGAATTTCACCGGGGGAGACTGATGGAGATACTTCCTGTTGCTCTTCTACAGCAGGCTGCCCGATACGCCGCTCCCATCTATCAAACACACTTGCATCCATCTTTTTCAAGTAGTGGAGAGGGACTCCTTTGCTCATGTCGAACTTGTCTCCGTTGAGCTGGTTGAGATATAGACTTATGATGCGGCCGAAACTAGGAGTGCCCAGAGTGTCCTTGATCTTCTCGAATAGCAACTCCCCCCAGTTGAACCTCTTGCGGCAGACAACAGCTATGAGAATCTTGAACATATCACCTGAGATATGGTCATGTGAGCCCGGCTTGCAGATGAGCACTTTTCCAATAATGTCAGAGAGGAGCTTCCCTTCTTCATTCATTTCCTTTCTCTTTATTGATCGAGTTCCTCGAGGAAGACCGCAGAACAGGAGAGTTCTGGTTTTGTCCTCGTCCTCCATATAGTCCTCCTGCTCCGAACTAGAAAGCTGCAGATAGCGAGTCAGCTTGCTGGCAGACATCTTTACTTTTGTCCCAGCCACCTTGCTCTTGATTATGGAGTCTCTATCTCTGAGTCTTGCGGTAGAGAAGAACTCCAGCACCTCTTTGTCCAGAATTTTGCAAGGGTGCTCCAGGACGAAGGTTAGCCCAGCATCTTCCAGCATTAGAATGATATTGCGGAATTCGTCCGAGGCGTGAGAAAATCCAGTTCGAACCAGCTCGCAGCCAGAGACCAACCCTGCAGTCGTCCTTGGAGCCATTGTAGATCTAGAGAGAAGCCCTACTCAAAACGTTAATGAACTTTCAAAAAGAAAGCACCACTAGTGAGAGCGGCCAAGAGCGGGTGAGGAAGAGGTTACCTGAGGACTTATATGGAAGTGAGGTGAGGAGCGTCGGGAAGACCTTCGGTGGATGGAAGGGTTTCCTGTGGGGTTCGGCCTTGCTAGAACGTTGCGAAAACCTTCTAGATTTGAGATGGACCTTGCGAGAACCTTGCGGTTACAGGGAGACTTCACGATTCGACGAGAGCTGCTGCGGGTTTCTGCGAGTCTGAGGGAGAGCTCCTGCAGGTTGCGGCGAATCTACGGAAGAACTCGGGAGAGCTCTTGCGGGTCGTCGGGAGAGCTCTTGCGGGATTCGTGAGGAAGGCGAGGGTCGTCGGGAGAGCTCTTGCGGGATTCGTGAAGAAGGCGAATAGGCGGAAGAACTCTTTCGGCGGGATTTTTCTAATTCGTCGGGATTCGGGGTGAATGCCAAGGGTCGGCGAGCTCCTTCGGCGGGATTCCTAGTATATAAAGTGAAATTGAGGTTTTTCTTTACCACTTGTAATTGAGGGGTTATCTTTACTAGGAATTGAAAGGTTCTAAGGTTCCGAAGTGAAGGGTTTTTCTACTGGGAATTTCCACGTTGGGAAGCATAGCAACATTTTCAAATTCTTCTGATGTCAAGTTAACATAAGATTAATAAATACATGTTTATTGTAACGACAATCTATTTGGATTTGAGCGAGACTTCAAACACTTCTTGATGTCAATTGTGATTTGTCGAGATTCATGATGACATAACTTCGTTAACCCATTATAGATGTGTAATGGTTTGCATGCATCGAGTTAATCTCTCCGTAGAGGTGCACACATACCTGATATGCATAAGTATAAGGATACACATGGATAGAAATATATATATGTATATATATTTTGAATGAGGATGCAACATGACACAAGTCCTTGAACTGATCAAAATTACCTGGGATTTTGAGAGTCATCGTTTTAGTCCCACAGGTAGAACACATTAGAGGCTCAAAGTGAGTATGCTCAAACAGGTAGCACATCTGTTATTGCAGATGCTAGTTCCAAGTTAGTCTTGAGCCACCTACTATCTAGTTCCCATCATATTCCCGGGGACCTAGACTACCCTGCAAGAAAGAATTACTTTATCTTAGGAACCCAAATCATTTTGGGTCCTAGGTTCCTGTTAGCATAAGCACGCAACTGCCTTCCTTCAGAAAACCTGTCTGGAAGACTACTTCTGTCCCGAGAATGTGGATAAGCCCTAGCTGTGGGCACAGAGGGGTTGTGCCAACAGTCGATGGCAAAGTGTCCCACTTTGCCACAGCACCAACATGGGTGAATGTTGTATCGCCATTTCCGACCTGATCTCGTGACTGATGTAGTCACGGTCCTAGGTCTAAACGGAATAGGGCATGATCTTGTCACAAAAGTTCCTCTTCCATCGTGACACGTGGAAGGGTGGAAAGAATGCATGTTGTGAGCGTTATGAGGCCGGGAAGGTGGTGCCATTCTTTCAGGCATCTCCCTTATAGGGGCCCCATGGAACCTGACATCATGACTTCTATCCTCTCTATCCCGTGTCCTCGAGTGGTGAGAAGTCTTCTGTGAGCTGGGACATGCAGATCCACACTGTGTTGGGGCAGTGGCAGTGAATACAAAGGGCTCAGAATGAGCCTTAGGTATTCTCTCATGGGTGGCCATGCCGGCCCTTGCACTCCGGGTGTCTCCACATGGGGACAGATCACCCTTGCAGTGACCACGATTATTCCTGTGGTCATACCTGAAGGCATGATGAGTTGCCTTCCTGCTTGGAGTGGGGGGTCGGAATACCGTTTCCCCATTTCTCCACGAATTGACAATCCGGGAGATCCACCCGTTTTCTTGCTTTCTCTTAATGGCATCAACCTTGGAGAAGTTTGATACTATTCTTTTCTCATTCTCCAGACTACTCTCTAGAGCTGAGATCTTAGAGTCCTTGGCCTTGTTGGATGCCAATTGGAGAACCAACAAGACCTTCAGTCGAGCAATCTCTTGTGCTTGCTCCTCAGCAAGTAGATTGCTTGACTGAAGGGCTCTCTTCAGGGAATCAGCATTTTTTGAAGGAGGGCAGTTCCTGTCTTCAGAAATTTCAAGAGATACGGGGCAGGATGAGGAAGTTACCTGCACTTCTGTGTTATTGTCGTTAGATCCAGTGACTATTGTTTCATCCACATCAGAGCTGCTTTCCTCACTGTCCTCTTCAGTCTCTGACACAGACACTGGAGCTCTGATGCAGTCAGAAGGATCCTTGCCTTCATCTTCAGAAGTGAGGACTCCTACATACGCTTCATCCTCTGATTGACAGCATAATCCAGCTTTCTCTGACCCCCCCATCAGCTCTGAGATCATCATCCACAGAGATTTAGCCGTTCTACATTTTTCCAATCTAGAGCGAGAGGCTCCAGACCAGACATCCATGATGATTTGTCAAATCCTCTCGTCCAAGTGAAATAGTGATAGTTCCGTCTCTGACATCTCAGCAATGCCCATGGGCACTTGGATCCCAGAGTCGGAGGTCTTCATGGGGATAAACGGACCCTCTTCCAGGATGAAGGATGCTCGAGGATCGATAGCATCAAGGTGAAAGGATACTCTCATTCTCCAGATGGGATAATAATCCTTTGTGCATGCGGGGAGTTTGAGTGGCGGAATCTCATAATCCAGATCCATGCTTCTGACACTGGTGGCAGGATTCTACTCAAGGTGTTAACCTTTTTGAAGAGTAACCTGCCTCTGATACCACTTGAAAGTCCACCTAGTGTCAACTATGTGCACCTATGGGGGGGGGGGGAATAGGTGACGAGTAGTGCTTTTGCGGAATTTACGAGAGTACCTGCACAATAAAAATAAAGAGCACAGCACACAGAAAACACAGGAAATTTATAGTGGTTCCCCGACTTGGGTACATCCACTTTCCCCCTTCGACCTATCTCCCCAACAAGGGACGACTCGGTCACTTCTCCAACGGGATTGAAATCCAATCCCTGCACTACCGGAAGGAACCCTTCCACACGTGAGAGTCAACACTCCCACAAAACGGGTTGCACCCAACCCTTACAACACGGAACAAAAGTTCCTTTACAACAAAAGAAAATATAGAATGTACACGAGATACAAACTTCTTTTGGAGACTACAGTGTTCCTCTTCGTTCGACGACGTGTTCTTGAAGTCGATGAAGAGTCTACAACCTCGGTCTCTCTTGGAGAGGATCTCCCCGGAACCGGCGGCGGCACACGAGTGGCGGCTAGCTTCGGGATCGGCGGCTACGATGATGAGCGGCTGCTGAACTTGGAGATCCAAACTTCGTAGCGAAGCAAACTAGGTCTACCAACGGTCACTCTAGGATCGGTCGTCTCGATCGATTCGGACGGAGGAGTTTTTCCCGGTCAACAAATCGAGAGACAAGAGATCTCTGGATAGACGCGTGAGACTCAAGCCTTGCTAGGCTTCTGTCGCCGGAGATCGGGAAGAAGAACGATCAGCGGCGGCGACGTACTTGCCCGAGCGCGACGGCGGTGGAGGAGAGAAATCGCGAATCTAGGGTTACGTCGCGGCTCAGCTTCTTTTTCTTTTCTTCGGGCTTCTACTGTTCAAAATACTGGAATATATATACTGTAGATAATTCCAATATGACCGTTTGTGGGACCCACACTAGAAATCCCTAAGTCCGGTTCAAACTAGTCCTGAGGCAGAATCCGGTCCAGCAGCAACCTGAGAAAACGCTAAGTGAAAATCAGCGAGAATCGCAGGCGATTCTCGACGAATCGGCGAGAATCACCAAGTGATTCTCGACGATTTGTCGAGAATCGTTAGTGATTCTCGCCGAATCACTTATTGATTCTCAACGAATTTCACTTTGTATACATGAGCTGCTTGGCCACTGGTTCGGCGAGAATCACTAGTGATTCTCGCCGAATCGGCGAGAATCACTTGGTGATTCTCGTCGAATTTTCCTTGGACGAATCTTTGTCTTCCACCCAGGAGCTGCTCCTTGATCCATCCATGCTCCTTGTCTTCTCTTGTATATGAACTGCCCTGTACTTAAAAGTAAGTGCACTCCAATAGAGAGAGTACACGTAGGTCAACACACTGATCTGCTCAACGAGGGATTACGTCGTGCAGACCCGTGTATATTGACCTACTGCACCCTGACATTGGTGTGCACTTAGCATGGAGGAACTGCAAGCACAACTTAAGATGTTTCATCAAATACATTGTGAATTCATCTTAGCTTGACAGGTGGCTTCCTCAAATCTAGGTAATCGTGGATACAATACCCAACACTAAGTAAAGGGGTACAAACAAGGAGCAGAAATCTAAGTTCAGCACTCTACTCCAGCTTTCTATCCCAAGTTGAGCCAAAGAAATTTGAAGAAGCCATCCTAGACCCTTATTGGATTGAGGCAATACAAGAGAAGCTGAACCAGTTCAAGAGATGCAAAGTCTGGGAGCTTGTTCCTAAACCAAAAGATCACAACATAATTGGAACTAAGTGGATCTTCAGGAACAAGATGGATGAACATGGAGTTATTATAAAGAACAAAGCAAGACTGGTTGCTAAGGGATATAGGCAGGAAGAAGGTATTGACTTTGATCAAACCTTTGCTCCAGTAGCCAGACTGGAGGCAATAAGGATGTTCTTGGCCTATGAAACCTATCAAGGGTTTAAAGTATACCAAATGGATGTTAAGTCAGCCTTTTTGAATTGCAATCTGAAGGAAGAAGTCTATGTGGAACAGCCATCAGGTTTTGTTGATTCTACTAAACCTAATTATGTCTATAGACTTAGGAAGGCTTTATATGGGTTAAAACAAGCCCCTAGGGCTTGGTATGAAACCCTGTCTAGTTTCTCATTGAGAATAAATTCACAAGGGGGAAAATAGACAAGACTCTATTCCTTAGAGAATCCAGAGGCAAGATCATACTAGTCCAAATATATGTAGATGACATCATATTTGGGTCTACTGAAAGTAGTATTTGCAAAAAGTTTGCAAAACTAATGCAAGGACAATTTGAAATGAGCAGTATGGGGGAACTTAAGTTCTTCTTGGGTCTCCAAGTTAGACAGACTGAGAATGGTTTATCCATATGCCAGTCTAAGTTCACTCTAGAATTAATAAGGGAGTATGGTATGGAATCATCCAGTACCATAAAAAAACCTATGGGGTCAAGTATGTCTCTTAGCAAAGATGATGCAGGGAAACCTGTAGATGAGACTTTGTATAGAGGGATAGTTGACTCCCTATTGTATTTGACTGCAAGTAGACCAGATATCATGTATGCTACATGTGTCTGTGCTAGGTACCAAGCTTACCGTAAAGAATCTCATTTGACAGCAGTCAAAAGAATTCTGAGATATCTAAAGGGCACTCCTTATCTAGGCCTTTGGTACTCTAGGAATGGAGACTTTGAACTGACATGTTATTCATATGCAGATTTTGCAGGCTACAAGGAAGATAGGAAAAGTACAACTGGTACCTGTCAATTCCTAGGTGGAAGACTGCTTTCATGGAGTAGCAAGAAACAAACAAGTGTGGCTATCTTCACAGCAGAATCAGAATATGTTACTGCAGGAAGTTGCTGTGCTCAACTACTATGGATACAACATCAGCTAGAAGACTATGGTATATAAGTAAGTAGAACACCTCTGTTTTGTAATTCTACTAGTGTTATTTCTATTGCAAACAATCCTGTCTCCCATAGTAGGACTAAGCATATATAAATCAAATACCATTTTCTAAGAGGACATGTGGAAAAAGGAGATATTTCACTAGAATATATAAATACAGATAATCAACTAGCTGACATGTATACTAAGCCCTTAGATGAAACCAAATTCAATAAATTCATAATTGAATTAGGTATGATAAACTTAGAATAAGTTTTCAAAATTGGCTAAGTAAAAAGGTGTCGACACACAGAGTTGTCTGTGTCGACACAAAGAAGTGGTGTCGACACTTCAGAGAAAAGGTGTCGACACATCTAGGAAGTCAGTGTCGACACTTAAGAGAATTAGTGTCGACACATAAATAGTTGGTGTCGACACATCCAAGGTGGTGTCGACACTTAGGATTTACTCAACACTAGTCTGGTAAAGTCTCGACTAAGTGTTGAGCTAAGCGGTGTCGACACATAAACAAGTGTCGACACATATATTCTGTCGACTATACTTGTGTCGACACATAGTTGTCGAGACATTATAAGTCTGTGTCGACACTTATCAACAGTGTCGACACAATTTGAGTATTTTGACGCGCCCTTTCATCTTCGATTCTAGAAAGGTATAAATAGGTTTTCGCCATTGTCTGTCGACACGCTCACCAAAGTTTCGAGACCAAACTTTTGTGTCGACACGTCTCTTCTCTACATTCAAATTTCTTAAACCCTAATGGCGCCCAAGCTAGAAGAGAATGTGAATGAAGGTTACGAACTCATGCGGCATGCTTTTGATGACGCGGAACCAGGGATCAAAGGCGTAATAACCCTAATGGAAGAGACAGGGTTAGAATTTCTTGTTTCCGAACTGACCAAGATATGGAAGAAAGAAGTCCTGGAATTTTTGAATGCAGCAACCCTAGATGAATCAGGACTAAAGATTAAGTCAAGGGTTCATGGGTCAAAGGTGAAGGTCTCACCTAAGAGTCTAAGAAAGGTACTTCAATTACCTAGGACTAAGAAAGAAGATGATGTTTCTGCTTCTAATACTAAAGAAGCATTGACATGGTGTGGTTTGGATTCCAACATGAAAATTGGATCTGTGTTCAATAGGAAGGGGATGAACATGCAAGGCAAATTTCTATCTGAAATTGTTGGCAAACTTATCTTGAGCAAGCCTGGAGGCCATGACAGAATCTCAGCTCACATGTTTAGCCTCATGACAAGAGTTATCTTCACACTAGAAACTGATTGGTCTGCAGTTGTGTTTGAGAAGATAAAGGAGAGTATGAAGTAGCCCAATTTGGGTAGAATACTAAGTCTTTACCTGGCTGGAAGTATACCAGAAGTAATGACCCAAGCTGTAGGATCCAAAATTAATCACATGAGGAGAATGGATTTGAGGATCTTCTCTAGGTGGGATAGAGTCTTGACCAAGGAAATGCCAACTCCTGAGAAGGAAACACCTCTGAAGAAGAAGAAAAAGACAGCCCCTGTGGCTCAAGAATCATCAAGCAGCTCTGAAGAGCAGGTAGTGTTCACTCCAGATGAGGAAGAAACTGGAAATGCTGGACAGTCTCCAGCAAGACAAGAAGGTGCAGATAGACAGGGGGAGCTACCACAAGCTAGCCTAATTAATCTGGATTCAATCCAGGGGGAGCCTCTACTGGTGGATGAGCCAACTCCACTAGAGAGTGAACAAGCTACTCAGACCATACTTGAGGTAATAACTGAAATCAACCAATTAGATTTCTCTATTGAAAATGAAGATATGACTGACAGATTGTCTGATGTTAATCAGCAACCTCAGATTCCTAGTCAACCCCAAGATGTTGTCATGGAGGACACATCTGTTGCTGATCAAGTTGTTGATGAGATAAGAGTTTCTCCAACTCATACTCAACAAGAATTTACCCTAGAAGAGCTATTCCCAGATCTTCTACAAACTGACTTTGAGAAAGAAAGTGTTGCTGCTGAGGGAGAGAAGGAACATGTTGAGGGGGAACATGTGGTTATTGTTGAGGAAACTGCAAGGAAGGAACCTGAGAAGCCAAAGGATTATGAGCAGGTTACTAGAACTGACAAGGATTTACCTCCAAGCCCTAAGGACAGGGTTGATATTGCAAGCACATCTACTTCTAAAGATGAAGAGGCTGCAAGAGCCAAGAAGAGAAAATTTCAAGTTTTCAAGAGGAGAAGCCAGACTTATAAGAAAGCTTTACAAGCAATAGCACCACAGCCTGCACCACAGCCAGCCCCATCTACAGATTTTAGTTCTCTGATGGTTACTTTACAAATTAAGATGGATGAGCAAAGGCAAGCAATAGAAAAATATATAGATTAGGGGCATAAGTCATTACGGTTTGATCTTGCACAAGAAATTAAGTCCATCAGATTTGAAATGAATCTGAATAAGAAAGAAATGACTGACTGCTTTCATAAGGGAGGAAATGTAGTAGTCTATCTAGCTACTCATCAAGAAAATATCAAGAAACAAATTGAAGACCTGACAGTAAAGCAAGCCTATGTCCTGGAAAATCAGATAAGAATGAATGACAATTTGACTGAATCACACAATGTGATAGTAACTGAGATGCAGAATCTAGCTGCTGCTCAAACTACAGCAAGGACTACTGCCCAGGAAGAGTTTGATAAGAAGTTCCAAGAGCACATCAATGCTGTTAAAACTGCTATAGAAGCCTCTCAAAAAGCTATAACTGACAAGCTCCAAAGGTTGAAACATTTCTATAAAGATGGAGTAAATTATCTGAATGCCCAGATAAAATTTCAGAAAGATGATTTGAGGGATCACATTGAAAGAGAAGTCATAAAGGGGGAGATGGTGTTAGTCAAAGCAGGCTCTGATCATGCAAAATGGATTTCAAATTCCATCAGAGCCACCCTTGGATATCCTCCATTGTATGATGATGACAATGTTGCAGAGTCTGGGATTAATCCTGCTTATCTTGGAGGGGAGCAAGCTGAAGTGGCTCAAGTAATATACCCTCCACCAGACTTTGATATGGTACATCAAGACATACAATCAATGTATAACCCTCCTAAGGGAATTGAGAAGGTCATCATAGAGAAAGTGGTTCAGCCAGTGCCAGAGGCTATACTGAAAGAACAAGAGGCTTTGTAGAAAGAACAAGAAACACAATTGTCTAAGAAGAGATTCAGGGAGCAAGCTGAATTGAGGCCTGACTTTGAACAATGGAGCCCCAATTCCAGGAATATTATCTTGACTGCATGGAAGGCTGCAAAAGACAATATCCAGGATAGAAACAAGTGGTATTCTGAACTGGAGTGGAGGAAGCATGAGACCAGGCAAGAGGCAATTGTGCAATATAGAAGAAAGGCTAAGATGGGAAAGCTACCTCCTACTGCCCGGGAGCCTAGCAATTACTTTCCAAAGCCATATCATTACTTTGAAAGACAAAAGATCAAAGCTGAAGATCAGAAAAAGAAGGATCTTAAGGGAAAGAAGCCTGCTGCTGCTGAAGACACTGAAGCTCCAGTCCAAGAAAAGATACAATCAGGAAAGGGCATTGTGATCAAGGAGACTGAGCAGCAATAGGATAGAATTTATCTTTAGTTTACTGTGTGTAATCACTTGTATTAAAACTTTCTGTAAACTTTTGGATAATGAAAATATTGAAGTTGTTAGAACAATGTGATATATGTTCAACTATTATATTAATTGTTCTGAGATATCTGTGTATACATGTTTTGATTAATACATGTTTATGTACTTACCCTGTTATTTAAATCCTGTTTTACATCATACTGTGATTTCGTTATGTATGGTGTATATCATTGACTAAGGGTTATGACTTTTCCAAATAGGGGGAGATTGTTGGGAACATTGGAATACATGTACCTGATTTGAAGAAGCCTCACCCTACTCAATGATATACATCAACATGTATTTGATGTGTTTTGAGTTTAGTTGTGCAGGTTAAGTATTTGCAGGGAAAGCTGAAAAGTTTCGAAGTCCATGTGTCGACACCCAGAAGAAAAGTGTCGCCACTTAAGAAGACTTGTGTCGACACCCAGAGAAGCAGTGTCGACACTTGGAGTAATTGTGTCGACACCAGGAATGCAGAGTCGACACCAAACGGAAAGTGTCGACACATACAGGTTGTGTCGACACTCAATGAAGAAATGTCCAGTGAAGCAGTGTCGACACTTTGAAGCAGTGTCGACACCCAGAGGAACTTTGTCGACATCAGAAAGTGTCGACACAAAGGAGATGTGTCGACACTCAGCCAAAGTCTCAACACAAGAAGAATGTGTCGACACAAGGAGCAGTGTCGACACTCAGCAAAAGTTCAATAAATTCTAAGTACAAGTGTCGACACAAAGGAGATGTGTCGACACTCAGCCAAAGTATCAACACATGAAGAAAGTGTCGACACTAGGAGACTGTGTCGACACTCAGCAAATTTCTATGAAGACTAAGTACAAGTGTCGACACTAAGAAAATGTGTCGACACTCAGCAAGTATCAACACAGAAGGCAAGTGTCGACAATAAGAAAATGTGTCGACACTCAGCGAGTATCAACACAAGAAGATGTGTCGACACAAAGGAGTTGTGTCGACACTTACAAGAAATCAACTAAGTATCAAAGAAGAAGAACTTGTGTCAACACACAGGATCAGTGTCGACACATGTTGAAGAAGTAGTGTCGAGAAGCAGATTCTACAACACAAGGAGTTGTGTCGACACCATGAAGGCTAGTGTCGACACTTAGTCTACTTGTGTCGACACTTAGTCTATAAGTGTCGACACTTAAAGACAGATTGTCTCGACACTTTCAGACAGTTACAGATATTTCAAGAAGTGACTGGATGACATGACAGCTGCCATTCCAGCCGGTCTACTGCAACTGTCAGAGTTGTCAGAAAGTCGTTAGAAACCGGATCAATCGGTCACCATGAAGAAGGCCTATATATAAGATTATTCTGTCAACAGAAGAAGGGGATTGAGAAGTGATCAAGCAATTCATTTAAAAATCAATTCAAGTGAAGATCTAAGTAGTTGGAGAAAGAGAGCTCCTTCCAAGAAGACAGCTGTTTGAACCAGGCTGTGAAGAAGGGTTCAGATTGAGATCTGAATCTTAAGTTGCAGTGATTGAAGATCAGCTGCATAGAGAATCAACCCCACTGTGTTCTACATTCAAGAAGCTTTGAAGGAAGCCAAGGGAGGTTGATCTCAGTAGAGTTCTTCCAAAACTCATCAAGAAACCTGTCAACTCTTCTCTCTTATTCTGAGTTGAGGTTATATACATTGTATTCTTAATTTCTTGTAGGATCCTTAGGGATCTGAGTTGTAAGCCTGAAATTATAAAGGCTGAGTGGTAGGGCCTGTGTGCCTGAGTGTAGGAGATTCATTTCTCTGAGTGTAGGCTTTGTGGCTGAGTGTAGGTCTTTGTGAAGACTGAGTGGTAGGGCTGTTGAGCCTGAGTTGTAGGAGTGGGATCACTCTGAGCTGTAGGAACCTGGTTGGGGTTCTGAGTGTAAGATCTGAGGATCTGAGGAATAGTGGAGGAGTTTGGACGAATCTAGTACACTACTAGATAGGCGAATGGGGATTGTGGATGTACCCAAACCTTGGGGAACCACTATAAAACTGTGTGTACTCTGTGTGTGTGTGATTCTGTGATTGCTGTGCTGAATTGCTGTGAAGAACTATTTATAATTCTGTGATATAATCTGCCTAAAAGTTTAAAAAGATAAGGTCACCTATTCACCCCCTAGGTGATTAGGTACAATTTCTTTCAATTAATACGTAACTCCACTAACTGTCCGTGGAATATGGCGTGGGGCCCCGGCTAGGCCTTCTGTTATATCACATGTGATGGATGGGGTGTTACAATTTGTTATCAGACTACGGTGTCGGTATTTCTTAGGCGAATTCAGGGTGGAATTCTTTTTAAGGGGTCGTGAGCACAGTCATGTATGTCATCGTTATAACATGAAAAGAACCCTTGAATATCCACTTAGGAATGGAAATTACACATGTTTAAGGAACCTGAGTATTCCTATGATTGCTTTTTGGCAATTGTTTGTCACCTAATTGAGTGTTTTCCCAATTTTAGGTGATTAAGAGTGGTGCAGTGCTGTCGCACGGTCAGCACTCTGTGGTAGGAAGTGCACTTAACGACGTGCATATGACCCCTCCTTCTGCGAAAACCATCTGAATGGTACCAGAAGTAGTGTTCGCTATGATCAATGCCCAACAGAGAAGGCATGAGCAACACCCTATCCCCGGGGTGGCTCCAATGTCGGTTGGTTCTCTAGAGCAAGTGGAAATTAGAAGATTATCCGATCAATAGTTGAACATGCTTTTGGCGCAAGGGACGCACTCTGTTGACGAGAATTTGCATGTGTTTGTCATGTTAAGGCGCTACCCAGGGGTTGTGTTGTAAGATGAGCATACTATGGTAAATAGGTTTTATAATGGTCTGCGTGATGATTTACGACTTCTATTGGTCAAATCGAAGTTGTTGGGATTCCGAGCGTTGGTGGAGTCGGCTAGATCGTTGGAAGTAGAATTGGGAAAAGTCCACCAGATTCCAGTGTGTAGGGTACTGAACTCTGCAGATTCTACAAAGTCTGCATACCATAGGAGGTAGTATAAGAGGTCTAGGACCTCTACCAGTCAAGTTCCTTGCGCTTTCCATACTTTTGGCAAGTCAGGACACCTTACCCGTGAATGTCGTGATGTTGCCCCAAAGATAAAGAAATCTAAGTTCGGAAAAGCTGTAGGGCAAGTCCAACTGACTTGTTATAATTGTGGCAAGCTGTGACATATGACCCGTGACTGTTGGGATAGGTTGACGAAGAAAAAGAAAAAGTCAGAAGACCAAAAGCAATATGACAAGATGATAGGTATGTTTTAGCTTATAGCTTTTATAATCATGGCATGATTAGTTACTAGCTTATGATTTGTGTAAGTGGACTTTGTCCCACTCTTTGTGGTGGAGAGCACTATTTGTTACAGGACTTCTCGCTCCTTAGCACCCGAGATGTTCTTGTGGTTTGTCCTAGTACTTCCCGAATATGGGTATTCAAATCAAACGGAAACATTGCCATTAATGATTGTAGGTGGTTTGATTCTAGACATGGACTGACTCTCGGAACAACATGCATAGGTTCGCTACAAACTTAAGTGTGGTCAAACTAGGGCAAAACCCACAGGAAGTGAGACCAAGTTAGCAGTCCTTAAAGGTGGAGGAGTTATTATTAACTCTACTAGAGACTAAGAACACCAAGCCTGTGTTCGTCGGTGTTTCAATGGTGTCGGTATTTCTCGAAGTGTTCCCCAAGCTCTCCCAAGATCTCCTCCTGAGAAAGAGAGATTTAGTTCACCATTGATTTGGTTCCTGGTGCCAAGCCCGTATAGCGGCCTCCTTACCGATTAGCACCGAGATAAGTGGCTGAGTTGGAATAGCAGCTTCAAGTATTGATAGAGCAGGGGCATGTGCGTCCAAATTCATCACATTGGAGTGCCCCGATCCTCTTCTTGAAGACATATGGTAGTCTGCGACTATGTATCGATTATCGGGAACTCAATAATCTAATAGAGAAGAATAAGTACCTGATTCAGAGGATCGATAAATTGTTTGATCAGCTAGTTTGGATCGACTATGTATTTGAAGCTGGATTTGAAGTCTGGTTATTTCCAGCCATGAATCAGCAAGAGTGATGTCCCAAGACGGCGTTCAGCACGCGTTATAGGCATTATGAGTTCACTGTCCTGCCTTTCAGGCAGACGAATTTGCCATCGGTGGTCATCAATATATTGAACAGAACGTTTGTGGGCAAAGTGCACCTATGGGGGGGGGGAATAGGTGACGTGTAGTGCTTTTGCGGAATTTACGAATGTACCTGCACAACAAAAATAAAAGGCACAAGCACACAGAATACACAGGCAATTTATAGTGGTTCCCCAACTTGGGTACATCCACTTTCCCCCTTCGACCTATCTCCCAACAAGGGACGACTCGGTCACTTCTCCAACAGGATTGAAATCCAATCCCTGCACTATCGGAAGGAACCCTTCCACACGTGAGAGTCAACACTCCCACAAATCGGGTTGCACCCAACCCTTACAACACGGAACAAAAGTTCCTTTACAACAAAAGTAAATATAGAATGTACACGAGATACAAACTTCGTTTGGAGACTACGGTGTTCCTCCTCGTTCGACGGCGTGTTCGTGAAGTCAATGAAGAGTCTACAACCTTGGTCTCTCTTGGAGAGGATCTCCCCGGAACCGGCGGCGGCAACACGAGCGGCGGCTAGCTTCGGGATCGGCGGCTATGATGATGAGCGGCTGCTGAACTTGGAGATCCAAACTTCGTAGCGAAGCTAGCTTGGTCTTCCAACGGTCACACGAGGATCGGTCGTCTCGATCGATTCGGATGGGGAAGTTTTTCCCAATCAACAAATCGAGAGACAAGAGATCTCTGGATAGACACGTGAGACTCAAAGCTTTACTAAGCTTCTGTCGCCGGAGATCGGGAAGAAAATCGATCAGCAGCGGCGACAAACTTGCCCGAGCGTGACGGCGGCGGCGGAGAGGAATCGCGATTTTAGGGTTACGTCGCGGCTCTATTTCTGATTCTCTGTCTGTTACTGTTCAAAATACCCGAATATATATACTGTAGATAACTCCAATATGACCGTTTGTGGGACCCACAATAGAAATCCCTAACTCCGGTTCAAACTAGTCCAGCGGCAGAATCAGGTCCAGCAGCATCCCGAGAAAAACGCTAAGTGAAAATCGGCGAGAATCGCAGGTGATTCTCGACGAATCGGCGAGAATCACCCAGTGATTCTCGACGATTCGTCGAGAATCGCTAGTGATTCTCGCCGAATCACTTATTGATTCTCAACGATTTTCACTTGGTATTCATGAACTGCTTAACCACTGGTTCGGCGAGAATCACTAGTGATTCTCGCCGATTCTTACTTGGCACCGTTTTGAGGTAGCCAGAAGGGGTCGGCGAGAATCACTAATGATTCTCATCGATTCGGCGAGAATCACTAGTGATTCTCGCCGAATCGGCGAGAATCACTTGGTGATTCTCGTCGAATTTTCCTTGGACGAATTTTCGTCATCCACCCAGGAGCTGCTCCTTGACCCATCCATGCTCCTTGTCTTCTCTTGCATATGAACGGCCCTGTACTTGAAAGTAAGTGCACTCCAATAGAGAGAGTACACGTAGGCCAACACACTGATCTGCTCAACGAGGGATTACGTCTTGCAGACCCGTGTATATTGACCTACTGCACCCTGACATTGGTGTGCACTTAGCGTGGAAGAGCTGCAAGTACAACTTAAGATGTTTCATCAAATACATTGTGAATTCATCTTAGCTTGACAGGTGGCTTCCTCAAATCCAGGTAATTGTGGATACAGTACCCAACAATCTCCCCCTATTTGACGAAGCCAAAACCCTACTAGCTAAGATGAATAACACCAATCAAATAATAAGTATAGCATTCAGAATCTAAACACACAGCACAAGAGAGTATGAGCAAACAGATCAGGACTTGAGTCATTCACAAATTCTAATATATATACCAATATAAATATATACACATATAATCTCAGAATTGTTTATACGATAACAATAATCATTAAATGTTCTTAAGACAAAGTGACAAGCTATAAATTATTGACTATTTTTCCTTAGCTAAGTCACCCTTAAAATTTTGAGCCAAGTACTTCTTGCTTTGCCTCTCCATGTATTCTTTGGGCTTCGGATAATACCTAGGAGGAGGAACTTTATCTGCATCCTTGTTGTTTCTGAAAAAGATGTTGCGTTTCGCTTCAAACGTTTTGTGCGTTTCCCACTCATACTGGCTATATACTTCGTTTCGATTGATCTCTCCTCTTTCTTGCAGCCAGAAGGTGTCTAAGATGATGTTCCTTGAAACTGGACTCCACCTTTCGTTTCGTACATCCTCCTCACTCATTCTGATTCTCTTCTCAGCTAGAGTCTCCTTGGAGGTCCCTTCCTGAACTTTTCTCTTTCCCCTGGCTTTTGCTAAGGCCTCTTGGTCAAACATGCTCCTCAGTTTAGCTTTGGAGAGAGCCCTAGCATCAGCGTCATTTGTGGGAACATCTGCAGCACTTGTACTTAAATCCTCAGCAGCACATACTCCCTCAGCGGCCGTAGATGTCTCAGGAACATGAATACCTGCAGGATTGTCAGGCAGAACGACGCCTAACGTACCTAACGCCTGTTGGAGCATCCACCAGCAGCTCTCATAGACATATTTGCTTGATTGTGCGAAGTTTGTGCTCATGCTTTCTTGAAGCTCGGCCAACTTAGCTATATACTCTTTCTCCCCCTTTTTGGCTTCGACAGCGATGCAGTTTGCATATGAGTGCAGGGAGTCATCAATATGCTTGGTGGTCCGGGAGAACTCAGTAACTAAGGCTTGCTGATTGGCGTTAAGAGTTACCATATTACCGTCAAACTTTTGAATGTTGTTGGCGATAACATGTGCATTCTGATTTACGACAGCAAGAGTATCAGTATTCTTCTTCAATCCGGCCATGAGAAGTGTGACAGCTTGGCCGGCCTCGGTGTACTTTTCTTCGAATTTCTTCTCCATTACGTCCAGTTTATGGTTGATCTCCACCATATTCTTAAGCATGAGATTTTCAGAAGTCTTAATCCTTTTCAGCAGTGTTTTCTGAGCTTTATCAAAAGAGGCTTTAAGTTCATTCACTATACCCTGAATGACATTGACAGTGTGAGTGGCTAGCTCATCTCGTAACGGTATAGGCGGAGGCACTTCTTGGCCTTTCTCTTCAGCAGACGCATCTGTAGAGCTGGATACAATCACAGTCTCTAATGGAGGAATGCTGGCGGCCTCTGGAGATTTATCTGACTCCCCCTCCACTGGTGCATGCTTTTCAGATGGAGGTTCAACAAAATCCGGATGCTCCAATACTTCATGCCCCTCATTCCCATCTTCCTCTCCGTCATCATCCAAGAAATCATCTATATCAGCAGCCTCTTCCAATTCTTGGTCAGCAGTCTCCAGTACAGCGTCACTTTCTTCTTGAATTTCGGCCACAGCATCCCTGACCACCTGGGCGATTTCAGATACTACATCCGTATGAGGGGGTAGAGGCTCCCCCTCGATTCCTGCAGTCAAGGTATCAGGAATTTCACCGGGGGTGACTGCTGGAGATACTCCCTGTTGCTCTTCCACTGCAGGCTGCCCAATACGCCTCTCCCATCGATCAAACACACTTGTATCCATCTTCTTCAAGTAGTGGAGAGGGACACCTTTGCTCATGTCGAACTTGTCTCCATTTAGCTGGTTTAGATATATACTTATGATGCGGCCAAAACTCGGAGTGCCCAAGGTGTCCTTGATCTTCTCGAACAGCAACTCCCCCCAGTTGAACCTCTTACGGCAGACAACAGCTATCAGGATCTTGAACATATCTCCTGAGATATGGTCATGAGAGCCCGGCTTGCAGATGAGCACCTTTCCAATAATGTCAGACAGGAGCTTCCCTTCTTCATTCATATCCTTTCTCTTTATTGACCGAGTTCCTCGTGCGAGACCGCAGAATAAGAGAGTTCTGGTTTTGTCCTCGTCCTCCAGATAGTCCTCCTGCTCCGAGCTAGAAAGCTGCAGGTAGCGAGTCAGCTTGCTGGCAGACAGCTTGACCTTTGCCCCAGCCACCTTGCTTTTGATTAGTGAGTCGCCTTTTCGGAGTCTTGCGGTGGCGAAGAACTCCAGTACCTCTTTGTCCAAAACTTTGCAAGGTTCTCCAAGATGAATGTTAGCCCAGCCTCTTCCAGCATCAGAATGATGTTGCGGAATTCATCCGAGGCGTGAGAGAACCCAGTCCGAACAAGCTCGCAACCAGTGATCAACCCAGCAGTTGTCCGTGGAGCCATCGTAGATCTAGAGAGAGAAGCCCTACTCTAAGCGTTAATGAACATTCAAAAAAGAAAGCATCACGAGTGATAGTGTCCAAGTACGGGTGAGGAAGAGGTTACCTAAGGGCGTATTAGTTCGAGTGGAGAAGAATCGAAACTTGAAGAGTTCGTCGGTGAAAGCGTCGGCGGGATTCTTGCTGGAGACCTTTGATGGAGACGGATTCGGCGAGCTTTCCGGCAGGAGTCGGCGAGGTGTCCTTCCGGTAAGTGTCCCTTGCGGCGGTTAGTTGCCCCTCGGCGAGTGTCCAGCGGAGGAGAGTCGGCGAGGTTTGGCGTGCTTCCGCGAGTCGGTGGGAATGGGAAGAGTCGGCGTGATTCGACGGGATTTGGAGTAGGCGGTGCGACGAGCTTCCTGCGGATCGGCGGAAGAACCCTTGTGACTCGGCGTGATTTCTGCGAAGGTAGGCGGGATTCGTGTGGCTTGCCCCTTCGGCGGGATACTTAAGGAAGTTGAACAGTCGGCAAGCTCCTTTGGCGGGATTCGGCGGGATTCTTCGGTGGGATTCTTAGTATATAAAGACGAAAGTGAAGGGTTTTCTTTACTAGGAATTGAAAGGTTCCAAATTTGAAGGGTTTTCGGCGGTTTTCTTAACCAAGTATAAAAATGATACCAAGATTCCGAGTATATAATGGGTCGGCGGGATTTGTCTAATCCGAAATTGAAAGGTTTCTCTACTGGGAATTTTCACGTTAGGAAGCATTGCAACATTTTCGAATTCTTCTGATGTCAAGTCAATATAAGAACGATAAATACATATTTATTGTACAGACAATCTATTTGGATTTGAGCGAGGCTTCTCCAAACACTTCTTGATGTCAATTATGAGTTGTCGAGATTCACAATGACATATCTTCGTTAATTTTTGAAGTATAAAGGTTTGCAAGTATCGATTTAACCTATCCTTGGATGTGCATAGATACACTAATATACAAAGATGTATCTGAATATAAGGATATATATATATATATATATAGGTAATTGTCAATTGAAAATGACTCAAGTCTTGGAACTGATCATGAGTACCTGGGATTTTGAGAGTCATCGTTTTAGTCCCACAGGTAGAACATATTAGAAGCTCACTGTGAGTATTCTCAAATTGATATCACATCTGTTATTGCAGACGATTGTTCCTATTTAGTCTTGAGCCACCTGCTGTCTAGTTCCCATCATATTCACGGGAACCTAGACTACCCTGCAAGAAAGAATTACTTTACCTTAGGAACCCAAATCATATTGGGTCCTAGGTTCCTGTTAGCATAAGCACGCAACTGCCTTCCTTCAGAAAACCTGTCTGGAAGACTACTTCTGTCCCGAGAATGTGGATAAGCCCTTGCCGTGGGCACAGAGGGGTTGTGCCAACAGTCGATGGCAAAGTGCCCCACTTTGCCGCAGCACCAACATGGGTGAATGTTGTATCGCCGTTTCCGACCTGATCTAGTGACTGATGTAGTCACGGTCCAAGGTCTAAACGGGATAGGGCATGATCTTGTCACAAAAATTCCTCTTCCATCGTGACACGTGGAAGGGTGGAAAGAATGCATGTTGTGAGCGTTATGAGGCCGGGAAGGTGGTGCCATTCTTTCAGGCATCTCCCTTACTGAGGCCCCATGGAGCCTGACATCATGACTTCTATCCTCTCTATCCCGTGTCCTCGAGTGGTGAGAAGTCTTCTGTGAGCTGGGACATGCAGACCCACACTGTGTTGAGGCAGTGGCAGTGAATACAAAGGGCTCAGAATGAGCCTTAGGTATTCTCTCGTGGGTGGCCACGCCGGCCCTTGCACTCCGGGTGTCTCCACATGGGCATAGATCACCCTTGCAGTGACCACGACTATGCTTGTAGTCATACATGAAGGCATGATGAGTTGCCTTCCTACTTGGAGTGGGGGGTCGGAATACCGTTTCCCCATTTCTCCACGAATTGATAATTCGGGAGATCCACCCGTTTTCTTGCTTTCTCTTAATGGCATCAACCTTGGAGAAGTTTGATACTATTCTTTTCTCATTCTCTAGACTACTCTCTAGAGCTGAGATCTTAGAGTCCTTGGCCTTGTTGGACGCCAATTGGAGCACCAACAAGATCTTCAGTCGAGCAATCTCTTGAGCTTGCTCCTCAGCAAGTAGGTTGCTTGACTGGAGGGCTCTCTTCAGGGAATCAGCATTTTCTGAAGGAGGGCAGTTCCTGTCTTCAGAAATTTCAAGAGATACGGGGCAGGATGAAGAAGTTACCTGCTCTTCTGTGTTATTGTCATTAGAACCAGTGACCATTGTTTCATCCACATCAGAGCAGCTTTCCTCACTGTCCTCTTCAGTCTCTGACACGGACACTGGAGCTCTGATGCAATCCGAGGGATCCTTGCCTTCATCTTCAGAAGTGAGGACCCCCACATATACTTCATCCTCTGATTGACAGTATATTCCAGCTTTCTCTGACCCCCCCATCAACTCTGAGATCATCATCCACAGAGATTTAGCCGTTCTACATTTTTCCAATCTAGAGCGAGAGGCTCCAGACCAGATATCCATGATAATTTGACGAATCCTCTCGTCCAAGTGAAATAGTGATAGTTCCGTCTCTGACATCTCAGCAATGCCCATGGGCACTTGGATCCCAGAGTCGGAGGTCTTCATCGGAATAAACGGACCCTCTTCCAGGATGAAGGATGCTCGAGGATCGATAGCATCAAGGTGAAATGACACTCTCATTCTCCAGATGGGATAATAATCCTTTGTGCAGGCGGGGAGTTTGAGTGGCGGTATCTCATAATCCAGCTCCATGCTTCTGACACTGGTGGCAGGATTCTACTCAAGGTGTTAACCTTTTTGATGAGTAACGTAGCTTTGATACCACTTGAAAGTCCACCTAGTGTCGGTAAAGTGCACCTAGGGGGGGGGGGGAATAGGTGACGTGTAGCGCTTTTGCGGTATTTACGAATGTACCTGCACAACAAAAATAAAAGGCACAACACACAGAATACACAGGCAATTTATAGTGGTTCCCCAACTTGGGTACATCCACTTTCCCCCTTCGACCTATCTCCCAACAAGGGACGACTCGGTCACTTCTCCAACAGGATTGAAATCCAATCCCTGCACTATCGGAAGGAACCCTTCCACACGTGAGAGTCAACACTCCCACAAATCGGGTTGCACCCAACCCTTACAACACGGAACAAAAGTTCCTTTACAACAAAAGTAAATATAGAATGTACACGAGATACAAACTTCGTTTGGAGACTACGGTGTTCCTCTTCGTTCGACGACGTGTTCGTGAAGTCAACGAAGAGTCTACAACCTTGGTCTCTCTTGGAGAGGATCTCCCCGGAACCGGCGGCGGCAACACGAGCGGCGGCTAGCTTCAGGATCAGCGGCTATGATGATGAGCGGCTGCTGAACTTGGAGATCCAAACTTCGTAGCGAAGCTAGCTTGGTCTTCCAACGGTCACACGAGGATCGGTCGTCTCGATCGATTCGGATGGGGAAGTTTTTCCCAATCAACAAATCGAGAGACAAGAGATCTCTGGATAGACACGTGAGACTCAAAGCTTTACTAAGCTTCTGTCGCCGGAGATCGGGAAGAAAATCGATCAGCAGCGGCGACGAACTTGCCCGAGCGTGACGGCGGCGGCGGAGAGGAATCACGATTTTAGGGTTACGTCGCGGCTCTATTTCTGATTCTCTGTCTGTTACTGTTCAAAATACCCGAATATATATACTGTAGATAACTCCAATATGACCGTTTGTGGGACCCACAATAGAAATCCCTAACTCCGGTTCAAACTAGTCCAGCGGCAGAATCCGGTCCAGCAGCATCCCGAGAAAACGCTAAGTGAAAATCGGCGAGAATCGCAGGTGATTCTCGACGAATCGGCGAGAATCACCCAATGATTCTCGACGATTCGTCGAGAATCGCGTCGAGAATCGCTAGTGATTCTCGCCGAATCACTTATTGATTCTCAACGATTTTCACTTGGTATTCATGAACTGCTTAACCACTGGTTCGGCGAGAATCACTAGTGATTCTCGCCGAATCTTACTTGGCACCGTTTTGAGGTAGCCAGAAGGGGTCGGCGAGAATCACTAATGATTCTCGTCGATTCGGCGAGAATCACTAGTGATTCTCGCCGAATTTTCCTTGGACGAATTTTCGTCATCCACCCAGGAGCTGCTCCTTGACCCATCCATGCTCCTTGTCTTCTCTTGCATATGAACGACCCTGTACTTGAAAGTAAGTGCACTCCAATAGAGAGAGTACACGTAGGCCAACACACTGATCTGCTCAACGAGGGATTACGTCTTGCAGACCCGTGTATATTGACCTACTGCACCCTGACATTGGTGTGCACTTAGCGTGGAAGAGCTGCAAGTACAACTTAAGATGTTTCATCAAATACATTGTGAATTCATCTTAGCTTGACAGGTGGCTTCCTCAAATCCAGGTAATTGTGGATACAGTACCCAACAGTGATGTCCCAAGACGGCGTTCAGCACGTGTTATGGGCATTATGAGTTCACTGTCCTGCCTTTCAGGCAGACGAATTTGCCATCGGTGGTCATCAATATATTGAACAGAACGTTTGTGGAGTATTTGAATTGGTTCATGACTTTGTTCATCGATGATATCCTAGTGTACTCACAATATGAGTATGATCATGTGAACACTTAAATATTATTCTAGAGACCAAGATAAGTAATCAGTGTATGCCAAGTTCTTTGAGTATGAGTTTTGGCTATCTTCTATGGCATTCCATGGTCATATAGTCGTGGTCAGGGTATCGTGGTGGATCTAACAAAGGTTGATGTAATATGTGAGTGGCCTGTGTGGCTTGCTGTAGCGGAAGTCTAGGGTTTCGGGGGCTTGCCGGGTACTATAGATGCTTTGTAGAGAACTTCTCGTGTAGAGTGTTGCCTCTCACGACCCTAATGAAGAAGGATCAAAAATTTGTTTTGCCGCCAGCGTGCACACAAGCTTTCGAAGATCCAAAGTGTCGCTTGACCATGGCACCTGTCTTTTGTTCGCCTTGTGGTTCTGAAGGATCCGAGGATTATAGTGACACCTCTGGGAGTGGTTTAGGCTGTGTTCTGCTTCAGCACAGATTTGTGATAGCCTATGGATCATGTCAGTAAAAGTTGCATGAGAGGAACACCCGGTCCGTGATTTGGAGTTGGCGGCCGTGGTATTCACTCTCAAGCTTTGAAGGAATTATCTAGTCCATGAATTGGTGATTGGAGGCGGAGTTATCCATGCAGAAGTTTTTGAGGTGCTACCTATATTGTGTGAGGGTTGACATTTATACAGACCTTAAGAGCTTGAAGTACCTATCTGATAAAAAGGATTTTTATATGCATTGGCGAAGGTGGACGGATTTCCTGGGGAACTACACCTTCAAGATACACTATATACCTAGGAAGGGTAATGTGAATGCGTTAAGTCACTGAACTCTTGCGCAGGCCAATTGGTTAACGCTGCATGTTGAGCGTGTCGTTCGAAATTTAAAAGCCTTATAGATCTATTGTGTTGATAAGATGTCTGGTGCTGGAGCACAGTTGAGCCGGGCGGAAGTGTTGTATGCCCTAGCTGATCGGATTCGCCAGGCTTTAGAGTTGGATGACAGCATGAAGCGATTCATGGATGAGGTTTTGGATGGGTCAAACACCCAATTTACCATCGATGATGGGTTATTGTGGAAATACAGTCATTTGAGCGTCCCAAGTATGGGAAAACAACGAGAAGAATTTATGTAGGAGGATCCTCATACTAAGTACTCGGTTTACCCGAGGAGCTCAAGGTTGTACACAGTTATGCAAAAGTTGCTCTGGTGGCCGGGACTGAAGGAAGACATAGCACTTTATGTAGCGAAATGTCAGATGCGCGCCTTGGGAAAGGCAGAGTGCCAGAAGCCCGGAGGATTCTTAGAGTCATTGCCTATAATAGAGTGAATGCTCGATGACATCTCCATGGATTTCATGCATGGTTTGCCGAGATCACACAAGGGGAACGACACTATTTGGGTGGTCATTGATCGCTTAACGAAGGTGTCACATTTTATACCCAATAGGAAGGATGATTCAGCGGAGAAGCTGGCAAATCTTTATTTGGACAGCATAGTCCAATTGCACGTCATGCCCCAGAGCATGGTATGTGACCGAGATGGTCGATTCAAGTCTAATGACTGGAGGCTCATTCATCAGCTTTTGGGTACCAAGTTGCATTTTAGCACAATTTTTCACCCACAAACAGATGGGCAAACTCAAAGGGTGAACAGGACGATGGAAGACATGCTTCGTATGTGTGCTTTGGATTCAGGGAAAATGTAGGAATACCATCTTTACATGATTGAGTTCACATATAATAACAACTACCAACCAGCATACAGATAGCGCCTTTTGATGCTCTATATGGAAGGAGGTGTCATACGCCATTGTCTTGGGTAGAAATGGGAGAATAAAAGATGTTCAAGCAAAGGGATGTTAAAGATGCTTCTTAAACGATATGGTTGATTCGAGAATGGCTACTGATCGCTCAAGATAGGCAGGCCAAGTTCTTTAATGCCAAGCACTGGAACATGGAGTATGCGGTGGGCGATTGGGTGTACCTTAAGATAAAACCGTTTAAAGGTGTATCAAGGATTTGACGCTCCAAGAAGCTTAGTATGAGGTATGTTGGGCCTTTTGAGATCATGTGGCGGATTGGTGAAGCCGCCTATTGTTTGGCTCTTTCGGCAGAGTTGAGCAGTTTGCATGATGTATTTCACATCTTAGTGCTGTGAAAGGCTATCCTAGAGCCTACACAAGTGGTAGTTACGAATCAAGTGCCGGTCGATAGTGGGAAGATGACGAAGGTCAAGCCCATTCGCATTGAGGATGAGGAAGTCAAGCAACTCCGTAATAAAGCCATCATGATATTCAAAGTCTATTGGGATAATTGTGGTCAAGAAGAGTTGTCTTGGGAGCACGAGCAAACTATGAGGGACGGGTTTCCCGAGCTTTTACCCTAAGTTAACCTGATGTATTTCTACTCTTTTTGTTTTCCTATAACTTTAAATTTTGGGAAAAACTTTCTTTAAGTGGGGGTGATTTGTAACGCCCCAGGTTCAGGAAATGCTTTTTGGAAGGTACCGCGCCGCGGTAGAGGACCGATGGCGGTAGGTCGGTGTTCTCAACGCTCTTAACGCTCTTGATGCTCTCAATTCTCTCGACACACTCGATGCTCTCGGCGTCTCAGGGCATGCTAGAGCCGGGCGGTAATGCATACCGCGTTGCGAAAGTCTGAACGATTGGGCTACCGCGTGGCGGTAACTTCCTACCACGTGACGGTAGTTCTCGTAAACTGAATTCTTGGAGGTATCAGGACCGTTCACTGATTTTATTTGGAGATCTGACGGCTTGTGCATTCCTTTGCGGGTATGTAGCCGGGAGTTAGGTTTTCCCAACTCATTTCTTAATTGTCACTCTCTTTCTAAGTACTAGATAGAAGAAAGAGTGAATAAGGAAGAAGGTGGGAGAGATCCTGCCTCCATAAGAGTTCTGAAGCTCTGATTCGAAAGCCTAGTCCGGATTTTTGGAGGCAAGGTCGTTGCGGTCGCATCCATCCATCTAGATCTTGGGCATGGCACCGAAGAAATCGCAAAGGGTAATGATTCTCTACTTGGACATGTGAAGTCGACTTCCTTTTACATAGGAAACCCTCTCCCGCGAGTGTGCGGAGATCGTGAGGTATTCTTTCGGATTGCACCGGAGTCACTGAGAATGTGCCCTGAATGCACAGGGTGTGTTGCCAGTCGTTCCTACGCCTGTGGTGAAGTTTGCTTAAATTGCACTTTCATTTATATGTTGGATTTTGCTAATACAATTGCAGGGAAGGAGCACCGCCGCCCTGAGTAAGGGGTGGGGTCGTTATAATTTGGTCAGCTTTAGCTGACCGTTGCTTTGTTTTGCCATCGTGCAGTGGATTATTATTATGCAAGAACATGTGATACTAGTGGCAAATAGAGGGCTAAAGCCCTCGTTGCTGTGCTGGCCCTCGAAGGCCGAAGTGAAGTGTTTTTCTTTTAATACTATCATGTATGGTCGACCTGTGAGCCAAAGTATGTAAAACACTTTTATTGAAGATGAATGTTGTAAGGCCATGAGGCCAAGAATTTTATGTATGTTATTTCATTCATGTTGTGGTTGTGGTGGACATTCATGTTATGTTTACGGGTTCTTTTAACATACCTAAAAGCTTCCGCTAGAATGCTCTGTGTTAGGTTTCGATAATGTTTCATAGTAATTTGGTATTAATACGTAACTCCGCTAGCTGTCCGTGGAATATGGCATGGGGCCCCGACCGGACCTTCTATTATATACCATGTGATGGATGGGGGTGTTACACGAACACATGTGCCCGTCATGAATGCATTCCCCCATCCAGCTTCCTCAGCACTGTAACTACCATCCTATTTATTTGCAACATACCCCGGTTGCAACTTGACCTTGAACTCCTTCTTGAAGTGATCCATCTGGTCACATCTGAAACACCTGAGCCCTTCCTTTTTGTTCCAATTATGCTTATGAGTGTAAATACTATCTTGCTGATATGAAGTTGAAGGGCCATCATTAGCTGCAGGCTTCTTATTCTTCTCCCATCTCTTCTTCTTTCCTAAAAAGAGAGCCTCACTACCTACTTCAGAGATAGTGACTCCAGCTATCTGTCTAGCTAAGCTCTCATGTGACACCACTAGATTCTCCAGCTCCAATAAAGACGGTTGAGTGTCCCAGCCTTGAATATAAATGACAAAGGCCACATACTCCTTCCGCAAACCGCATATTATGTGTCTCTTCTACTTCTCCTCCAAAATAAGCTCATCAGGGTCCAACACTGAAATCTCAGTGCACAAGTTCTTCATCTTCAGGAACAATGTTGAGATATGCAGATCTCTTTGAGTGGCTCTCGCCAACTCATTCTCTAGGAATTGAAGTAGAGCTACATTCTTCCTATTGAACAACCCATCGAGTTTTGGGTATATTGCCCTCAATGCTCCCTATACTTGATTTGGAGAGGCATCACCATCAACACTAAGTGCATAGTTATATTTGATGTTGGTTAAGCTCATCATGTGCAGGATTTTTGATGGAACAAGTTTAGACATGTTGTCTAAGTGATGGTGAAAGGTAGTTACAAGATAGGTCAGTGGAGTGACAAAAAATCTGTCTAAGTCTACAGGCGTTGAGTGAAGCTTGCTCACTCAAAGCTAGCTGTATAGAAATGTGGCTAAGTCCACAGGCATTGAGTGAAGCAAGCTCACTCAATGCCAGATGAAAAGAAATGTGGTTCAAGCCCACAAGCATTGAGTGAAGCAAGCTCACTCAGCACCAGATGCCAAAAAGGCGTTGTGTGATGTCAAAGCTTTGTCTTTGATAGTAATAAAATCTGGTCAAGTTCAGAAGCGTCGAGTGATGAAGGCTCACTCATTGCCTAATCAGTTAAGACTACAAAAGTCTAGATGACATTAAGTGATGAAGACACACTCAACGCTACAGAATAAAGTGTCGTGTTCACTCAAAGCTCAAAGAAAGAATGGATAGAAAGTTTGTATAAGTGTTTTTGCGTTGAGTCAAGCTTACTCACTCAACACCTATTGATAGAAAGTATGTATGTGTTTTGGCGTTGAGTCAAGCTTACTCACTCAATGCCTAGTGAAAGAAAATCTGTATAAATGTTTTGGCATTGAGTCAAGCTTACTCACTCAACGTATAGTAACAGAAAATCTATCTATGTGTTTTGGCGTTGAGTGAAGCGTGTTCACTCAACGCCTATACTAATGTGCTTGAATTTGACAAAGTCCACGGATGCTGATGTCAGCAAAAGTCAACAAAATTGAAAATGTGGTGGGATGGCTACAATACGCGACAAACGGTGCTGCATACCTACAGTATGACTTTTGGCTATTAAAGTAAAGTTGCAGCTGTCAATTTCAGTGGGGCCCATGGGTCAAAATAGTCGTTGATCAGAGGAATAGAAAATGCGGAGTTCGGAATGAAGAGAATAACTTTTTGAAAAATCTCTGGACTTCATCTTCTTCATCGGCCATTATTACAGATCTTTCAAGAAAAAGTCCAAGTCACTGATCTAATATTCTAGAGTTAGCTGTAGCAATTTCCATCTACTACTGCAAGTTCAAAGGAATTTTCTATGAAGAAGAATATGTGGCAGGTATAACCTAACTGCAGCTGATCGGGAAGCCGATCCAAAATAGTTGGTCCCATTTTCATCTACACCAGCAAGATCAGAGGTAATCTCTGAAGAATAAGAAGAGGCAGCAAAGGTATTAACCTAGATGTTGCATCTGAAAGCTCAACAAAGGTAGTTGTTGTCATCTTCACCACCAAAAGCAAAGTCAAGAAAAATTCTGGGAGAGAAAGAGGTAGCAGTAAACCGTTTACCCTAGCTATAGTAGGGTAAGTCAGATAACTTCAGACAAGTCAGATCAGTGACTTCTTAACTCAACCAAGCCTAATTCTGAAGATCAACTTCTAGAGCTGAGAAGAAGATAGGACTGAGCTTCTAGTTCAGTCCAAGAACGAAAAGAGATGCAGAGCAGAGTTCTACAAGTTACTTCCAGCACAAGCAACTACTTGTTGAAGATCAACACTCTTGTTGTTTAGAATAAGTTGGGGCTGGGATTTTCTCAGGTTAGGTAGTAGTAAGGTAAACTACAGTTACTTCTCAGTTCTAACAGGTTATTTCTGAAGAATAATTTTTGGTGCTGAGAATAAGTATATAGGGCTGAGTTTATCTTAGCTCAAGAAGCAGCCATGGGCCAACCCTAGCTGCAACACTTCTAGCACAAGCCAAGTCAATCTAAAGATCAGTTTCTTATTGCAGTGAAGAAGGTATGGATGAGACTTCTCAGTCCAGGAAGTTAGGGACAGAGAAATTTCTCTTGTATCAAGTCATATCACCAATCGACTTTCATCTTGTAGGATCCTTTTATATCTGAGCTGTAAGCCTGAAAATATAAAGGCTTTGTGGTAGGATTCTGTTGAGAATCTGAGGTAGGACATGTGTTCCTGAGGTAGAGCTTTGGCCTGAGTGTAGGATCCAGTTTGGATCTGAGGTATGGCAGACTTGCCTGAGGTATGAGAGTCATTCTCTCTGAGTGTAGGACCTATGGGTCTGAGTGTAGGATCCGAATTTGGATCTGAGATAGGTCCTTGTGCCTGAGCTGTAGGAGAGTCATTCTCTTTAAGGTAGGGCTATCCACCCAGCCTGAGTTGTAGGGCCTTTCGGCCTGAAGTAGGCGATCTTTGGATCTCTGAGTTGTAGGGCTTTGTGCATGAGTTATAAGTCTTGGGGAAGACTGAGTGGTCCTGCGGATTCATGTTGTGAGCTTTTAGGAGATGAGAATGGAGAAGTGCTTTGTCTAACAAGCTGTTAGAAAGATGGGAGTGAAAGTGTGTAACACCTCTCCACTACACTCGAGTGGTCTATTAACGAGCATGTTACCAGGCTACATCCCAAGCACCCCAACCCCTCTCCCTCCACAGGCGGGTTGTTGGTGGCCGCAACCTCCCTTTGATGAGGTAAACTCGATAGTAATGCACTTTTTATTGTAACGTCACCTGGGCCGTCAGTGGGCCTCAGCCCACTAGGCCTCCGTTAGATCGTTACCGGGCTGCAGCCCAAGCACCCAAACCCCTCTCCCTCCACGGGCGGGTTGTTGGTGACCACAGCCTCCCTTTGATGAGTGAAATTCTCCCGTTAAGCGGACAGCATGGGGACTTCCCAGGAGGTCACCGATCCCAGGACTTCTCCAGCCCGAGCACGCTTAACTATGGAGTTCTTTCAACTCTCATCACCAATTGAGCTGTAGCTCAATTGGTGATGAGAGTTGAAAGACCTCTATAGTTAAGCGTGCTCGGGCTGGAAAAAGTCCTGGGATGGGTGACCTCCTGGGAAGTCCCCGTGCTGTCCGCATAACGGGAGAATTTCACTCATCAAAGGGAGGCTGTGGCCACCAACAACCCGCCCGTGGAGGGAGAGGGATTGGGGTGCTTGGGCTGCAGCCCGGTAACAGTCTAACGGAGTCTTAGTGGGCTGAGGCCCACAGACGGCCCAGGGGACGTTACAAAGTGAACGTACCCATAATCTGGGGAACCACTATAAATTCTGTGTGTGCTCATTGTGGTGTCTTGAAATCAGCATATAACTAAAACACAAAAGACTTAAAGAAGGAAAATTAAAGATAGTCACAAGTGACTAAGAAAACTATCCACCCCCCACCCCACCCCCTCTAGGTGATTTAGCTATACTTAAAACTAAAGACTTTCAAGTGGTATCATAGGGAGGTTGCTCAAAAAGGACAAAACTGTCTGAGTATATCCCCAAGGATAGCTAAAAGGTTTGTACTTATGGGTTTAGGAGTGAACAATAAGGAGTGGAGCTAAATGAAGCTTCAAGTCTATAGAATGGAAAAGACCTACATTCAGATGTTACCAAATGTTGTAGAAGATGAAGACTATCTTGCTGCCAGTATAGGAATCAGAGCCCCACTGTCCTCTATGTTTAGTGACAGTGATACAGATGTTGTGAATCCATATGCAAGAATAGAGATCAGGGCCCCTCTATCACATTCAGACAGTGATTTAGAGGAGGAGGATGATGATGAAGATGATAATAGATGTTATTGGCTAATAGACATGACAAAAGAAGAGTCCTACAAGAATCAGACTAGTCTAGAAAAGGTACATTCTCTATCTAGTTATTCTTATTGTTCAGATTATGTGACCATTCCAGATTATGATGCATCGTCATCTAGTGATGGAGAGGGCTATGAATCTGACGTAGATGTCAATCAATTGATTGACAAGTATGGTAAAATTCTGGATGCTTTGAGAAGGATCATGAAGTTGGCCAAGAAGCAGGCTGAGGAGATTATCTCCCTACAGCTAGCTGCTGCCCAGCAGTCTGAGACAGCATCCCTATTGGATCAGAAAGTGAGGTAAGTCAGCCAACTAAAGTCCATCTCAATCATATAAATTGAGACCATAAGCCAGAAGAAGAAGTTCATTATGGACGTTGAAGAGAATCTCCTTCAGGAGAAAAGGATTGTAGTTGAATTTAATAAGCCCAAAATATTGCTACCACATGGTCATTAGAAGAATGTGAATTCTCATTGTAAGAGTGCAAGTGTACCTTCCAATGGAAGAAGGAAGGGCATGGTTTTGAGTACACAGAAGGATCCCCATGAAGAAGTCCAAATGGACCATCATGAATCATTTGTATTTGGTGCTCCAGCCCCTACACTCAAGAAGAAGGCAGTGGACTATTCTCAGTGTCTTCTAGTAAAAACCCAGACCAAGGGTAAGTCAGTTAGTAAGGCTGACTTGGCTATCTCTATGGCCATTAATATCACGTAAACAACAAAGAAGACTATTGTTAATGAAACTCAGAGTAAGCCAAGTACTTCTACTGGCAGACTCACCTTTATTCAGATTCTTGCTGAGAGAAACAAGTAGAAGGCTACAACACTCCCCTTTAAACACACTGTCTGTGATGGCTTGCACTCTTCAAAGACTATTCAGAAGAGGAGTTATAACATTCATGAGTGTTGGTTTTATGGTAAGTGGTCCACTTTGCCATAGATTGTTTGTACAACCCTAGTGTGCCAAGGGAAAGGGTGAGTCTTCCTGATAGGACTGATGTAGGTAGACATGTGCATTTTTATTCTAAAAGGAACCTTGGTCCCAATTCATTTTGGGATCTTAAGGTAAGGTAAACTCTGTTTTGTAGGATAGTCTAAGTGCACATATCCCCATGCGGTACTTGGACAAAGGTTGCTCCAGGAATTAGACTGGAATAAGGAGCTAGCTTGAGAATCATACTCCAGTGAGATATGAAATTAAGATCTTCAGTTGTGGAGTTGGAGAAGGAGAAATAGAGCATCAAGATTACTCCACCTACTGCCAAAGAGGAAGAGAATGGTGTGATGTTATGTGTATTCCTGGAGAAGGACAAAGTACACAAGTCCTTGGTAAAGACCTTCAAGTGGTATATGACTGGATAAATAGGCCAGAATGATCCTACCATTAAAGCTCTAAGATGTCTGACTGATGGCACACAGTACTGCTGCCACTTCAGCAAAATATTGAGGAGAAGAATAAGAAGTCTATACTTATCACTAAGGAAAGGATTAGGAGTAGCTCTTCTGAGAGCAGCATGGAAGGAGCACATAATGCTCAGCAGAAAAGTTTCTCAAGTGGTGTCCTCAACTATCAGACTTTCCTGAAGAAACAAGAAGAGAAATGTATGCTCAGGTTTCAGTATCATCTGAACCTGCAGCAATGGCTGTCCATATCATTGGCTACCAATCAGAAGACAATCTAGCTAAAGTAGCAGAAATGGTAACTGAAAGTAAGGTTGTACAAGATTTGTGCAAACACTAAGGGAAAGCTAGTATAGTCTGGTAAGCTATAAAGTTTAAGTCTTTCCTAGAGAATTAGTGTCAGAGAATCTCCAGCAAAGATTAGATCAGCAGAACTATTGAAGACCTGAATGTCTCTATGGACAATATTAAGATTGAGGGGGAGATTCCAACAAATCTCCTTGCTCAAGATAATCAGAGTGTCATTGAAATGACTATAGATGGTTCAAAAGATAGTGACCTATATGGATGAAGAGTTAGATCAGGTCCCGATCTCCCATCCTATTTGGAGAGTCTTCCTTACTGAAGAAGTCATAAAGGGGGAGAAGGCAATGGAAGATGGCCATGATCAAGGGGGAGTATGTTGTGCAAGCAGAGATTGTATACTGATGAGACAAAATAGTCCAAGTGGTATACAACCAAATCAAAAAGTCAGGTGGTATAAAGAAGAAGCATGTGTCACCAGTGGTATATAGTACACACTGCCTATTCCTTATCAGGATTATGTGTGTGTATCAAGATAGCTAGAGCCAAAGGAAACTGTATTACTGAAGAAGTGGAAGAGATCTGGCTCAGCAAGAAGAGTCTTTCAAGTGGTTGGTCACTGGAAGATATCTGGCTCAATAAGAAGAGGAAGCAGTGAAAGAACAAATCTTCCTCCGCCTCACACTACAAGAAGGATCTCAACAAATCTGGGAAGATGCTCTCAAAAGGAGACAGGTATGATACTAAACCAAGAAAAAAAATTTCTCTAACATATTATGTTATTATTGTATCAAGACAGGGCATGTCAGTGATGACTGCCCAGTCAAATAAAAGGAGAACATGTGAGAAGAAGCACCTCCACCACAGAGTGCATGGAAGATAGGATAAGCATGGATGGAACCTGTCAAATCCTAGGAAAAAGACTGACTACTTGGAGCAGTAAGAAAGAAACCAGTCTTGAAATCTCAACTCTAGAATCAGATCAAATTTTAGTTGGGGGTTGTTGTGCTCATGTACTGTGGACCCAGCATTAGTTCCATAGTATCAAAATCATAACATCTAGTTAAGTAGAACTCCTTTATATTGAGATTCTACTAGTGTAATCTAAATTGCTAGGAATCCTACCTCTCTTAACCAGACTATGCATATTAAGATTAAGTATCTGTTAGTTAGGGAGCATGTGGAAAATGAAGAACACAATCTTACGTTTGTCCCCACAAACATATTGTAACGACCCGAAACTCAAAAGAGTGACGGGAGGCGTTTTGAGCCAAGTTTGGAATTTGGCAGGGATCACACGGCCTGGGACACGGGCGTGTCATAGGCCGTGTCCTTGGCAGGTGGTTGCGTGTTTGACACAGAGCCTGCTGTGTCGACACAGGGCCTGCTGTGTCGACACAGGTCCTGCTGTATCGACACAGGTCCTGCTGTGTAGACACAGGGCCTGCTGTGTCGACACAGGGCCTGCTGTGTCGACACAGGGCCTGCTGTGTCGACACAGGGCCTGCTGTGTCGACACAGGGCCTGCTGTGTCGACACAGGGCCTGCTGTGTCAACACAGGGCCTGCTGTGTCGACACAGGGCCTGCTGTGTCGACACAGGGCCTGCTATGTCGACACATCCTCAGTGTGATGTGTCGACACAGGGTGTGATGTGTCGACACAGAGTGTCTACACAGGGGTCTTTGCAGGGTCTCGACTAAATGCCCCGACACAATTTGAGTTTGTCGCGGACGTGTCCTACTATGGTTTGTGAACCGTGCGGTGTTTGGCCCAGTTTTTCCATGTCAGACCTGGATCGTAGCCGTACATTTCTTTATGTTGGGATCTGACGGTTGGGGGTTATTCCTACTAGGATATACCCGAGTATAGGGTTTCAAAACCCTCATCATTTGTTTGCTGGTTCTCTATCTAAGATCTAGAGAGAGGGGAGAGCAGCGAGGAAGAAGAAGCCTAGATCTGGTCACCGGTGGAGCTTCAGAGCTCCAAATCGCGAACCGACTTCGGATCTACAGAGGCAAGGAGAGGGCGGTTCTTTTCATCCGCATACTTTTCCATGGCGCCAAGGAAGAATGCTATGGTAACGATTCTCTACTTGAGCATGTGAAACTCTACTTCTTTTGCATAGGGAAGCCCGCTCTAGCGAGTTTGCGGTGAGTTTGAGGCATTCGTTCGGGTAGACATGAATAGTCCCCTTTGTGTACATGTAAAGTCCATATTCGAGAATGGACATAGGCATGATGTGTGAGGCCTACCCGAAAAAGTTGGTCTGGATCGGTGATGTTGCATTGCATAAATGGCCGGAGAAGACTCCATGCGGACGTTTGTTTTTCGGGTTTTCTACGCGGTAGATTGCAACAGGGAGTCTTGGGGTTTAACTCCAAGGTGCACCCAGAAAACTGGGTGGACGCGTGGTTCTGCCATCTTGTGGGCCTGAGAGCTAACTTGAACATAATTGGGTTATGTGATGTTTGTAGATGATTTGGGACTCGGGAAAGTTTGACCCGCGCATATGTTTTAAATTATCGTTGCGGTGTGAGCAATGGGTCAGGCAGAACCGTACCGGCTCTATGTCGTTCGGTTAAAGAGACCTAAAGTTACTTGGCACTTACCGTTGGCATAGATAGAGGGTCTTAAGCAGTGGCCAGAAAGACCAAATGCTCACGAGATATTGCCGTCAAAGGGGCAGTGGTGTGTCGGCGGACTTTGACCGTGATCACCGAGAATGTGTCTTGAGAGAACGGGGCGTGTGGCCATGCGTGCCTGCGCTTGTGATGTAGTGTTATTACTCTACTGCTTAATTATGCTAATAAACTACAGGTATGGAGCATCGCTGCCCCGAATTGGGAGCGGGATCGTTATAATTTGGTCAGCATAGCTGACCGTTGCCTTTGTTTGCCACCGTCGTGGTGGATTGTTGCTTGCAGGTGCTGGAGGACCGAGCGGTCAATAGCGGGCTAAAGCCCAAATTGCTGAGTCGGCCCTCGAAGGGCTAATTAGAGTGTTTACCTGTTTTATTCATGTATGACCGGCGTGCGTGTCGAGGTTTGGAGAACATGTAATTTGAGTAAACCATTTTGTAAGGCCATAAGGCCAGTACTTGTGTATTTGTACTTCATTCCCTTGGGTTCTGTTTAGTGGACATTCATGCTAGTGCTGGGTTCTTGTTATTGCAACTAATAAAATTGCTCCTGCTAGAATGACTTTGTGTAGGAGGTTGGATTGGTTGGATGGTTTCCATTGAGTAACCACCTGGTCTGTCTGTGGTCTATGGCGTCGGGCCCCAGCCGGACCTACTGCTATATGCTATGTGATGGATAAGGGGTGTTACAATTTGGTATCAAACTTTTGGTTTTGGTCAGGCTTAATTAAATTCGTGGGCGAATTCTTTTAAGGTATGGTGAGCACATGTGTGTGCGTCATCGTTATAACAGCAAACGAACCCATGAATGTCCCCTTACGAATGAAAATACATGTGTTTGAGGAACCTGCGTGTTCCTATAATTGCATTTTGCAATTTTGGTTGGTCACTTAACGGTGTTTTGTACAACTATAGGTGACCAGAAGCGGTGCTGGGCCGCCAGAAAACCCAGTTTCTGAGGAGTATAGTGCACCCAGTGTGGTGTTTGAGACCCCTCCTTCGTCTGAAACCGTAAGAAGGATCGTTGAAGCAGTGTTTGCTGTGAATAATGCACGACATGGAAGAAATGTACAACCCTGTGCCCCTGTTGTGACTTCAACGTCGGGTGGCGTGATGGAGCAGATGACATTTGGTAGATCATCGGGCCAGCTGCTGAACATGCATTTAGTGCAGGGAGCGCACCCAGTTGATGAATATTTGCAAGCATTTCTTATAATAAGCCGCTAACCATGCTTTGAGTTGGAGAATGAGCAGGCTATAGTCGATAGATTTTATATTGGTCTGCGTGGCGAGCTGCGAATCCTACTGCTAGGACCAACATTACTAGGATTCTGAGCCTTGGTGGAGTCGGGAAGATCTTTGGAAGTACACTAGAGGAAGACTCACCCGATGCCAGCGACCATGGTATCGAACTATGCAAGCCCCATAAGAGCTGCATCCGGCAGAATGCTGGAGAAGGGGGCTACAACATCGACTAGCAAAGCTACTTACACTTGTCATACTTGTGGAAGGAAAGGGCACTTAGCCCGAGAGTGTCGGAATTGTGCTCAGAAGTCTAAGAATTCTATGTCAGGAGCAGTTGAGGACTTTAGTGCAAAGGAAATGATGTTGAAAATGCCAAACACCTCAAAGTATTGATATCGTAGGTGGTATAAGAAGGCTAGGACTTTGGGTCTAGCCCCTCCTTTCGGTGCTTCGGGGTCAACTACAGGCCAAACCCTGGGCTTATGTTACAACTGTGGGGAGCCGGGGCATTATACCTGTGGGTGCCAAAATTCTGAGAGGAAGCACGCCGTCGTGAGGACAGGTATGGTTTAAAGTTATAGCAGTTTAGCCTTAAATACTTGTCGCCCTTGTGCATGTTAGCTTAGAACTACTTGTGTTAAGCTTTGTTCTGATTTTCGTATATCCAGCGAGAGCACCGTTCATTTAGGAAGCTTCGCATTCCTTTATTTAGGAATTATATTGCACGTCGGAGTACCTCCTTCGATGGTAAGAGATAAATTGGAAGCGTTATGGTCCAATGGTGCTCAATACGCACTGGTAGAATTTGTTGCGCTTAGGTATGGATTGGGAGTCAGGAGTTCAACTTGCTAGCATCGTTACAGCCGCTGGTGGAGTTTGACATAATATTTGGCATGGACTGGCTCTCGGAGCAGCAAGCCTATATTTATTGTTGTCTCAATGAAGTCAAGTTGGGAATAGGTCGTGAGATGACTTTTACATGCTTGAAAGGGTGGAGCAAGACATTGATGTCTGCCATTCAGGTGGTGAAGTCGGTTCGTGCTGGAGCAGAGCTGTCCTTTACGCTAGTGGAGGTTGCAAGGCCTAAGCATACGTTGGTTAGTATTTCAGTGGTATCGGAGTACCCTGATGTGTTCCCTGGTGATCTTCCTGGAGCCCCGCCTCAACGGGAAATTAATTTCACGATTGAGCTAGTGCCAGGTGCGAAGCCTGTGTCACGATCTCCGTATCGACTAGCACCTAAGGAGATGGCGGAGCAGAAGGTGCAACTTCAATAGTTGTTGTAGCAAGGATATGCGCGTCCAAGTTCTTTGCCTTGGAGCACACCGGTCCTCTTTGTTAAGAATAAGGATGGGAGCTTGAGGATATGTATCGATTATCGGGAGCTAAACAAGTTGACGTAGAAGAACAAGTACCCAATCTGAAGGATCGATGATCTTTTTGATCAGTTGGTCGGGTCGACGGTGTAGTCTAAGTTGGATCTTAAGTCCGGTTACTATCAACTGAGAATAAGGGAGGGTGATATTCCTAAAACAGCATTCAGTACGAGGTACGGGCATTACGAGTTTACGGTCATGCCGTTTGGGCTGACGAATGCGCCGTCGGAATTTATAGATTTGATGAATATGACTTTTAGGGAGTACTTGGACCATTTTGTGATCGTCTTCATCGACGACATTTTGGTGTACTCGCATAGTGAGGAATATCACTACAAGCATCTTCATTTGGTATTGGAGACACTGAGGAGGAATCAACTATACGCCAGGTTCTCCAAATGCGAGTTTTAGTTGTCCTCAGTGGCATTCCTAGGTCATATAGTGAGTGGGGAAGGTATTGAAGTGGATCCAGTGAAGATTGTTGCGATACGAGAGTGTCCTGAGCTTTCTATGGTAGTAGAATTCCGGAGCTTTTTGGGTCTTGTCGGCTATTATAGGAACTTCGTGGAGAACGTCTTGCGATAGCGTTACCTCTCACTACTTTGACGAGGAAAGAGCAGAAGTTCGTTTGGAAACCGGAGTGCACGCGAGCTTTTGAGGAGTTGAAGTGTCGGTTGACCACGGCTCCTGTGCTGAGTTCGCCGAGTGGGACCGAAGGTTTTGAGATTTATAGCGATGCTTCGGGTAGTGGTTTGGGTTGTGTGTTATTACAGCATAGAAGCATTATAGCGTATGGCTTTAGACAGCTGAAGGTGCACGAGAGGAACTATCCGGTCCATGACTTGGAGTTAGCGGCCGTGATTTTTGCCTTGAAGCTGTGGAGACACTACTTGTATGGTGTGAGGGTCGATATCTATACCGGCCATAAGAGCCTGAAGTATTTGATTGATCAGAAAGATCTGATCATGCGACAGCGTAGATGGATCGATTTCCTAGGGGACTATACGTTTAAGATCCACTACGTGCCTGGTAAGGGCAATACGGTTGCGGACGCGTTGAGTCGTCGGGCCCCAGCACAAGCCAATTGGCTGCCGGTCCATGACGAGCGGTTGGTTCGGGAGTTAGAGGCGTTGGAGATCTCTTGCGTAGACAAGCAATCAAGTGTTGAAGCATTAATGAATTGGACTGAAGTCCAATACGACCTGGCTGATCGGATTTGGCAGGCTTTGGATATGGTTGTCCACATGAAGCAACTCATGATAGAGGCTCTGGATGGGTCAAATTCCCAATTCATTATGGAGGACGGATAACTTTGGAAAGACGGTCGTCTATGCGTCCCAAGCGTGGGCAATTTGCGGGTGGAATTGTTGTACGAGGCACATCATACCAAGTACTCGATTCACCCGGGGAGCACGAAGATGTACCCCGATGTTAAGAAATTGTTCTGGTGGCTAGGACTGAAGAAGGTTGTGGCACTGTACGTGGTGAAGTGCCATACGTGCGCCTTGGTGAAGGCAGAGTGCTAAAAGTCGGGAGGATTCTTGAAGTTCTTGCCTTTCCAGAGTGGAATTTTGACGACATTACTATGGACTTTGTGCACGGGTTGCCAAGGCCACAAAAAGGGAACGACACAATTTTTATGGTCGTAGATCGTCTAACGAAGGTGTCGCATTTCATTCCGCATAGGAAGGATGATCCGGTTGAGAAATTGGCAAAGTTGTATGTAGACAATATTGTGCGGCTTCATGGTGTGCCCCGAAACTTCGTGAGTGGCCGAGATGGGCGGTTCACATCCAATGATTGGAGGCTGGTGCAGCAGATGTGGGGAACAAAGCTGAGTTTTAGCATAGCCTTCCATCCGTAGACGTATGGTCAGACCGAGAGGGTCAATAGGACAATGGAAGACATGCTTCGCATGTGTGTCCTGGACTTTGGAAAGCAATGGGAAGATCACCTATACTTGGTGGAATTCGCTTAAAATAATAGCTACCAGGCGAGCATTCAAATGGCGCCCTTCGACGCCCTTTATGGTAGAAGATGTCGCACGTCGTTGTACTGGCTGGAAACGGGTGAGTCAAAGTTGTACAAGCGACAAGAGGTGGAAGATGCTACTTCATTGGTTCGAACGATCTGAGAGAGGTTGCTTATCTCTTAGGACCGGCAAGCGAAGTACTATATTGCCAAGCACAAGAATGTGGAGTTCACTGTTGGCGACTGGGTATACTTGAAGATCAAGCCGTTCAAGGGTGTCTCGCGGGTGCGGCGCTTGAAGAAGCTAAGCCCGAGGTACCTTGGACCGTTTGAGGTTCTAGAGCGGATTGGCGCAGCGGCTTATCGATTGAGGCTATCGTTGGAGCTTAGTGGTCTACATGATGTATTCCACACATCGGTGCTGCGGAAGGCGGTGCAAGAGCTTCGCAAGTGATTGCAGTCGATCAAGTGCCGGTCGACAATGGGTTGACAACGAAGGTCAAGCTCGTATCTGTTGAGGACTCGGAGGATAAGCGGCTACTCAACAAAGAGATCAGGATGGTCAACGTCCGTTGGGATAACTACGGTCGGGAGGAGCTTTCGTGGGAATGAGAGCAGACCATGCTTGAGGAGTACCCGGAGTTATTCCACTCAGGTACCGTTTGAGTTGTATTTATCTTTCCTTTATATAATTTCGGGGACGAAATTCTTTTAAGAGGGGGAGAGTTGTAACGCCCCGAAACTCGAAAGAGCAACGGGAGGCATTTTGAGCCAAGTTTGGAATTTGGCAGGGGTCATATGGCCTGGGACACGGGCGTGTCATAGGCCGTGTCCTTAGCGGGTTGTGGCATCTTTGATACAGAGCCTGTTGTGTCGACACAGGGCCTGCTGTGTCGACATATGGCCTGCTGTGTCGACACAGGGCCTGCTGTGTCGACACAGGGCCTGCTGTGTCGACACAGGGCCTGCTGTGTCGACACATCCAGGGTATGCTGTGTCGACACAGGGCTCTTGGCAGGGTCTCGAATAAATGTCCTGACATAGTTTGAGTTGGTCGAAGACGTGTCCTGCTCCGGTTTGTGAACTGTGCGGTGTTGGGCCTAGTTTTTCCATGTCAGACACGGATCGTAGCCGTAAATTTCTTTATGTTAGGATCCAATGGCTGGGGGTTATTCCTACTAGGATATACCCAAGTATAGGGTTTCAAAACCCTCATCTTCTGTTCGCTGGTTCTCTGTCTAAGATCTAGAGAGAGGGGAGAGCAACGAGGAAGAAGAAGCCTAGATCCGGTCACAGGTGGAGCTTTGGAGCTCCAAATCGCGAACCGACTTCAGATCTACGGAGGCAAGGAGAGGGCGGTGCTTTTCATCCGCATACTTTTCCATGGCGCCAAGGAAGAACGCTAGGGTAACGATTCTCTACTTGAGCATGTGAAGCTCTTCTTCTTTTGCATAGGGAAGCCCGCTCTCGCGAGTTTGCGTTGAGTTTGAGGCGTTCCTTCAGGTAGACATGAATAGTCCCCGTTGTGTACATATAGGGTCCATATTCGAGAACGGGCATAGGCATGATGTGTGAAGCCTACCTAGACAAGTTGGTCTGGATCGGTGATGTTGCATTGCATAAATGGCCGGAGAAGACTCCGTGCGGATGTTTGTTTTTTGAGTTTTTTACGCGGTAGATTGCACCAGGGAGTCTTGGGGATTTACTCCAAGGTGCGCCAGGAAAATTAAGTGGACGCATGGTTCTGCCACCTTGTGGGCCTAGGAGCCAACTTGAACATAACTGGGTTATGTGATGTTTGTAGATGATTTGGGACTCGGGAAAATTTGACCCGCGCATATGTTTTAAATTAACGTTGCGGTGTGAGCAACGGATCAGGAGGAACCGTACCCGCTCTATGTCGTTCGGTTAAAGAGACCTAAATTTACTTGGCACTTACCGTTGGCATAGATAGAGGGTCTGAGGCAGTGGCCAGAAAGTCCAAATCCTCACGAGATATTGCCGTCCAAGGGGTGGTGGTGAGTCGGCGGACTTTGACCGTGATCACCGAGAATGTGCCCTGAGATCACGGAGCGTGTGGCCATGCGTGCCTGCTCCTGTGATATAGTGTTATTAGTCTACTGCTTGATTATGCTAATAAAGTGCAGGGAAGGAGCATCGCCACCCCGAGTTGGGGGCGGGATCGTTATAATTTGGCCAGCATAGCTGACCGTTGCCTTTGTTTGCCACCGTCGTGGTGGATTGTTGCTTGCAGGTGCTGGAGGACCGAGCGTTCAATAGCGGGCTGAAGCCCAAATTGCTGAGCTGGCCCTCGAAGGGCTAATTGGAGTGTTTACCTATTTTATTCATGTATGACCGGCCTGCGTGCCGAGGTTAGGAAAACATGTAATTTGAGTAAACCTTTCTGCAAGGCCATAAGGCCAGTACTTTTATATTTGTACTTTATTCCTTTGGGTTCTGTTTAGTGGACATTCATGCTAGTGCTGGGTTCTTGTTATTGCAACTAATAAAATTGCTTCCGCTAGAATGACTCTGTGTAGGACGTTGGATTGGTTGGATGGTTTCCATTGAGTAACCACCCGGTCTGTTTGTGTATATGGTGTCGGGCCCCTGTCGGACCTACTGTTATATGCTATGTGACAGATAGGGGGTGTTACATATATTAGTGGCTAATATCTTTACTTTGCCTCTAGATGAAGTCAACTTCAACACCTATAAGGTTGAGTTGGGTATGTTGAACTTTGTATAGCTTCAGTTGCTCCCTGTAATACTTTTGTTGTAAGATTTACCTTTCTTGCAGATGAAAGTCTCCAATATGGTATGAAGACTAAGATGGACTCAAGTGTGCAGTAGAGAGAAGATAGTTGATTCTCCAGTTGAGGGGGAGCAAGTCAAGATGCTCCTATTAAGGTGGAGCAAATCCAAAATTTGCAGGAATAAGTTCAACTTCATGTTAAGTTGCAGCTATCAGCTATAGTGGATCAAAGATCATCACAGCTGATCATCAAATTCTCAGGACTATGCACAGTCTGAGGGGGGAGATCAACCATAGTGGATGGTTGTTGTTGTGTAATCACTACTGTTGTTGTAAAGATATGCTACTACAGGACAGGAGGAAAAGCTATCACCTCCCTTACTATAACTGCATTCTACAGAAGCTTTAAGTGGTATATGGAGCGGCATTGTCTCAAGTGGAACAATGTTGTAGCTAACTAAAGTGGCTGTATTGATGTGTTGTATCAATGTATCAACACAAAACGTATGACTTCTAATCAAATAGTTTGTTCAGTATGATATTTTCTCAAGTGATATCATCACTAGATTTTTTCAAGTGGTATAACATCAAGAGTTAATATCTCCATTGATCATATCTCCTCCCTCAACTTTTTAAGAAGCCAGAAAGGCAGAGAGGTAAGCAATACTTTAAACCCTAAAGGGGGAGGAGTAGAAGATGTGTTAAGATCTTACAGGGAGAGGTAGGTTATACTGAGTAGTATAGTACTCGCTACCACAAAAGGGGAGATGGTTACATGCCCACGGGGAGATGTAGAATACTAAGTAGTACATATTACTTGGAAACATTCAAGTAATATGAAGAGAGCAATGGTGAGCCATTGAATGTTATATTTCCACCCTCAAATGGCTTGAGGAAAGTCCTCCACTTAAATATTAAGTAGGTAGGAATGTTGTGAGCTGCCTTGATTTTTCAAGTGGTGTTGGAAAGCTTACAGCTGATTCTAAATTTATCTGCTTTATATGTAAATGCTTATTTGTATTGTTGGATGTTCTGCCTTCTTCAAATATGGGGAGATTGTTGGGAATATTGCCCTAAATGTTCCATAGACTTGATTTGAAGAGGCATCACCATCAACACTAAGAGCATAGTTGTAATTGATGTTGGTTAAGCTCATCATATGCAGGATGTTCGATGGAACAAGTTTAGGCATGTTGTCTAAATGATGGTGACAGGTGGTGACAAGGTAGGCAAGTGGACAGACATAAAATCTTTCTAAGTTCACAGGCCTTGAGTGAAGAAAGCTCACTCAATGCTAGCTGCAAAGAAATGTGGCCAAGTCCAAAGAAGTTGAGTGAAGCAATCTCACTCAATGCCAGATGCAAAGAAATGTTGTTCAAGTACACAGGCATTGAGTGAAGCAAGCTCACTCAATGCCAGATGCCAAAAGGCGTCATGTGATGTAAATGCTTTGTATTTGATAGTAATAAAATCTGGTCAAGTCGAGAAGCGTCGAGTGATGAAGGCTCACTCGTCTCCTAAGCAGTTAACACTACAAAAGTCTAGATGGCATTGAGTGATGAAGGCTGACTCAATGCCCGAGAAGAAAGCATCATGTTCACTTAAAGCTCAAGGAAAGAATAGATAGAAGGTCTGTATAAGTGTTTTGGCATTGATTCAAGCTTACTCACTCAACGCATAGTGACAGAAAGTCTGTATGTGTTTTGGCGTTGAGTGCTTACTCACTCAGCACCTCGTGACAAAAAATCTGTATAAGTTTTTTTGCATTAAGTCAAGTTTACTCACTCAACACCTAGTGACAAAAAATCTGTCTAAGTGTTTTGGCATTGAGTGAAGCTTGTTCACTCAACGTTTATACTAATGTGTTTGAATTTGATGAAGTCCACAGATGCTGACGTCAGCAAAAGTCAACAAAGTCAACAAAATTCTAAATATGACGGGATGGCTGCAGTACGTGACAAACGACGCTGCAGACCTACAGTACAACTTTTGTCTATTAAAGTAAAGTTGTAGCAGTCAATTTTAGTGGGGCCCATAGGTCAAAATAGTCGTTAATCGGTGTAATAGAAAAGGCGGAGTTCAGAATGAAGAGAATAAATTTTTGAAAAAGCTTTGGAATTCATCTTCTTCCTCGGCTATTGTTGCAGAGCTTTGAAGAATAAGTCCAAGTCGCTGACCTAAAGTTCTAGATAGCATAGTGATTTTCATCTACTGTAGTAAGTTCAGAGGCATTTTCTCTGAAGAAGCAGATGCACCAGGTCTAACCTATCTACATCTGATCGGGAAGTGATTCAAAGATAGCTGGTTCCATTTTCATATGCACCAGCAAGATCATAGGTAATCTCTGAAGAAGAAGAGACAACAAAAGTCTTAACCTAGTTGCTGCATCTAAAATCTCAACAAAGGTAGTTGTTGTCATCTTCACCACCAATAGCAAGGTTAGAATAAATTCTGAGAGATGAAGAGGTAGCAGCCAAGGTGTTGGATCCCTAGTTTGGATTTGGGCTAGGTTCACTATTAGGTTATTGACCCTCCATGTATAACAAAGGGTAAAATTGTTAGTTCTAGGTCTAGGTCTGTCTGACTAGGTTAGGAAAAACTTGATCCAGCCCTTAGAAGGTTTTAGAGATACAGACATAGAAGAATAGCAGTCTTTAAGAGTTCAGAGAATCAGTTCGAAGTTCTTCGAACTCAGCTAGACGATCGTCGATCGCAGATCGATGAACTCAGAGTCCCTACTCTGATCTGAGCTCGACGAACTTGGAGCTCAGGTTCACGATCTTCCCTCTTCTCTCAAGTACTTTGGGCGACGACATTATAGCTCAGGTGGATAAACTTGGAGCTCAGGTTGACAATTTCTCTGCTCGACGAAGATGATTTCTCAGCTCGACGAACTACGAGTTTAGGTCGACGAAATCTGTCCTGAGTTCGACGATTTCTCTCAATATCAGTTTGACATTTTCTCACTTTGAGTTCAGTTTAGATTATTCTAATGCAGTAATTCTCCTATAATTAATGCTCATATTCTCAAGAATATAGTTGTTGCGTGGAAGCATTAAATATGGATTTCATAAAGTAATTACTTGACTTATTTACTAAGATAGTTGAGGAAACACATTTAAGACAAATTCCAGCTGTTCAAGTCCCAGGATTTCAGCATTAATTCAGGAATTCAAATTTCAAATGGCATAAATCCTTCAGAGTAGAAAAATAAAATTCTTCTCTTCATGACAACAACAAGAAGGAATAAGGAAGGGAATTACGAGAGATCGGTCATAGAACAACTGATAGAAGCTTTACAGAGAAACAAATTGTCTTCTACAAGAAATTGAAGAAGAACAACAACTCACAAATATTTAGTCTTCTTCAGTTTCTACTTCAGACTTCAAAATGACAACACATCAACATCAGTCCAAGAAGTTTCTGAAGATCTTCATCAAGGCCTACACCTTGTGCAAAGCTCTTATCTTCCCGAACCATTCTTCATCTCAGGGGGAGCTTTGACAACATCATCCACTAAAGTCCTCTCAGTTGTATGAGAAAGAGAAGACGTCATCAATTTTCTTTATACCATAGTGTATAGGGTTATAACTCCCTTCAAAAGTTAACCCCTTTGGTTGTTAAGTCTCCTGATCAAAAGACTTTGTTTGGTTTTTGGGCACCTGATCAAAATCTCAAAAGGGTTGTGAGATCTTCCTTGAAAAAATAGATCTTGTGGTGTTAGACCCCTTTTTTTTCTTTTTAAACATCGGAGTCTTAGCCCCAGAACCGCCGCTTTGCGGCGACACCTTCATGCCCGGGAAGGTCATCACTACAGAACGCCGATCCTGCCGGCCAAATCGATCACAAAAGTAGCAAAATAATAAAAGTCAAGTCCACAAACGTCACATATATTGCAAATAATTTGCAGGAAGGGAGTGACCACAGATATAATAAAAGTACTAAAACTTGGGCTCATGCCCAGTACATCAATGTCCTCGCTACATATCTCTCATCGCGGAAGAAAAACTAAAATAATAACTACTGATCAGGACACACAGTCCCTATTGTCTGAACTCTGGAACTAGACTGTCACATCTCCAAACTTGCCGACCTCCGAGGCTGATCCTCCATGCTGTGCTCCACGGTCCCCTAAAATGATGTGGTTCGAAAATCGTTAGTCTAAAAGACTAAGTCCTATCATCCCTCGGCCCTTTCCCCATGGCTCCTAGGCACCGAGTGGGGAGGAGTACAGGAGAGGACATGAAAGTGGAGAATAACAAATATAAGCAGGTGGCGGTGGAACTAATCTAGCAGTTTTATAATGTATAAGTTATAATGAAGTTAAGAAAGACTGAACAAGAAAAAGTAACCTTAACTTATATAAAAACACATAAGCTAAGGGATCTTTTGCAAGGCTCTTATCGTATAAAAATTCCCATACTAATTTATACGATAGGGTGTCGGTTTTCTAGCAAGCATACATATATATTTACTGAATAAAATTCTTATCTTATAAACCAAGGGGTCGTTTTGCAGGGCCTATTGTATAAAGCGTCCCATACCACTTATATAATAGGTGTCAGGGTTATATGCAATGATTTTTCTATGAAATGCAATTATGGCATGATGTGAACATGCAAATGCAACTCACCCACTCGACTCTGTGTATACAGACCTTTAGTTCCCCATTTCCGGAGCCGAACCTACCAAGAAACCTCCGTAGTGGCAAAGGGAAGCGGTGGGTTGGGCCTCGCCCAGCTCTAAACCGGTAATTACACTACCAGTCAGACCTATCATACGCCTCAACACTGGTGTACTAAGCGGAGCTCCTGCGTACTCCTTCCGGCTGGCGTACCGGACTTTATTTGGCCAAGTGCTAAACCACACTTATCGAGTCAACGTATTGGCGTCGGTGCATCGACCCTCCAATACTGAAGACCCACCACCTTATACTTTATGCACATGCAACTTATGTATCAGCTATTGAGCCAAAGCTCCCCGGACCATCCCGTCCGTCACAAACATCAACCGAGCCAAAGCTCGCCGGGCTAACCTGCCCTTCACTAAATCCAACAAGCCTATAGCCAGAGTGAGCCCAACTAACATCCCGAGGCAGCAATATGAGTGAAAGTGAAACCCTAGTTATGCTAGTTACTCTTGGAATTTAGTTTTACCTACAGTTTAGGTTAGCCCAGGACTGCCCCCGGCATACCCCATGAAGGGCTCTCAAAGGGCACTAAGAACTACCATGGGCTGAACCACAAAGCTCCCTTTCGCAAGAGACTTAATATTATTGGTTAATACCCAACTCCCAATCCGTTAAATGTTGTACTGGATCTAACCCTAGTGTATTTGACACTTTCTCTCCTACGGGGAAGATGATTTTTCATCGACCCCGAGCACCTCTTAAAACTAGCCAAACTTCTCACTCCTCATCACGAATCCGGATGATAATCTCATTTCACTTACCAGACCAGCACACTAATATCCCAACTCCCTAGGTTCATTTTGCACCCTATTATGGTTTCTGCAGTTTTTACTAAACGCAGACCATCCTAGGCTATATGATGTATACAATGGGAGGTACTCCAAATTATCACCCAAAATAACTATAATATTTATCGGAGGTCTACCATGGCATGATTAGCCTAAATGCAGAAGTTTATAATTTTCTTAATTTATCTGGTAATTTATTTAATTTCCAAAGTGATCCAATTGCCTTAGTTTGAACATGAAGTACTATTTTCAGGCATGCAAAATATTCCACAAAATTATGATAAATAAAAGACAAATAATTATCAATAAATACAAGGTCTCCAAATTTTCAGCGAGACTTAAACATATAAACATAATTTTTGAACACAACCTACATTAACCAAATTAAAGAGACAAGTACTGTCAATATTCTTCTACAATTTCTAAGAAAATTCAAGGATGGTTATAAAGACATGTAAACACTCCATGTTAAGTTTCATAATTTATCAATGAATAATTAACTCTAAACTTGATTTTCTCGTAATATTCCAAGTAAATATGTTAATGAACTAAGTACAACAATTATTCATCTAAAAATAGTAATAAAACCCCCCATATGAGCATATTGACCTAGGAACACTACTGATCAAGTTTCATAATTTTTCAACAAGAAATGAGCTCTGAAAGAATTGTTTAACAAGTTCCCAAATTTATGAGCTTGTGAAGTAGGTACTGTAATTATGTATTTAAAAATTCTAATAAAATTCATACAAGAGCATAATGGTCTAGAACTCCCTCTGCCCAATTTTTCATGACTTTCCAATGGACAGTGAGATCATAATATCCAAATAATTAAGTAGGGCTAACTCATGCATTACAAAGGAAGTACTAAGATTAGTGCTCCAAAATTTCCAATTAAATTTCCAGAGGTTCATACTAACCCTATGACTACACTACCCAAGTTTCATCACTGTTCAATGAGTTTTAATACATTATTATATCACTATAAAGTTTGTGCCCTAAAACTAGGTTAAGGTTTTGAGGGGTTTAGCAACTTCTAAATACAATAAGATTGCTACAAGAGGACACTAACTACCATAAAGTCCTCTCCACCAAATTTCAAATCATTTCAAGGTCTTTTGACCACATGCCCTTCACAAGACACCAAAGACCATCCTTAGATTTTGGTCTTGTGTCCTAGGGAAAATCTACCCCAATCCACCACATCTTCCATTGGAGGTTGTTAAAAGTCATGCCATGTCAGTGGCCCAAATTTCAACCTCTGTTCAGGTGGTTTGGCCACCTAAACCCACAAGTGCACTTTTGACCTAAATACCCCTTTTTGGTGCAAAGTTAGGGTTTGCCCATTTCCCAACTAAATCACCTCTAAATAGAGTGAAAATTTATAGACAACCTCCCGATGACCCCAAGGACCACTCACCAAAATTTGGGAGCGTTTGGAGGTCATTAGGTAACCTAATTAATTTACCCTAAGAATATTAAATGTTTTCATAAAATTATAGAAATTAATGTCCAAAAATTCTGATTTTTAGACAGTATTAGGGGAAGGTTATGAAAATCCTATTCAGTAAATTTCAAGGCATTGGGTGAGCGGTTAAGGGTGGGGATTAATTTTTGTGTTTGGACACCCCTATGTATAGGCTGCACCATTTTTGGTGTTGTGGTCTGACCACTTAACCAAATTTGGTGAAGTCGATTTTTAATTACAGTTAACCCCTAGGGCTACAACTTTCATGTTGGACATTTTCTCATACACAACCTCTAGATATTTTTAACATTTATTTCAAAGTACTGCATTTTGTGTGATAGAAATATACAAAACTAACTTATTTATATTAACATAAAATGATGATCAGCACAGATCATAACGCACGATCCAACGGCGCTGGACTCGTCTTCTTCATCAAGCCGACGACCCCGATTCTCTCATCCTGGACCTTCTTCTAGGCACCACAGCTGGCCATCCGGCCACCTCTCTGGCCGGCCACCGCCTCCACCACCTCTGTCGAGGTGGTGGCTATTGCCAGTCGGCAGCACGACCGCCGGAGGGGCCATTTCCGGCGATCCCGACAAGATGAAAAATGCGAAAAAACCAGGAAATTACAAACTTCGATCGGGCTCAATTGAGCTCGATTCCCATCCTAAATGATTCCTATGATCTACCCATAAGAAGAGGAGAAGAGGAGGACCTGAATTACGGCCTGAGGGCGGGTATTCTGCCTCCTTTCCATTTCCGGCCGCCGGTTTGGGCTTCTCTGCAACCTCCACACCAACTCCACTGAAACTGAAATGTAATCGGGGGAAAATCTTGACCTTGCCCTGGTGAAGGTTTCTAATGTAGGAATTGGGGAGAGGTGTCTTATAACACCCCAATTCATCAAGGCACCATTAATGGCCATAAGGGTGAGTTTTCGGTTTCACCCAAATTGATGGGCTGAGCCACGCCACTGGACGGCCAACTCCTGAAAACTCCTCCACTGCCTCCAAGGAGTTAAAGCCCCATCAAAAGGAGGGGTTATAGAGCCTCCATGGCCATGATGGCCATTAACCTCTTACTTTCTCTCTCCTAAAAATTTGGGTAACTTCCACTCTCTCTCTCTCCTAGTCACCAAACACTGAATTTGGTGGGTCCAAAATGTGTCTCTCCACCTCCTAGACCAATGGGCCGCACTTGTCGGTGCCAAGCCCACTTTGATTGGGCTTGAGTTAGCCATTTTGGCTTGTTTGACCACTTTGTCCCATGGGTTGACTTTGGTCTAATTAGCCACTAGGGTTGACCCCAATGGGTCCTTAGTGTCCCATGGGACTCCCCTAAGGTTTAGAAGTACTTGGGTAGGGTTGGTTCGGCATCTTGGGGGACATTTGACCCTTCGTTAGGGCACTTTGACCTTTTTAAGGCTAAGGTTGACTTGGGACAACTTGGCCTCTTTGGTTGACTCCAATGGGTCCTAGGTGATCCATTGACCTCACTCTAGGGTTAGGAGGACATGAGTGGGATCCACTTGGCTAAGGGAAGGTCAATTGACCCTATATAGGTCACTTTGACCCATTTAGGGTTAGAGTTGACTTAGGTCAACTTAACCACTTTGACTGCCCTATATGTGTCCTTAGTGACTCATTGACCCCACTTTAGGTCTAGGAAGACCCTTGTAGGGTTGGTTGGGATTACTAGGGGCACACTACCCTTAGTTAGGGCACCTTGCCCAATTTAGGCCTAGGGTGGTTCTAGGTCAACTTGGCCACCCTGGGTCGATTCCAATGGACCCTTTGGGCTCTAATGGACCATCCAATAGATTGGTGAGATCATGGTGGGATGTTAGAGTCATGGTGAAGCCTCATGGTCATCCTAAACTAGGGTTTAGGAATCTACTATTTGCAGTCCATTCATCCCAATCACCTTTATTCCTAAGTCCACTTGGTCTTCTTGGGCTCCCTAAGGTTTTGTCATGACCTAGTCATGACAAAACCACTCCTAGGGGTCTAGTTATTTGAGGGATGTTACAAATCCCAATATATAAATAAAAAAATTTCATCCTCGAAATTCTAGTTAGGCCTACGGGGTTTCAAGTATGAAATGTAAATTGTAACATCCCGAGAGGTTGCGAGTAATTCCTGACTGAAAATCTCCGGGTACCTTTGTTACATCAAGTCCTAAGGCTCCCATGTGTGATCCTCTCGCCCATGATTCCTCTACAGGACCTTTACCAATGGAACCTTCTTGCGGTGCAAGACTCATATTCCCTTGTCGTCAATCCAGACCGATTCCAAGTGAACTGACCGATCAGATGCTACCGGCCCATCCATGGCTGTAATCTGCTGCTCCGGGCGTAGTAGAGCCCTCCTAAGAGAGGATACATGGAACACATCGTGCAGACTCGCCAGCTCCGGTGGCAGCTCCAGTCTGTATGCCAAGGGACCGATCCACTCCAGGATCCTATAAGGCCCCATATATCATGGGCTGAACTTCTTCTTCTGACTGCGTACCCATGAAACCCCATGCATTGGTCAGATCTTCAAGAATACTCGGTCCCCCAGCTGAAAATCCACCTGACGATGCCAAGCATCATAATACTTAGCCTGTCGGCTCTGTGCCTCTAACATCCTGTCCCGTATCAGCCTCACCTGAGCCTCGGTGTCTTTAACAAACTATGAACCCAAAGCCTTCGGATCCTCATCCTGTATCCATGACAATGGAGTCCTACACCTCTGTCCATATAGGGCCTCATAAGGAACCATCCCTATGCTGGACTGGTAGTTGTTATTATATGAGAACTCGATCAGTGGCAACAACTTCTCCCAAGGCTCCCCGCAGTCAAGAATGCATAGTCGCAGTAGATCTTCCAAAGTCCGATTGGTGCGTTCCGTCTGCTCGTCGGTCTGGGGATGAAAAGTTGTACTGAATGTCAGCGGAGTACCCAAGTAAATCTGCACTGATCTCTACTCCCTATACGTAAACTGTCCATCCCGATCCAATACAATCGTCCTGGGTACGCCAAGATAACAGATGAACTGCTCCATGAATTTTCGAACCAGCACACCAACCGAGTCATCATTTCTGATCGGGATAAATCTGATTACCTTCGTCAACCGGTCAATGATTGATAATATGGTTTGCAGTCAATTTTATTAGGGTATTTTCAGGGTTTTAAAGCAAATCATGTCTTGTAAAGTACTTATTTTGATTCCCCTTTGTATATATTTTTGTCGCTAATGCGTTTTTTTCTGCTTTTTGCAGGCTTTCACGGCTTTCAGCCAAATTTTGCTGTGACACGCCCCAAGGTCACGCCCTACCCGGGCGTGTACCTAGGGCGTGTAACCCAGAGGAATGATGCAATTGGTCCGAAACTGCATTCCGTGGAAACTTAGTGTACACGCCCTCTGTCACGCCCGTGTCACATCCGACACGGGCGTGTTCCAGAGGCGTGTCCCCAGGTTCCGAGGAATCTCCGCAACGCGCTCGTTTTACCCACTCCACCGTCGCACCGAAAGTGTCACGCCCCCGGGTCACGCCCGACCCGGGCATGACATATGGGTGTGTACTTCAAGAAGCACGCCCGTCACCTCTAGCATTCAATTCCAGCTCAACAAGTCACGCCGCAAAGAACACGCCCCAGGTACACGCCCTACCAGGGCGTGACATTTGGGCGTGTACTTCAGCTACTTCGCCAGAATTAAATTCCTGCCCGAAAAAGTCGCACCGAATGTGTCACGCCCCAGGGTCACGCCCGACCCGGGCGTGACAGGGGGCGTGACCCGACCCGAAAAAATCTATAAATAGAGCCCATCTCCAAGGGTTCAGACACACCTTTTGGATTGAGAGGGGAGGTTCTGTCCTTTGTATTTTTGAACATTTTCAAGCATGTCTCTTCATTTTTAGCTCTTCTTATATCTAGCTTAATGCTTTCCCTGTATTAGTTCCTAGCTTCTTTCTGTAGCATAATGTTAATGATAGTGTAGTTTACTTTCCATGCACTTGTAATCTCTGGTTTTCAAGTTGTAAGATCCCTGTTTCCATTAATAAAGAAGTGTTGTTTTCTTTTTCGTTTCTACTTTGTTTTCATTGTTTTCTTCTACGCATCTTCTTTTCTCCATTTCACCATGAGTAACTAATCCTCCTTGTACTCGATCTTGATGATCTGAGGTTCGAGTTGATTAAGTTATGATGCTTTAACTCTACTTTTTCTTTCTAAATTTATACCTTGAATTACTCTTGATTAAAAACCATACTTGGAGATATATCATCAGTATGTATATTTTCCATCGTTAGCATTCATTCTTGACTAGCCGAGAGGCTGATAGTTTGAAGTAAGCACTCAAGAGTAAAGAGAGTTGCATGCACCCCTCGAGAGAGGCAGATGTTAAATCTCCTGGATTGGAGTGAAATCCAATAGAGGGGTTCACAGCTTAAAGCGAGCTTTAGATCTCCGATCAGACGAGAGTTCGGTTGAGCATTCCTAAACTCAGGTAGGCACGACTTCGAGAGAAGCGTGTTTACGCTTATGGAACCTCCACGGTCAAGGTTTTAGCTTTATTAAGTAAAAGTTTATTTTCGCATTTCTTAATCAACTTTAGCCGAGGTGATCCTCGATCGAGTGCTATTCTCTTTCATTGTCTTAATCCCTTGCTGTAATCATTTTAATAGCTCTCTATTTTTCCGCAAGCTTTTCTTTCTTAGCATAATACTTCTCTCCTCAATTGCATTTTAGTAATCTCTTAAACCCTAAAACATTCTTCGATAAGATAATGGTTTTCGCGTGAGTAAGATTAATTAACGGTTCCCGGATTTTAATACGACACTTGTGTCCCCTAGCTGCATTTCGATAGGTATACTTGTCTTGTTGGATTGTTAGTTTGGTTATTTTCTCCTTACGAATATCAGTAGACACCAAGTTTTTGGCGCCGTTGCCGGGGAAGTAACTTCTGTTAATAATTTGAAAAAAAGAATCTATTAATTTTATCACTTCTCTTTCTCACTCTCCTTCTTAAAATTATTAATTACCGCTCTTAATAGAAACCCACATCACAAATTTTTCTACACCACCTAACTCTCTCGAAAAGGGCAAAGTGGCTCTAAATGCCACTATCTTGTCTAGTACCTTGCGAACCCTTCACCGGGTAGCCCTTGGGAAGTTCGGGAGTTAAAACATAAAAAATCTATTTCAAAAAAAACATCATTAGCTCTCTTTTTCTAGTTTATTTTATTCATATTTCTTCTCTTCTCTTCTTCTAGTGTATGACCCGCGGGAGTCCGTCGGTTATTTTGGACCTGGACCACGAAATTGAGCGTACTCTTCGGAGAAGATCGCGATTTCAAGGCCCTACTACCCAAGTGCCGGTTGAGGATTCCGAGTCATTTTCTACTTTAACAATGGAAGAACCCAACGTGGAGGAAGCCGTGCAAAGGCCTATGTCCTATTATGCATGACCGAATCTCGAGGGTACAGAATCTAGTATAGTTCACCCTGCAATAGTAAATAATAATTTCGAACTGAAGCGTAGCATAATTCAAATGGTGCAGCAGTATGTGCAATTTGACGGGCTTCAAGATGAAGATCCGAACACACACATAGCCAGCTTTCTTGAGATTTGTGACACCTTCAAGATAAATGGTGTCACAAATGATGCTATTAGGCTAAGATTATTTCCTTTCTCCCTTAGAACTACGGCTAAGCAGTGGCTGAACACTCTACCTAAAAAGCAGTGGCTGAACACTCTACCTAAAAATAGCATCACAATCTGGAATCAATTAACTGAAAAATTTTTGGCGAAGTATTTTCCGCCAGCTAAAACAGCAAAACTTAGGAACGACATTTCTTCTTATGGACAAATAGACTCTGAAACCCTATATGAAACTTGGGAAAGATTCAAAGAATTATTAAGACGATTCCCACATCACGCTCTGCCTGTATCGTTGCAGGTGCAAACGTTCTATAATGGGCTAAATCAAAGCACAAAGCCAATGATAGACGCAGCTTCTGGCGGTACTTTAAACCATAAGACTCCGGAAGCAGCTCTTGAGCTGTTTGAGGACATGGCCATGAACACTTACCAGTGGAATGTGCCTTGGTCCCGCCCAAACAAACCTACAGGTATCTTTAAAGTGGACAACGTCTCCCAGCTCGCTCTGCAAGTTGAAATATTAACCAAAAAAATTACGGAGATAACTGCTGCCTCCGCCCCTCAGGTATGAGAATCTGCAACTCCTCCCCCCGAACATTTGGATTATGTAAATAATATGCCTAGAACTGCTTTTAATATTTTTTCTGCTGCAAATTTTCATCCTCCTGGTTTTAATTTTTCGAATAGTTATAATCCTGCGTTAATAAATCATCCGAATTTTTCGTGGAGCAATCCATCGAATGTTGTGCGCCCGCCACCGCAAAGTGATTTTTCTGCACCACCAACACCTCCTCAAAGTTTTCCAAAACCTCCAAGTTTGGAGGAAATGTTTTCAAAATACATGAATGCTAATGACGCTACGATTAGAACCTTAACTGGAAGCGTTAAAAATTTAGAAAATCAGGTAGGACAGCTCGCTAAAATAATTTCTGAGCGACCCGTAGGGGCTCTTCCTTCCAATACCGAGCCCAACCCGAGAGAGCAAGTGAAAGCTATAACTATTCGGAGTGGGAAGAAAGTTCCTGGTATGGTAAGTGAAGAACCCGAGGCAAGCTCCGCTCCCGCTTTAAAAAATCAAAGCTCCGCTCCCGCTTTAAAAAATCAAAGCTCCGCTCCCGCTTTAAAAAATCAAAGCTCCGCTCCCGTTTTAAAAATTCCACCTTCTGCCGAAGAGGTTATCACCCATGTTTTAGAAAAAGAACTCACTCCACCACCCACCTTTAAAAATTATCCATCCCCGTCATACCCTTCCGAACTTAATAAACAATGACAGGACGATCAATACACCCATTTTTTAGAAATGTTTAAACAAATCCACATAAATCTGCCTTTCCACGAAGCCATATCCCAGATGCCGAAGTACGCAAAATACCTTAAGGACCTCCTGACCAACAAGAAGAAGTTAGAGAACCTTTTGCATGTCACGTTAAATGTCGAGTGCTCGGTGGTTTTGACAAACGGATTACCGAAGAAAATCAGTGACCCGGGTAGTTTCTCTATCCCGTGTTTCTTTGGTGATCTCTTTGTCAAACACGCTTTAGCCGACCTAGGTGCGAGTATTAATCTTATGCCCCTCTCGTTGTTTAAAAAGTTAGGAATTGGTAGTCTCAAACCCACACGTATGAGTATCCAGCTCGCCGACAGATCGGTTAAATACCCGTTAGGTATAGTGGAGGACGTCCTAGTCAAGGTCGACAAGTTCATCTTCCCGGTGGACTTTGTCATTTTGGACATCGAAGAAGATGTCGAGGTCCCCCTGATCCTTGGACGGCCCTTCCTTGCCACCTCCCGAGCTATCATTGGCGTAAGGAATGGTAAGCTCTTCCTTCGAGTAGGCGACGACGAAGTAACTTTCTCTATCACCCCCTCGATGAAAAATACCCTAGCCAATGATGACTCATGTTTCTTTGTAAATGTCATAAGTGAAGAGTCCACCTCTCACCTCTCTGATTTCGAAAAAGAATTTTCTGATTTTCTTTCTTATACTACTCCAACTGAATCGCTACATTTAAGTGAAGAGTCCTCCTCTCACCTCTCTGATTTTGAAAAAGAATTTTCTGATTTTTGTTCCTCTTCTACTCCTCCAACTGAATCGCTGCGAGAAGCCGCCTTCGCCGCTAGCCCCACCCCTTTCAAATTACCATACAAAGAAAAATTTTATGAACATATTATTTTTGAAAAAGATCAGATTTCAAAAATGTCATATGAAGACCCCCCTACCCTGGAACTGAAAGAACTACCAGAGCACCTTAAATACGTTTTCTTAGAAAATGATTCTAAGCTGCCCGTCATAGATTCAGCCAATCTTACAGATTCGCAAAATGATAAACTCCTTTTAACTTTACGTAAGCATCGCCGAGCCATTGCTTGGCAGATTTCTGATATCAAGGGCATAAGCCCATCCTTCTGTACTCACAAACTATTAATGGAAGATAATTCACGTAACTCTATCCAACCTCAGCGCCGTATAAACCGAAACATGAAAGAAGTAGTTAAGGGGGAGGTTATGAAGTTGTTAGACGCTGGAATTATCTATCCTATATCAGACAGTAAGTGGGTTAGCCCTATCCAGGTAGTACCAAAGAAGGGAGGGATAACGGTAATAAGTAATGAAAATAATGAATTAATCTCGGCACGGACGGTGACCGGTTGGCGAATGTGTATAGATTACCACAAGCTAAATGATGCCACCCGCAAGGATCACTTCCCCTTGCCATTCATCGACCAGATTTTAGAACGACTTTTCAGACATAGCTTTTATTGTTTTCTCGATGGCCTCTCGGGGTATTTACAAATCCCCATCTCTCCCGAGGACTAGGAGAAAACTACGTTTACTTGTCCCTTCAGCACCTTCGCCTACTGAAGAATGTCGTTTGGATTGTGCAATGCGCCAGCTACATTCCAGCGATGTATGCTCGCTATCTTTGACAAGTACGTAGAAAGCATCATGGAAGTTTTCATGGACGATTTCTCCGTGTTCGGTGATTCCTACGATAGTTGCTTAGAGAACCTTGAAAAAGTCTTAGAGCGATGCGAAGAAACTAACCTCACCTTAAATTGGTAAAAATGCCATTTTATGGTGAGGGAAGGGTTAGTTTTGGGACATAAAATTTCTGAAAGAGGTATTGAAGTAGACGTTGTGAAAATAGAAGTTATCGAGAAGCTGCCGCCACCTACGAACATAAAAGCTATAAGAACTTTTTCTAGGTCACGCGGGTTTCTACCGCCGCTTCATAAAGGACTTTTCCAAAATCACCAAGCACCTTACCCATCTCTTAGAAAAAGATGCCCCATTCATCTTTGATGACCTCTGTCTAGCTGCCTTCAATTTAATAAAAGAAAAATTAGTTAATGCCCCAATCATGATAGCTCCAGTGTGGGAATTTCCATTTGAGATAATGTGTGATGCGAGTAGTTATGCGGTGGGAGCCGTTTTAGGCCAACGCATATCTAAAAACTTCCACCCCATCTATTACGCTAGTAAGACACTCACATCTGCACAGGAAAATTACACCATGACCGAGAAGGAGCTCCTAGCCGTAGTATTCGCTTTTGATAAATTTTGTCCTTATATTACTCTTTCAAAAATTATTGTTTTTACGGACCACTCGGCCCTCAAATATCTTCTTTCCAAAACGGATGCCAAGCCGCACTTGATTCGCTGGGTCTTACTCCTCCAGGAGTTTGACTTAGAGATTCGTGATAAGCGAGGAGCCGAGAACTTGGCCGCCGACCACCTTTCGCGCCTAGACAACCCGTTTACAGAAAAATTAGACGAAAATTCTTTTAATGACTATTTCCCCGATGAGAAGCTGTTCATAATTAACACATCTACTTCTCCTTGGTTTGCTCGCATTGCCAACTATCTAGTGGCTTGTGTGCTCCCAAAAGAGTTTTCATCTCAGCAAAAGAAGAAATTCTTTTCTGAGCTGAAGAACTATTTTTGGGAGGACTCGCATCTTTTCAGAATTTGTGCCGACCAAATGATAAGGAGGTGTGTTTCTTATGAAGAAGGATTAAATATTATTAAACATTCGCATGAAGGACCGACAGGTGGGCACTATCAAGCTGCTCGCACCGCTCACAAAGTGTTAAGCACGGGTTTTTACTGGCCTACCCTATTTAAAGACGTGCATGCCTTTGTGAGTAGGTGTGATTGTTGCCAACGGTTGGGGAATATTTCGAATAAAAATGAAATGCCACAAAATTATTTCCTAGAGTGCGAAGTTTTCGACCTCTGGGGGATTGATTTTGTCGTCCCTTTTCCTTATAGCTTCGGGAATAAGTACATTTTAGTTGTCGTTGATTATGTTTTGCGTTAGGCCGAAGACCAAGCTCTTCCTACAAATGATGCCCGAGTCATAGTTAATTTCCTAAAAAAATTATTTTCTCGCTTCGGTACGCCGCGCGCTATCGTTAGTGATAGGGGTTCCCATTTCTGTAACGCGCAATTTTCAAAAATCCTAACTAAATATGGCGTTACTCAAAAGCTTTCCACTGCCTACCACCCCCAAACTAACGGACAAGTAGAAGTAGTAAATAGAGAAATAAAAAGAATTTTAGAAAAGACTGTTTCTATATCTAGAAAAGACTGGTCAGCAAAATTAGACAATGCTCTATGGGCCTACCGAACAGCATACAAAACTTCCCTCGGATGTACGCCATATCGGTTGGTTTATGGAAAATCGTGTCATTTGCCCGTAGAATTAGAACACCGCGCTTTTTGGGCCTTAAGATTTGTTAACTTCGATCCCCACTCTGTCGGCAATTTTAGAAAATTCCAACTTAACGAACTCGACGAGTGGCGCTCTAACGCTTATGAAAATAACAAATTTTATAAAGAGCGGACGAAGCGTTTGCACGATAAACATCTTAGGTACCCAAAAACCTTTAAGCCGGGCGACCAAGTTCTTTTATATAACTCCTGATTACGTTTATTTCCGGGAAAACTAAAATCACGATGGTCTGGGCCATTTATAGTAAAAGAAATTTTTCCGTATGGCACGGTTTTACTTTCGCACCCTGAAAAGGGTGAGTTCAAAGTAAATGGGCAGCGTCTTAAACTTTATCTCTGTGGTGATGTCTGTCCAAACTGTATTAATATTCTTCTACATGAACTTTAAACTAACTGGACACCGTCTAGTTACTTGCTACTTTGGATAAATAATCGTTCGGACAATATTTTTTTTAATGCGTCGAGCTCAAACGACGCTTTAAACAAAGGGCGCTCTTGGGAGGCAACCCAATCTATTTTTTTTGTTTTCTTTCTTTTTACATTTTTTGCCCCGGATGGTTCCGCCAAGCTCAAGCTTCTACGATCGCCTGCTCCAATGCTGCTAAATCCATCACAAAGTCCTACAAAAGACCTTTCCAGAAGACTCAAAGCACAAGCATGGGGGAGCGGCATCACTGAGCTTTCGCTGCAAAATAAAACCGGGGAAGTACCTGTTTTTCAATTCTGTCTTTCATTTCTGTACTTTAATTTTCTCTCGTTCTCCAACCTCCTTCTCCATTGAGGACAATGCAGATTTTAAGCTTGGGGGAGGACTTCCTCCTTCTTTTTGCTTTTTGTAAATATCTTTTACTTTTTTGTAAATATTCTTCAAAAATCCAAAAAAAATCCAAAAATCCAAAAACTATATATATAGCTGCATTTTGGTATTTCAATAAGTACCCCATGTTTATGTTTTGTTTTTCTCAAACTTCTTTATAAATAACGTAGTTAATTATAATTTTCTAATCATTTTTTTATCATATTTCACAAGTAAAATGTTGGACATGCTGTGTTTCTAATTCACGATAGCATGTTAAGGTGAAATATTTCTCTAAAACGCGCATTTCTATTATGGTTTTCTGTTCTTTATTTTCTTTACTTTCTCTAAAATTTATCATCCACTATTTTCCTTTTCGTCTTTAGATAATTTTTGTAAGGACAACTTTTGAATAACGTAGTAGATATGAACGATCCTAGTCACATATTATTTTTATTTTCAAGATAATTTCATCAATCTTCTTTTATTATCTCGAACTTGCTTTTTGAAATTTTTCAAATCTATGTTTTAAATAAATTTACAAAGCGTGAAAATGATTTAGGCCATTTTTGTTTACGTTTGAGCTTTCCTGCCAACCTAAAATCTTTTACCACTAGTTAGCCGCTTTTGAGCCTTTTTTTTCCAAATTCATTTGATAACTACACATAGCATTTCATTTTCACCAAAGCCAAAATTCCTACCTATCTAATCATGCTAAATTTTTTGAGTTTCATTCTAAAATTTTCATGATAGGAAATTTTGTGTTATCTTTGGAGAAATTGTTGAAAAAAGTGTACTCAAAAGCAATGTTTGATTTTTTCTGGCCAATTCAACATGAAAGAAAAAATTTTTATCGCCTTTGTTTTGAAAAAAGAAAAAAAATGAATGATGAAAAAAAATAATAAATAATAATAAAGAAGAAAAAGAAAGACAATATATATACATATTTTGTTTAAAATAAAATTTTTTTGAAACTCGTTGTTTTGGTTTAGTGTGATTTTAAGCCTCCATGTTTATATTTGAATATTCACTCCTATTCATAATCCTAAACCAAACGTTTCGGTCCTATTAAGTCCTTTTGATTCACGCCTTTTTAAATTTTATTTAACAACTAAGAAAGAAGAAGAGTAAATCAGTTTTAGTTTTGGATTTAAACTTAGATTTTTGTTATTTAATTGATATAATTATAATGCATTGCTTGGATCTAGTAATAACTCAATACGTTCTTTTCATTTTCGTTGCCTTGCTTAAATCTATTTAAAGAATTTCGTCAAAATTCTGGATGATTTATTTTTATTAAGTAAAGTTTATAAAAGTTAAACCATACCAAAATAATTGTTTTAGATTTACGATTTACATTCTCCCTACCTGGAATTTCGCATAGTACTTTTGTAAGCATGATTAAAACTTTTTTGAATTAGTCACTTTTTATGATTAGCTAGTTTTTATATCTTTTCTTGGGGACAAGCAAAACTTAAGCTTGGGGGAATTTGATAATATGGTTTGCAGTCAATTTTATTAGGGTATTTTCAGGGTTTTAAAGAAAATCATGTCTTGTAAAGTACTTATTTTGATTCCCATTTGTTTATAATTTTGTCGCTAATGCGTTTTTTTCTGCGTTTTGCAGGTTTTCAAGACTTTCAGCCGAATTTTGTTGTGACACGCCCCAAGGTCACGCCCTACCCGGGCGTGTACCTAGGGCGTGTAACCTAGAGGAATGAAGCAATTGGTTTGAAACTGCATCCCGTGGAAACTTAGTGTACACGCCCTCTGTCACGCTAGTGTCACATCCGACACGGGCGTGTTCTAGAGGCGTGTCCCCAGGTTCCGAAGAATCGCCGCAACGCGCTCATTTTTCCCGCTCCACCGTCGCACCGAAAGTGTCACGCCCTCGGGTCACGCCCGACCCGGGCGTGACATATGGGCGTGTACTTCAACAAGCACGCCCGTCACCGCCAGCATTCAATTCCAGCTCAACAAAGTCACGCCGCAAAGAACACGCCCCAGGTACACGCCCTACTAGGGCGTGACATTTGGGCGTGTAGTTCAGCTACTTCGCCAGAATTAAATTCCAGCCCGAAAAAGTCGCACCGAATGTGTCACGCCCCAGGGTCACGCCCGACCCGGGCGTGACAGGGGGCGTGACCCGGCCCGAAAAAATCTATAAATAGAGCCCATCTCCAAGGGTTCAGACACACCTTTTGGATTGAGAGGGGAGGTTCTGTCCTTTGTATTTTTGAACTTTTTCAAGCATGTCTCTTCATTTTTAGCTCTTCTTATCTCTAGCTTAATGCTTTCCCTGTATTAGCTCCTAGCTTCTTTCTATAGCATAATGTCAATGATAGTGTAGTTTACTTTCCATGCACTTGTAATCTCTAGTTTTCAAGTTGTAAGATCCCTGTTTCCATTAATAAAGAAGTGTTGTTTTCTTTTTCGTTTCTACTTTGTTTTCATTATTTTCTTCTACGCATCTTCGTTTCTCCATTTCACCATGAGTAACTAATCCTCCTTGTACTCGATCTTGATGATTCGAGGTTCGAGTTGATTAAGTTATGATGCTTTAACTCTACTTTTACTTTCTAAAGTTATACCTTGAATTACTCTTGATTAAAAACCCTACTTGGAGATATATCATCAATATGTATATTTTCCATCATTAGCTTTCATTCTTGGCTAGCCGAGAGGCTGATAGTTTGAAGTAAGTACTCAAGAGTAAAGAGAGTTGCACGCTCCCCTTGAGAGAGGCAGACGTTAAATCTCCTGGATTGGAGTGAAATCCAATAGAGGGGTTCACAGCTTAAAGTGAGCTTTAGATCTCCGATCGGACGAGAGTTCAGTTGAGCATTCCTAAACTCAGGTAGGCACGAATTCAAGAGAAGCGTGTTTACGCTTATGGAACCTCCACGGTCAAGGTTTTAGCTTTATTAAGTAAAAGTTTATTTTCGCATTTCTTAATCAACTTTAGCCGAGGTGATCCTCGATCAAGTGCTCTTCTCTTTCATTGTCTTAATCCCTCGCTGTAATCGTTTTAATAGCTCTCTATTTTTCTGCAAGCTTTTCTTTCTTAGCATAATACTTCTCTCCTCAATCGCATTTTAGTAATCTCTTAAACCCTAAAACATTCTTCGATAAGATAATGGTTTTCATGTGAGTAAGATTAATTAACGGTTCCCGGATTTTAATACGCCACTTGTGTCCTCTAGCTGCATTTCGATAGGTATACTTGCCTTGTTGGATTGTTAGTTTGGTTATTTTCTCCTTGCGAATATCAGTAGACACCAACGATCACCCAGATCAAATTGTTCCCCATCCATGATCGGGGAAGCCCATGTATAAAGTCCATCGTGATATCATCGAACTTCCACTCCGGCACCAGAAGAGGCGGCAATAGTCCGGCCGGGTTCCTACACTCTGCCTTCACCAACTGACAGGCCTCGCAGTTGGTCACAAAGTAGGTGATGTCCCTCTTCATGCCCGACCAGTACATCGTCATCTTCAGGTCGGCCGTCATCTTGGTGATGCTTGTGTGCACTGAGTACCTGCTGCAGCGAGCCTCAGTCACGATGTTCTCCCGATGATACTCCACCACTGTCTTGTTTCCCTATCTCAACTGTAAAAAACTATCTTCTAGATCATCTCTGGCCGATTGCGGAACAAAATGCTCCAACAGTACGGCCCTAAACTCCTCCCAATCAATCTCTACAACCACTCTGTCAACAAACGTCATGTCCAGCGATGTCTTCCACTATCTCTTGGCATGGGACTCCAATCAAGAGACAACCAAAGGCACCCTCTCCTCCCGCTGGCACTGTATCCCAGTCAACATCTCATACATGATGTCCAGCCACTCCTCCATCCGAACGGCCGACTCTGTCCCCAAGTAGGATGGGGGAGAAAGTCCTCGAAAAATACTCAGCCAATTAGACCCCGGTTTTGGCTGCGGAGCTGGAACTTGTTGAGCCCTGAAAGCCTCTAGAATAGCTGTCAGAGTCTGCCCCATCTCTGACTGTAGGAACGGAGTGGAGATCGGGGGAGGTGGTGCAACATTCGGAGTCTGCTGACTCCACCCTGTGGTGTAGGCTGTGATGGGGGCTATGTAACAAAAGCCATTTGTAAGTAATCGTTCAACCCTAATTAAAAGTGGACAATTTACGTGTGATCCCCCATATGGGCACACCACTGCTTCCGCTGCATAGTTTAACCCCAAACTAAACTCACGCGGGGGTGACCTAGGGGTTGTGCACTGTTACTTTTCGATCGAGGTCTGCTCTGATACCACTTGTAAGCCCCCCTTTTTCTTTTTAAACACCGGTGTCCTAGGCCCAGAATCAACGCTTTGCGGTGACACCTTCACGCACGAGAAGGTCATCACTACAGAATGCCAATCCTTCCGTCCAAATCGATCACAATAGTAGCAAAATAATACAAGTCAAGTCCACAAATATCACATATATAGCAAATAATCTCCACAAAGGGAGTGACCACAGATATAATAAAAGTACTAAAACTTGGGCTCATGCCCAGTACATCAATGTCCTCACTACATATCACTCATCGCGGAAGCAAAACTAAAATAACTACTAGCAATCAGGACTCACAGTCCCTACTGTATGAACTCCGGTACTAGACTGTCCCATCTCCAAACCTGCCGACATCCTGGGCTGCTCCTCCATGCTGGGCTCTATGGTCCCCTAAAATGATGTGGTTCGAAAACTGTTAGTCTAAAAGACTAAGTCCTATAATCCCCTGCTCCTTTCCCCATGGCTCCTAGGCACCGAGCGGGGAGGAGGAAAGGAGAGGACATGAAAGTGGAGAATAACAAATATAAGCAGGTGGCGACGGAACTAATCTAGCAGTTCTATAGTGTATTAGACAGAATGAAGATAACAAAGACTGAACAAGAAAATGAAACCTTAACTTATATGAAAACACATATGTCAAGGGATCTTTTGCAAGGCTCTTATCGTATAAAAAGTCTCATAGCAATTTATACGATAGGGTGTCAGTTTTCTAGCAAGCATACATAAATATTTATTGAGTAAAAACCTTAACTTATAAGCACGCTCGCGCGAACTTATAAACCATGGGGTCGTTTTGCAGGGCCTATTGTATAAAGCGTCCCATACCACTTATATAATAGGTGTCACGGTAATATGCAATGGTTATACTATGAAATATTATTAGGTCATGATGTGAACATGCAAATGCAACTCACCCACTCGACTCTGTGTACATAGACCTTGAGTTCCCCCTTTCTAGAGTCGAACCTCCCAGGATACCTCCGTAGTGGCAAACAGAAGCGGTGGGTTGGGCCTCACCCATATCTAAACCGGTAATTGCACTACCAGTCAGACCTATCATACGCATCAACACTGGTGCACTAAGCAGAGCTCCTGCGTGCTCCTGCTGGCTGGCGCACCGGACTTTATTTGGCCAAGTGCTAAACCACACTTTCCGAGTCAACGTATTAGCGTCGGTGCATCGACCCTCCAATACTGAAGACCCACCACCTTATACTCTATGCACATGCAACTTATGTATCAGCTACCGAGCCAAAGCTCCCCGGACCATCAGGTCCGTCACAAACATCAACCGAGCCAAAGCTCGCCGGGCTAACCTGCCCTTCACTAAATCCACCGAGCTTATAAACTGAGTGAGCCCACCTAACATCCCGAGGCATAGAGGTGAGTGAAAGTGAAACCCTAGTTATGCTAGTTACTCTTGCATTTCAGTTTTACCTATAGTTTAGGTTAGCCGAGGACTGCCCCCGGCATACCCCATGAAGGGCTCTCAAAGGGCACTAGGAACTACGATGGGCTGAAGCCCAAAGCTCCCTTTCGCAAAGCACTTATTATTATTGGTTAATACCCAACTCCCAATCCCTTAAATGTTGTACTGGATCTAACCCTAGTATATTTGACAATTTCTCTCCTACGGGGAAGACGATGTTTCGCCAACCCCGAGCACCTCTAAACACTAGCCAAACTTCTCACTTCTCATCACGACTCCCGATGATAATCTCATTTCACTTACCAAACCAACACACTAATATCCAAACTCCCTAGGTTCATTTTGCACCCTATTATGATTTCTGCAGTTTTTTACTAAACGCGGATCATCCTAGGCTATATAATGTATACAATGGGAGGTACTCCAAATTTTCATCCAAAATCACTACAATATTTATCGGAGGTCTACCATGGCATGATTAGCCTAAATCCAGAAGTTTATAATTTTCCTATTTTATCTGATAATTTATTTAATTTCCAAAGTGATCCAAATGCCTTAGTTAAACATGAAGTACTATTTTCATGCATGCAAAATGTTCCACAAAATTATGATAAATAAAAGATAACTATTTATCAATAAATTCAAGGTCTCCAAATTTACAGTGAGACTTAAACCTCTAAACATAATTTTTGAACATAACCTACATTAACCAAATTAAAGAGACAAGTACTATCAATATTCTTCTAAAAATTCTGAGAAAATTCAAGGATGGTTATAAAGACATATAAACACTCCAGGTCAAGCTCCATAATTTATCAGTGAATAATGAATTATAAACTTGATTCTCTCGTAATATTCCAAGTTAATAGGTTAATGAATTAAGTACATCAATTATTCATCTAAAAATTATAATAAAACCCCCCATATGAGCATATTGACCTAGGAACACTACTGATCAAGTTTCATAATTTTTCAACAAGAAATGAGCTCTGAAAGTATTGTTTAACAAGTTCCCAAATTTATGAGCTTGTGAAGTAGTTACTGTATTTATGTATTTAAAAATTCTAACAAAATTCATACATGAACATAATGGTCTAAAACTCCCTCTGCCCAATTTTTCATGACTTTCTAATGGACAATGATATCATAATATCCAAATAATTAAGTAGGTCTAACTCATGCATTACAAAGGAAGTACTAAGATTAATGCTCCAAAATTTCCAATTAAATTTCCAGAGGTTCATACTAACCCTATGCCTACACTGCCCAAGTTTCATCACTGTTCAATGAGTTTTAAAACCCTATTCTATCACTACAAGGTTTGTGCAATAAAACTAGGGTTCGAGTTTTGAGGGGTTTAACAACCTCTAAATCTAATAAGATTTCTACCAGAGGACACTAACTAACCTAGAGTCCTCTCCACCAAATTGTAGATCATTTCAAGGTCTTTTGACCACATGCCCTTCACAAGATACCAAAGACCATCCTTAGGGTTTGGTCCTGGGTCCTAGTGCAAATCTACCCCAATCCACCCCATCTTCCATGGGAGGGTGTTAAAAGTCATGCCAAGTAAGTGGCACAAATTTCAACCTCTATTGAGGTGGTTTGGCCACCTAAACCCACCAATGCACTTTTGACCTAAATACCCCCTTTTGGGGAAAGGCTAGGGTTTGCGCATTTCCCAACTAAATCACCTCTAAATAGAGTGAAATTTTATACATAGCCTCCTAATGACCCCAATGACCACTCACCAATATTTGGGAGGGTTTGGAGGTCATTTGGGCACCTAATTAATTTACCCTAAGATTATTAAATTTTTTTCATAAAATTATAAAAAATTAATTTTCAAAAATTCTGATTTTTGGACAGTATTAGGGGAAGGTTATGAAAAGCCTATTCTGTAAATTTCAAGGCATTGGGTGAGTGGTTAAGGGTGGGGATTAATTTTTGTGTCTGGACAACCCTTTGTATAGGTTGCACCATTTTTGGTGCTATAGTCTGACCACTTAAGCAAATTTGGTGAAGTCAATTTTCAATTACAGTTAACCCCTAGGGCTACAACCTTCATGTTGGACATTTTCTCATACAGAGCCTCTAGGTATTTTTAATATTTATTTCAAAGTACTGCAGTTTGTGTGACAGAAATATACAAAACTAACTTATTTATATTAACATAAAATGATGATCAACACAGATCATAACGCACGATCCAACGGCGCAGGACTCGTATTCTTCATCGAGCTGACGGTCTCAATTCTCCCATCCTGGAGCTTCTTCCAGGTGCCACAGCCGGCCATCCATCCACCTCCCTAGCCGGCCACCGCCTCCACCACCTCCGTCGAAGTGGTGGCTATTGCCAGCCAGCGACACGACCGCCGGAGGGGACATTTCCGACGATCCCGACAAGATGAACATTGCAGAAAAACCAGGAAATTACAAACTTTGATCGGGCTCAATTGATACCGATTCCCATCCTAAATGATTCCTATGATCTACCCATAAGAAGAGGAGAAGGGGAGGACATGAGTTGCGGCTTGAGAGCGGGTGTTGTGCCTCCTTTCCATTTCCGGCTGCCGGTTTGGCCTTCTCCGCAACCTCCACACCAACTCCACTGAAACTGAAATGTAATCGGGGGGAAATCTTGCCCTTGCCCTGGTGAAGGTTTCTAATGTAGGAATTGGGGAGAGGTGGCTTGTAACTCCCCAATTCATCAAGGCAACATTAATGGCCATAAGGGTGAGTTTTCGATTTCACCCAAATTGATGGGCTGAGCCACCCCACTGGCCGACCACCTCCTGAAAACTTATCCCCTACCTCCAAGGAGTTAAATCCCCATCAAAAGGTGGGGTTATGGATCCTCCATGGCCATGATTGCCATTAAGCTCTTACTTTCTCTCTCCTCCAAATTTGGGTAACTTCCTCTCTCTCGCATAGTCACCAAACTCTGAATTTGGTGGGCCCAAAATGTGTCTCTCCACCTCCTAGACCAATGGGCCAAACTTGTCTGGGCCTAGCCCACTTGGATTGGGCTTGAGTTAGCCATTTAGGCTAATTTGACTACTTTGACCCATGAGTTGACTTCGGTCAAATTAGCCACTAAGGTTGACCCCAATGGGTCCTTGGTGACCCATGGGCCTCCCCTAAGGTCTAGAAGTACTTGGGTAGGGTTGGTTGGGCATCTTAGGGGTCACTTGACCATTAATTAGGGCACTTTAACCTTTTTAGGGATAATGTTGACTTTGGTCAACTTGGCCTCTTTGGTTTACTCCAATGGGTCCTAGGTGACCCATTGACCTCACTCTAGGGTTAGGAGAACATGAGTGGGATCCACTTGGCTAAGGGAAGGACAATTGACCCTATGTAGGTCATTTTGACCCATTTAGGGTTAGAGTTGACTTAGGTCAACTTAACCACTTTAACTGCCTCCATGGGTCCTTAGTGACCCATTGACCCCACTTTAGGTCTAGGAAGATCTTGGTAGGGTAGGTTGGGCTTACTAGCGGCACACTGCCTTTAGTTAGGGCACCTTGCCCAATTTAGGCCTAGGGTGGTTCTAGGTCAACTTGGCCACCCTAGGTCGACTCCAATGGACCCTTAGGGCTCTAATGGACCTTCCAATAGATTGGTGAGATCATTGTGGGATCTTAGAATCACGGTGAAGCCTTATAGTCATCCTAAACTAGGGTTTAGGAATCTACTATTTACAGTCCATTCATCCCAATCACCTTTATTCCTAAGTCCACTTGGTCTTCTTGGGCTCCCTAGGGTTTTGTCATGACCTAGTCATGATAAATCCACTCTTAGGGGTCTAGTTGTTTGAGCGATGTTACATGTGGTGACAGGGCATCTGAGCAAAAACCTGTGGGGACAGGGCATCTGATCAAAAACCTGTTAGTGGATTCCTACCAGGGTGGTACAAGAGTGGATGTACCCAAGTTTAGGGGAACCACTATAAATTTATTGTGTCGTCTGGAATGTTCTATTTTTTTCTGTGTGTTGTTATTATTTTGTTTTTATTCTCTCTTTATACATATACTTATCACCTAATTTAATCTGCTATAAAAATTAATTAAAGTTTTAAAATACACTATTCACCCCTCCTAGAGTTATGCAGATCTATCCCTCATTTTCAATTAGTATCAGAGGGTAAGGTTGTTTGGTTTCACAGGCTAACACCTGAACTAAAAGATCTTTGATAGATCTTATTATCTCTAGTATATCTCTCATATCATGGCACATAATAAAGAATATTCAAGACCAGACCACCAGACTGTAATCTGAATAAGTTTGCAATCTGGAAGGCAAGAATCAGATTATATATGAACTCTATTGATGAAGATATATACAATTCTATTTTGATAGGTCTCCCTACTCCTTCTACCTCTACATCAACAAGTACTTCAGCAGTTCCACCACCTGATTGGACAGAAGCTCAAAAGTAGGCAAAGATAGCTGATGCAAAGGACATGAACATTCTGACATAAACTATGTCAGATGACATATTCCAGAAGGTGGCTGAGTGTACTTCAGCAAAATTAATTTAGGACTCACTAAACCAAATGGTTGCAGGATCAGCTGATGAGAGGAAGGATAGAAGATCTCATCTCATCTCTCAATATAAAAATTTCAAGAAAGATAACACTGTGTCAGTAGCTGACATGTACAATAGACTCAGCCTAATCATCAATGAGCTGAAGAATCTGGACAAGAATATCTCACTGACTGAGATAAATGACAAAATTGTTGGGTACATTGGAAAATGTGTATCAGATTTGAAGAAGCCTCACCCTACTCAATGATATACATCAAGGTGTATTTGATGTGCTTTGAGTTTATATGTGCAGGTTAAGTAATTGTAGGAAATGCAGAAAAGTTTCTAAGTCCATGTGTCGACACCTAGAGATGCAGTGTCGACACTTATGAAGGCTTGTGTCGACACCTAGAGAAGCTGTGTCGACACTTGTAGTATTTGTGTCGACACCAGGAAAGGTAGAGTCGACACCAGAAGAAAAGTGTCGACACAAACAGATAGTGTCGACACACTATGAAGAATACTCAACATATATTATGTCGACACTTAGAGGCAGTGTCGATACCCAGAGAAGCTTAGTCGACATCCAATGTGTTGACACCAGGAAGCTGTGTTAACACACTGAAGGTATTGTCGACATCAAATGTGTCGACACACAAGACTTGTGTCGACACACAGCAAGTTTCAACACAGTTAAAGTAAAGAAGTACTTGTGTCGACACAAAGGAGATATGTCGACACTCAGTTAGTATCAACAACAGAAGAAGTTGTGCCGACACAAAGGAGATGTGTCGACACTCAGCTAGTATCAACAACAAAAGAAGTTGTGTCGACACAAAGGAGATGTGTCGACACACAGCATAATTCAACTAAGTTCTAAAGAAGAAGTACTTGTGTCGACACACTCAATCAGTGTCGACACATTCAACAGAAGCAGTGTCGAGAAGCTATTACAACAACAAAAGGAGTTGTGTCGACACCACCAAGGAAAGTGTCGACACTTATTCCACTTGTGTCGACACTTGGTCTATTTGTGTCGACACAAAATGAAGATCAGTCTCGACACATTCAGACAGAGACAGTATTTTCAAGAAGTGACTGAATGACTTGACAGCTGCCATTTCAGCCGGTCTACTGCAACTGTCAGAGCTTTCAGAAGTTCGTTAGAAACCGGATCAGCCGGTTACCTTGGAGGAAGACTATATAAAGGCCTTTCTCCTTCAACAGTAGAAAAATGAATCAGTAAAATTAATAAATCAAGTGATTTTTTTCAGAAGATTAAGAAGATCAATACAGATCTAGAGAAAACTGTAAATTAGTATTTTGAAGAAATTTCAGATTTACTTGGAGAGAGAGAACTCCAGTAGCTGAAATCAAGAAAGAGACTTGTTAATCAAATCTCTTAAGAAGCAGTTTCTGAATCAGACTGCAAAGTAGGATCTAGATTTAATTCTCCATCCTAAGAAGGAAGTTGTCAGCCGGTCTACTCCAAGAAGATCATCTTTACTGAGTTCAGACTCAAGAAGTCTTAAAGAAAGCAAAGACAAAGTTGATCTCAAGAATCAGTGCTATCAAGAACTGATCAAGAAGGTTGCCCTCTTCATTCTCTCAAACTGAGTGGTGATCTAAAAACTTTTTATTATCTTTTTGTAGGATCCTAAGGGATCTGAGTTGTAAGCCTAAATTTATAAAGGCTAAGGTAGGGCTTTTGAGCCTGAGTGTAGGAGAATCAATTCTCTGAGTGTAGGCCTTGTTGAAGGCTGAGGTAGGGCTGTTTAGCCTGAGTGTAGGTCTTATTGAAGACTGAGTGGTAGGTCTTTGTGCCTAAGCTGTAGGAGTGGGGACACTCTGAGTTGTAGGAACCTGTTTGGGGTTCTGAGCTGTAAGATCTGAGGATCTGAGGAGAAGTGCAGAAGTTAGGCCGAATATAGTACACTACTAGATAGGAAAAGGGGGAAAGTGGATGTACCCAGACCTTGGGGAACCACTATAAACACTGTGTACACTCTGTGAATGTTTGTTTCTGTGGTTGCTGTGTTGTGATAGCTGTAGACTTTGCATTTGCTGCTTAAAGTACAAAACAGTTTGTCTGCCTTTAAAGTAAAAAAGAAAACGTACACCTATTCACCCCCCCCCTCTAGGTGGTTACACACTATTTCTTTCAAGTGGTATCAGAGCGAGGTTATTCAAAAAGGGACTGAACAGTCTGAGTAAGATCCTGTAGGCAGATTCAGAACAAACAAGAATCAAGAAAATGGGTTCTAGTGAGAATCACAAAGAGCTGGGGTCCATAAAACTGCCAATATATAGAAAAGAGATATTTGGCATATGGAAAGAGAGGGTTAGACTCTTTATGGAAGCTTCTAACCCAAGGATATATATTATAGTCAAAGAAGGCCCATATGTGCCAATGAAGATATCCATTCTGGATACAAATCAGAAAACTCCCAAGGACTTCTCTGAAATGACTAAAGATAATCATTCTGGCCACTATGGACAAGAGAGCCCAGAATATAATTGTTAGTGCCATTGATGATGCAACATTTCAGAACTTAAATTCATTTTAAAACCTCTAAAGAAACGTGGGACACATTAATAGTCTATATGGAGGGATCAGAGGAAGTAAGACAAGATAGGAAGTCCTTGTTAAATCAGGAATATGAAAGCTTCAGACAAGGAAAGTCTGATAGCATTATAAAATGTTACAAGTAGTTCTATAGGATAGTTAATGAATTGATGTCCTATGGAAGAGATTTCAGCAACTAAGAGCTGAATGACAAGTTCTTAAGATCTCTGACTAAGGACTGGGACACCAAGATTTGTTCCATTAGGGAAGTGGCCAAACTAGCTGATATACCTCCTCCAACTTTGTTTGGAAAACTGCTATCTTATGAGATGCAGTTAATGGCTAGAAAGGAGGAAGAGAAGAATACTAGAGTGGAGCACAAGGAAAAGTCTGTGGCCTTCAAGATTGAAGCCACTAAGAAGTATAGAATCAAGTCTCCCTCTCCACCTCAAATAATTGCTGAGGCTGTAACAGATAATTCAGATAGCAAGAATTCAGATAGCAGTGAAAGTGATGAAGACTTTGCGGCTTTTACTAGGCATTTTCAAAAATTTCTAAAGAAGAAGCAGTGGAGGTCTAAGCCTTCCACTTCTCAGCCAAAAGATGACTACTATCAGAAGAGAAAGTCATCCAGGAATGACAGGAGAAGGTCCAAGCCATGCAAATCTACATCCTTAAAGATTGTGTGCTATTGCTGCAATAGACTGGGACATGTAGTGGCTGACTGTCCTGAAAAGTGGAAGGAGTCAGCTGAAAAAAAGAAGACTCAGGTTAAAAGCAAAAAGGAAAAGTCCTTTGTTGCAAATAAAGACAAGAGTCTGACAGATCAGTCATCTTCAGAAACAGAATCAGAAGCTGAAGCCTACATTGGGTTATTTGCTGAAGAGGAAGAAGATGAGTTCATGCAGCTAATGAACTCAATTTATGAGCATGAAGACCATCAGTGCAAGGGACTGATGGCTATATCTGAAGGAGACAAGATACAGGATCAGCATGGACCAAGAAAGTTACAAAGTTGTTCTGAAAGTCCACCTAGTGTCAACAAGGTTCACCTATGGGGGGGGGGGAATAGGTGACGTGCAACGCTTTTGCTAAATTTACGAATGTACCTGCACAATAAAAATAAAAGGCACAGCACACAGAATACACAGGTAATTTATAGTGGTTCCCCGACTTGGGTACATCCACTTTCCCCCTTCGACCTATCTCTCAACAAGGGACGACTCGGTCTCTTCTCCAACAGGATTGAAATCCAATCCCTGCACTAATGGAAGGAACCCTTCCACACGTAGGAGTCAACACTCCCACAAACCGGGTTGCACCCAACCCTTACAATACGGAACAACCGTTCCTTTACAACAAAAGTAAAATAGAATGTACACGTGATACAAACTTCGTTTGGAGACTTCGGTGTTCCTCTTCGTTCGACGACGTGTTCGTGAAGTCAACGAAGAGCCTACAACCTAGGTCTCTCTTGGAGAGGATCTCCCCGGAACCGGCGGCGGCAATCCGAGCGGCGGCTTGGTTCAGGATCGGCGGCAACGAAGGTGCGCGGCAGCAGTACTTTGAGATCCAAACTTCGTAGCGAAGCTAGCTAGGTCTACCAACGATCACTCGAGGATCGGTCTTCTCGATCGATTCGGATGGGGAACACTTTCCCGATCTACAAATCGAGAGACAAGAGATCTCTTGATAGACGCGTGAGACTCTAAGCTTGGCTAAGATTCTGTCGCCGGAGATCGGGAAGAAACGCGATCAACATCGGCGACCACTTGACGCGAGCGGCGGCGGCGGAGCGGAGCGGAAGCGGCGACTTAGGGTTTTTCCGTGCTCGCGTGTTTCTTTTTTCGATACGTCTACAGTTCAAAATACCCGTATATATATACTGTAGATAGATTCAATTTGACCGTTGTGGGACCCACCAGTAGAATCCCGAAATCCGGTTCAAAATAGTCCAGCGGCAGAATCCGATCCAGCAACATCCCGAGAAAACGCCATGTAAAATTCGTCGAGAATCATTGGTGATTCTCGACGAATCGACGAGAATCAGTTAACGATTCTCGACGATTCGTCGAGAATCACTGGTGATTCTCGACGGATCACTTGTTGATTCTCAACGATTTTCCCTTGGTATTAATGACCTGCTCAGCGACGGGTTCGGCGAGAATCATTAGTGATTCTCGCCGAATCTCACTTGGCACCATTTTAAGGTAGCCGGAAGGAGTCGGCGAGAATCACTAATGATTCTCGATGATTCGGCGAGAATCATTAGTGATTCTCGCCGAATCGGCTAGAATCACTTGGTGATTCTCGTCAACTTTCACTTGGAAGAATTTTCGTCATTCCACTCAAGAGCTGCTCCTTGACCCATCCTTGCTCCTTGTCTTCTCTTGCATAAACATGGCCCTGTACTTGAAAGTAAGTGCACTCCAATAGAGAGAGTACACGTAGGCCAACACACTGATCTGCTCAACGAGGGATTACGTCGTGCAGACCCGTGTATATTGACCTACTGCACCCTGACATTGGTGTGCACTTAGCGTGGAAAAACTGCAAGCACAACTAGAAAGAGTTTATCAAATACATAGTCTATTGACCTTAGCTTGTCCAGGGGCTTCTTCAAATCAGGTACATTGTGGATACAATACCCAACAATCTCCCCCTATTTGAAGAAGCCTAAACCCTACAAGCTAAGGTGAATAGAGCAAATGGGAATGAAAACCAGAAACTTAAAATTGAGTTGAGTGAGTTATCCCTTACCAATACTAATTTCTTGGGAACAAGCTTGGAGCCACCTTAGCCTTGGGGTAATCTCCCCCTTTTTGGCTTCTGCAAATCGGGGCGGTAGCATTTGACCCCTTGCTCCCCCTCAGTTCTTGCGTTTGTGCTCACACTTGATTTCCTTGCTCCCCCTCAGATCGTGCACGAGCCTGGAGCTTCTGTAGTCTTCATTCCTCATAATTGAGCATCCCCAATTCAGTCTTGAAAAGATTGAACTTGGCCTCGTCTAAGGGCTTTGTGAATATATCAGCAATCTGCTTGTCCGTGGGGACATAACAGAGAGAGATGTGCTTGTTCGCCACATGCTCCCGAATGAAGTGGTAGCGCACTTCAATATGCTTCGTTCTTCTGTGCGAGACAGGATTGTTGGCAATGGCAATTGCACTGGAGGAGTCGCAGTACATTGGAACTTCCTTGAACTGAAGGTTGTAGTCGGCTAACTGGTTTCTGATCCATAGGAGTTGTGCGCAACAGCTGTCTGCCGAGATGTACTCAGACTCTGCTGTGGAGGTAGCTACACAATTCTGCTTCTTGTTGTTCCATGAGATAAGCCTTCTTCCGAGGAATTGACACATCCCGGAAGTGCTTTTCCTGTCATCTCTACTCCCTGCAAAATCAGCATCTGAAAAGCCTATTAGCTCGACATCATTGTTTCTCGGGTACCACAAGCCAAGATTAGGAGTACCTTTAAGGTATCTTAGAATTCGCTTTGCAGCGACATAGTGAGATTCCTTAGTGTTCACCTGATATCGGGCACAAACACATGTGGAGAACATAATATCCGGTCTACTGGCAGTAAGGTAGAGCAGGGATCCAATGATGCTTCTGTATTTGGTTTCATCGAAAGGTTTACCTTTCTCATCCTTATCCAGAGACATAGTGGATCCCATTGGAGTCCTCATAGATGTTGCACTCTCCATACCGAATTTCTTAAGGAGTTCATTTGTGAACTTCGTCTGAGAGATGAAGATTCCATCCGCAGACTGTTTCACTTGAAGTCCTAAGAAATACTTGAGCTCTCCCATACTGCTCATTTCAAACTTTCCTTGCATAAGTTTAGAAAACTTTTTGCAAAGATTGTTGTCCGTTGAGCCGAATATTATGTCATCGACATAGATTTGCACCAGCAAAATCTTGCCTTTGACTTCCCTGAGAAACAATGTTTTATCTATTTTACCTCTAGAGAACTTGTTCTCAAGAAGAAAACTAGAAAAGTCTCATACCAAGCTCGTGGAGCTTGTTTCAACCCATATAAGGCCTTATTAAGAAAATAAACATGATTGGGATAAGTAGGATCGACAAAACCTGGGGGTTGAGCGACGTATACTTCCTCTTTCAGGTCTCCGTTCAGGAATGCCGATTTCACATCCATTTGATATACTGTGAATCCTTTGTGTGAAGCATACACCAGGAACAACCTGATTGCCTCGAGCCTTACTACTGGTGCGAAGGTCTGGTCGAAGTCAATCCCTTCCTCCTGTCTGTAACCTTGAGCCACCAGCCTGGCCTTGTTCTTTACGATGACACCATGTTCATCCAGCTTGTTTCTGAAGATCCACTTCGTTCCAATCACATTCTGCTTGTATGGTCTGGGAGCCAGCGTCCAAACATTGCAACGTTCGAATTGATGTAGTTCCTCTTGCATGGCCAAAATCCATGCCGCATCCTTGTTCACCTCGTCGAACTTCTTTGGCTCAACCTGTGACAGGAAGCTAAGATGCAATACTTCGTTAATAGTACCTCTTCGAGTTCTGACACCGACACGAGGATCTCCGATGATCTGATCTCTAGGATGATCCCTCACGTGCCGGAGCTCAAGAAGTCTGGCGTCTGGAGCTTCGACTACTTCTTGGGCTTCTCCTTCTTCTAAGATATTTGTTCCATTTTGATCTTCAACATTTTCAGATGACGTGGAGGTGGAAACTTTGACGTACTTAGGAGCGTCATCTTTAGCGGTCTCATCCAGACTCAGCTGTTCAAGTCGAGCACCTGCATCTTCAAGAATACTACTGGAAGAATTGCTGTTAAGCAAACTTCCTTCATCAAATACAACATTTATTGATTCTTCTACCACTAGGGTTTTCTTATTGAAGACCCTATATGCCCGACTATGGGAACTATAGCCCATGAATATGCCTTCGAAGCATTTTTCACCGAATTTAGTACGCGGGTACTTCCCATTATTCAGTACATAACATCTGCAACCAAAACTCCTCAAGTATGACATGGTTGGTTTCCTGCCTTTCAGTAGCTCGTAGGGCGTCTAACGATGATGCTTGTAAATCAATGCTCGGTTTTGTACATGACAAGCTGTATTGACAGCCTCTGCCCAGAAGTATTCCGGGAGAGAAGCGTCTTTCAACATTGTCGTGCAGGCTTCAATGAGAGTTCTATTTCTCCTCTCCACAACTCCATTTTGCTGAGGAGTGCGCGGGGAGGAAAACTCATGAAAGATACCTTGTTCTTCAAAACATTCTGTCATAACACCAGATTCGAATTCTGTTCCATGGTCACTTCTGATTTTGACCACGGAGCAGTTAAATTCGTTCTGAACCTGCTTGACAAAATTAGTGAAGATGTCAAACGTATCTGACTTTCGTTTCAAAAAGAACACCCATGTAAACCGAGAATGATCATCAACTATCACTAGCGTATAGGACTTGCCTCCCAAGCTATGAACTTGCATTGGACCAAACAAGTCCATATGTAAAAGGTAAAGACATCGGGAAGAGTCTTTGTCTGCGATGCTCTTAAAGGTAGCCCGAGTCTGTTTGCCCATCTGGCATGCAGGACAGGGGCTATCTTTGATGCACTTGATACTGGGAGCATCCCTTACCAAGTTCTTAGAAAACAGCATACTAATTGTCTTGAAATTAATATGTGCCAATCTCTTGTGCCATTGTTCACAAAGAGATGCACTGCCTGTTGCCACAAGGCATACGGGGGTAGATGAATCTAAACTGAGAAAATCTAAACAGAAGATATTTCTGCTCCTAATGCCTGATAATACCGTTTCAGAAGAGGTACGTGAAATTATCAGACATTTATCCTTGAAGAACTTAACGTCATAACCTTTATCACATAACTGACTTACACTGATCAGGTTATGGTTTAACCCTTCAACATAAGCCACGTCGGTGATAGAGATTATACCGTTGGAAATCATACCGTAACCCCTGGTGACTCCTCGATCTGACCCTCCAAAGATGACTTTGGGTCCATTCTCGACTGGAGTGTAATCACGCAGCAGGCTTCTTGTCCCGGTCATATGCCGGGAGCATCCACTGTCCAAATACCAGATCGGCGTTTTGGTGGCCTTTGGACATTCCTGCAAAACAAAATTAATTTGCCTTAGGAACCCAATCGAACTTGGGTCCTAGATTCCTGGTTAGCACACTCCCCCTCGGTTGGTTAACCCTACGAGTGGTCGGTCTCGCATTGCTAACATAGGGAGTCTCGTAATTCCTTGGATTAAACCAACAATCCACGACAAAGTGACCGACTTTGCCACAGCACCAACAGTCGAATCTGTTGTACCTCTTCCTAGGCTCCTGCCTTACCCTGGGAACGGTGGGTACTGCTGGGGCCTTGGATCTGGAGGTGGAGGCCTCATGGTGACAACAGTCACATGACTTTGTCACCTTCTGTATAACAGGCTTGGCTTTTGGTGCCTGCTTTCCATTATGGCCGCTAGAGAACGGACCATAATTTCCCATGTGGATTTCCTCATAAGGTGCCTTGAAGGCACTCTCACCGAAGTTCCGGGGAAAGTTCCAACCGTCATACCGGCTCTTTGGCTTTGCAACCGAGGGCCGGAAATGATGCCCAAATGTTGAGTCAAAGTCATGTTGGCTGCAAGGAAAGCCAGGCTTTCTGAACGCAACAGGACTAAGAGGAGCCTTACCCTTTTCATCAGCAGAGGCCTTCTTGGCGGCCTTATTCTTCCTCTGGTTCTTGTTTCTCCTAGATGAAGAACCAGATACCCCTATATGCCCCAAGCCAGCTCCTTTGGCCTGAGCAGAGAAGGTATCAACGACTGGAAGAACTGTTTTTGGCATAGAGAAGCTCTTGACGATCTTCCTTTCTGCCGCAAGTAGTTCTTCCAACTTGTCGACTTCCTCCTGCTTAAGATCAAAGAGCTTCAAAGACTCTGAATGCTTTGAAGTCAGGTCAAGGTGCTCCTGTCGGAGAGAAATCAAGCTAGTGACCTCTTCCCTTAGGGATACACACTCACCCTTAAGGAATTTTACTTCCTTCTTCTCAGCCTTCAGTCTCTTACGGCACTCATCGAAAGTGTTGAGCAGAAGCTCATACTTCTCGAGGAGCTCAGCTTCATGGGCCGAAGGGCCATCCTCAGGTTCATCATCCTGAGACTCAGGATCAGAGTCGGAGTCGGAGAGAGGGGTGTGAGCTTTTACCTTTCCAGTAAATGGGGGGCATTCTCCTTCTGAGTCCGAGCGACCCACCAGCCCGAAGTAGGCTTCCTCATCATCACTTGAGTCTGAGGAGTCAGACTCACTCAGTGTCTTTGGCCGTTTGGCGATGTAGCTCCGCTCCTTCTTCTTATCTCTAGAGGACTTGTGCTCCTCTTCTTTCCCTTTTTCCCTCTTGCCTTGATAGCAGTCGGCCACGACGTGTCCTGGCTTATTGCATCCAAAGCAAATAATGTCAGAGGAGCGATGTTTGTTCGGTCTAGATGCATACCTGTCAGAAGAATAGTTTTTCTTCTGATGCCTGGAGGAGGAGCCGTCTCTCTTTCTTTGATTCCTCATCTTGAGGAACTTCTTGAACTCTCGAGTGATGAGGGAGAAATCCTCCTCCGACAGCTCTGAGCTGGAGGAGCATGGCTCGGAGTCCTCCTCATCCTTTTTCCTGGCACGGTACGACACCGCACCCTTGCCTTTTCTGGAGTGACTGGCTTTTAGAGCCACCGTCTTTTCTTTGGCAGCCGCCTTCTCAGCTTCTTCTTCTGCTTTTCTGGTGTTCAGCTGAAGCTCATAGGACATCAGCTTTCTAAACAGAATTTGTGGATCAGTTTCAGCTAGTCTGCCAAACTCTCTGATGGCGCAGATCTTTGTGTCCCATTCCTTAGTAAGGGACCTAAGGAACTTATCATTGAGTTCACCATTAGTGAACACTCTTCCGTAGCCTTTGAGGGCGTTAACAATCTTGAGGAAGTTCTCGTATGTGACTCCGATCTCTTCCTTAGGCCCTTGTCTGAAGGCCTCATATTTCTGGTTCAGGAGGGATCTCTGATCATCCCTCACTTCATCCGTGCCCTCTATTAGGATGATCAGGCACTGCCAAATCTCCTGTGCTGTCCTGCAGTTGCTGAAGTTTTGCATCATAGAGTCATCAACTGCGCTGACCAGAATGTTCCGTGCCTTCATGTCAAGTCCCACTAGTACCATCTCGTCCTTGTCCATTTCAGAAAGTGTCTTCGGCACTTTCTTGGTGGGATCAATGGTGGAGGCCTTAGTGGGGACATAAGGTCCCTCCAGCACGATCATGAAAAGTCGAGGATCCACTGCTTCCATGTAGAACCTGATCCTTTCCTTCCAAATAGGAAAGTTGAGCCTGTTGCACACTGGGATCTTGCCGGAGTACTTGAGCCCGTCCATAGTAGATGTTTGCCTCCTTTTTGACACTAGTGGCAGGATTCAACTCAAGGTGTTAACCTTTTTGATGAGCAACCTGGCTCTGATACCACTTGAAAGTCCACATAGTGTCAACAAGGTTCACCTATGGGGGGGGGGAATAGGTGACGTGCAACGCTTTTGCTGAATTTACGAATGTACCTACACAATAAAAATAAAAGGCACAACACACAGAATACACAGGCAATTTATAGTGGTTCCCCGACTTGGGTACATCCACTTTCCCCCTTCGGCCTATCTCCCAACAAGGGACGACTCGGTCTCTTCTCCAGCAGGATTGAAATCCAATCCCTGCACTAACGGAAGGAACCCTTCCACACGTAGGAGTCAACACTCCCACAAACTGGGTTGCACCCAACCCTTACAATACGGAACAATCGTTCCTTTACGACAAAAGTAAAATAGAATGTACACGTGATACAAACTTCATTTGGAGACTTCGGTGTTCCTCTTCGTTCGACAATGTGTTCGTGAAGTCAACGAAGAGCCTACAACCTAGGTCTCTCTTGGAGAGGATCTCCCCAGAACCGGTGGCGGCAATCCTAGCGACGGCTTGGTTCGGGATCGGCGGCAACGAAGGTGCGCGGCAGCAGTACTTTGAGATCCAAACTTCGTAGCGAAGCTAGCTAGGTCTACCAACGGTCACTCGAGGATCGGTCGTCTCGATCGATTCGGATGGGGAACACTTTCCCGATCTACAAATCGAGAGACAAGAGATCTCTGGATAGACGCGTGAGACTCTAAGCTTGGCTAAGCTTCTGTCGCCGGAGATCGGGAAGAAACGCGATCAACAGCGGCGACCACTTGACGCGAGCGGCGGCGGCGGAGCGGAGCGGAAGCGGCGACTTAGGGTTTTTCCGTGCTCGCGTGTTTCTTTTCTCGATACGTCTACAGTTCAAAATACCCGTATATATATACTGTAGATAGATTCAATTTGACCGTTGTGGGGACCCACCAGTAGAATCCCGAAATCCGGTTCATAATAGTCCAGCGGCAGAATCCGGTCCAGCAACATCCCGAGAAAACGCCAAGTAAAATTCGTCGAGAATCATTGGTGATTCTCGACGAATCGGCGAGAATCAGTTAACGATTCTCGACGATTCGTCGAGAATCACTGGTGATTCTCGACGGATCACTTGTTGATTCTCAACGATTTTCCCTTGGTATTAATGACCTGCTCAGCGACGGGTTCGGCGAGAATCATTAGTGATTCTCGCCGAATCTCACTTGGCACCATTTTAAGGTAGCCGAAGGAGTCGGCGAGAATCACTAATGATTCTCGACGATTCGGCGAGAATCACTAGTGATTCTCGCCGAATCGGCGAGAATCACTTGGTGATTCTCGTCGACTTTCACTTGGATGAATTTTCGTCATTCCACTCAAGAGCTGCTCCTTGACCCATCCTTGCTCCTTGTCTTCTCTTGCATAAACATGGCCCTGTACTTGAAAGTAAGTGCACTCCAATAGAGAGAGTACACGTAGGCCAACACACTGATCTGCTCAACGAGGGATTACGTCGTGCAGACCCGTGTATATTGACCTACTGCACCCTGACATTGGTGTGCACTTAGCGTGGAAAAACTGCAAGCACAACTAGAAAGAGTTTATCAAATACATAGTCTATTGACCTTAGCTTGTCCAGGGGCTTCTTCAAATCAGGTACATTGTGGATACAATACCCAACATGTTCTTCTAGTTCAATTTATAGTACAGAGTCAGAATCAGATACATCTGCATCAAGTGATGTGGGTGGGTCTGAATCTGAAGGAGATATTCATCAGTTAATTGATGAATATAGAGTCTTGTTGCAGGTCTTGAAGAAAAGCAAAACCTTGGCCAAAACTCAGGCAAAGGAGATTGCTAGTCTTAAGTTGGCTGCAGTAGATTCAGAGAAATTGTTAGATCAAAAACTGAATGAGGTTGCCAGATTGAAGAATATAACTGTTATTCAAATGGGCACAATCACATTCAAGAATGATCAGATTAGAAATCTGGAGATTAGACTTCAGAAAGAGAGAGAGAGATAGTAGCTAGTTTTTCTAAACCTAAATCTGTTTTACCCTTGATAGATGAGTTTGTACCTCAAAAGGGTAAGGCTGGATTTGGATTTAAGAAAACTTCCTGGACTGCTAGGTCCAAATCTAAAGGCAAAACCCCAGCACAAAACATAAAGCCTGCTGTAGATACTTCAGCCAGGGTTGTACCTAAACAAAGGTACAACAGGTTTGAGTGCTGGTGTTGTGGCAAGATAGGACACTTTTCCTTAGATTGTTGGCACAATTCTAGTGTCAAAGAGAGTAGCAAACTGTCTGCTAGAAGAGCTACAGGTAGTTTTGTTAAAGGTCAGACTAACCTTCACCAAGGACCCAAGAGTTATTTGGGTTCTAAGGTTAAGTAATCTGTTTTGCAGGTGAGTCCAAGTGGCCATGCCCCTATATGGTACTTGGATAGTGGATGTTCCAGGCACATGACTGGAACTAGGGGGTTGTTGAAGGACTACACACCTATGAAGGATGGCCCTAAAGTAACCTTTGGTGGTTGAGAAAAGGGAATCATCAAGGGATTTGGTAACATTTCTAGTAATCAGATTACAATTACTTAAGTGGCTTATGTAAAGGGTTTGAAACACAACCTCATTAGTATAAGTCAGCTGAGTGATTTAGGATATGACATCTCATTTGTCAAGAATGGTTGTCATATCAAAAGATCAAGTGATCAAAAGATCATTTTGTCAGGTTATAGAAAAAGGAATGTTTACTGTCTTGACTTTGTGTGTGAGAACAATATTTCTCCTATTTGTCTTGTAGCTGACGAGAGAGTCTCTCATTGTGTAAAATGGCACAAGAGGCAAGCCCATCTAAATTACAAGACTATTGGCCAACTCTTTAGCAAAGAGTTAGTGAGGAATGGTCCTCAAGTTAAGTGTATAAAAGATGGGATATGCTCAGCTTGTCAAAAAGGCAAGCAGACCAAATCCACCTTTCATAGCCTTGAGAACAAGGATTCTGTGAGGTGTCTATACCTCTTGCATATGGATCTTTTTGGTCCTATGCCAGTTCACAGTCTAGGTAGGAAGGTCTACACATTTGTGGTAGTAGATGACTATTCAAGATATTCCTGTGTGTTCTTCCTAAGACAAAAATCTGAAACCCCAAGTATCTTATATAGTTTTGTTAAACAAATTCAGAATTAGTTGGACAGTACAGTGGTCAAAATCAGAAGTGACCATGGTAATGAATTTCAGTATGAAAGTATGACAAAACTGTGTGAAGAATTTGGGATATTTCAAGAATTTTCTTCACCAAGAACACCTCAGCAAAATGGTATTACTGAAAGGAAGAATAGAACATTGATAGAGGCTGGTAGAACCCTATTGAGTGACACTTCTCTCCCAGAATATTTCTGGGCTAAGGCAGTAAATACTGCTTGTCATGTGATCAATAGGGCTACTATCACCAAGAGACACAAGAAGACCCCCTATGAGATTGTGAAGGGCAGAAAACCAAATTTATCCTATTTCAGGATCTTTGGTTGCAAGTGCTATATACTTAACAATGACAAGTATTATCTAACCAAGTTTGCTGCCAAATCCCAAGAGGGGATCTTTGTTGGGTACAACAACAATATTAAGGCTTATAGGGTCTACAACATTATTACTCAAGTTGTAGAAGAGTCTGTACATGTAGTTTTTGATGAAGCAAGGCTTATTAACAGTGAGTTGCCAAGTAGTATTTGCAGTTCTACCGATATAAATGAGAGGATGGACAAGCTTACCATTGCAGAAGATTCTACTGCAAGTCAGCAAGTGGAAAATGGTGGCTGCTGTCCAGGGGGAGTACAAGACTATCTAGATGCTGAAGAAGACCAAGAGGTGCAGCTAAATAAAGTGGTTGGAGGTGTTCAGCCTGAAGAAAGACTACATCTAGCTAATAGAACACTTAAAGGATCATCCAGCCAATCAGATAATTGGTGATCCAAGACAAGCAGTGCAAACAAGAAGCAAGAATCTGGGTGCAGTTCTTTACTCCAGTTTTCTATCACAAGTGGAACCAAAGAAATTTGAAGAAGCAGTTCTAGACCCTCATTGGATTGAGGCCATGCAAGAGGAGCTGAATCAGTTCAGGAGGTGCAAGGTCTGGAAGCTTGTTCCTAAACCCAAAGACCACAATATCATTGGAACAAAGTGGATCTTTAGGAACAAATTGGATGAGAATGGAATCATCATAAAGAATAAAGCTAGACTTGTTGCAAAGGGATATAGGCAGGAAGAAGGTTTTGATTTTGATCAAACCTTTGCTCCAGTAGCAAGACTGGAGATAATCAGGATATTCCTTGCTTATGAAACATATCAAGGGTTCAAGGTATTCCAAATGGATGTGAAATCAGCATTCCTGAATGGAAATTTAAAGGAAGAAGTCTATGTTGAGTAGCCCTCAGGTTTTGTTGATCCTCTCAAACCTGATTATGTTTATAGACTTAGGAAGGCATTGTATGGGTTGAAACAAGCCACAAGGGCTTGGTATGAAACCCTGTCTAGTTTCCTTATTGAGAACAAATTCTCAAGGGGGAAAATAGCCAAGACTCTATTCCTTAGGGAATCTAAAGGAAAGATTATACTAGTCCAAATATATGTTGATGACATAATATTTGGGTCTACTGAAAGTAATCTTTGCAGGAAGTTTGCAAAACTTATGCAAGGAAAATTTGAAATGAGCAGTATGGGGGAACTTAAGTTCTTCTTGGGTCTCCAAGGTAGACAGACTGATGATGGATTATCCATATGCCAGTCTAAGTTCATCCTAGAGTTAATAAAGAAGTATGCTATGGAATCATCCACTACCATGAAAACTCCTATGGGGTCAAGTGTGTCTCTAAGAAAAGATGATGCAGGGAAACCTGTAGATGATAATTTGTATAGAGGGATAGTTGACTCCCTATTATATTTGACTGCTAGTAGACCAGATATCATGTATGCAATATGTGTCTGTGCTAGGTACCAAGCATGCCCAAAAGAATCTCATCTGACTGTAGTCAAAATGATTTTGAGATATCTTAAGGGCACACCATATCTAGGCCTTTGGTACCCTAGGAATAGAGATTTTCTACTAACAGGCTATTCAGATGCAGATTTTGCAGGTTGTAAGGAAGATAGAAAGAGTACTACAGGAACCTGTCAATTTCTAGGAGGAAGGCTGGTGTCATGGAGCAGTAAGAAGCAGACCAGTGTGGCAATCTCCACAGCTGAGTCAGAATATATGGCAGCAGGAAGTTGTTGTGCACAACTTTTGTGGATACAACATCAGCTAGAAGACTGTGATATCCAGGTAAGTAGAACACCTTTGTTTTGTGATTCTACAAGTGTCATTTCTATTACAAATGATCCTGTCTCACATAGTAGGACTAAGCACATAGAAATTAAATACCATTTTCTTAGAGAAACATGTAGAAAAAGAAGACATTTTACTAGAATATGTTAACACAGATAATCAGATTGCTGATATGTTTACTAAGCCCCTAGATGAAACCAAATTCAATAATTTTAAAATTGAATTAGGAATGTTGAACTTAGAATAGGTTCATAAAATTGGCTAAGTAAAGTAGTGTCGACACAAGGAGTTGTCTGTGTCGACACATAGAAGTGGTGTCGACATTTCAGAGAAATGGTGTCGACACATCTAGGAAGTCTGTGTCGACACTTCAGCGAAATGGTGTCGACACATGCAGAGTAGGTGTCGAAACATCTAGGGTGGTGTCGACACTTAGATTTAACACTAATTTCGTCGAGTAGAGTTTCGACTAATCGTCGAGCTGAGATGTATAAGTATCGACACATATATTCTGTCGATTATATTTGTGTCGACACATAGTTGTCGAGACATTAGAAGTAAGTGTCGACACTTTTCAACAGTGTCGACACATTTCAAGTATTTCGACGCGCCTTTTCACCTTCGATTTTAGAAAGGTATAAATAGGTCATCAACATTGTTTGTCAACACGATCACCATATTTTCGAGACCAAACTTGTGTGTCGACATCTCTCTTCTCTAAATTCAAAATTTCTCCAAACCCTAATGGCACCCAAGCTAGAAGAGAACATCAATGAAGGTTATGAGCTAGTGCGACATGCCTTTGATGACGCAGAACCAGAAATTCAAGGTGTTGTAACCCTAGTTGCAGAGACTGGGTTAGAGTATCTAGTTTTAGAGCCAATCAAGATTTGGAAAAAGGAGGTCCTCGAATTCTTTAGTGCAGCTACCCTTGATGAAACTGGTCTTAAGATTAAATCTAAGGTCCATGGAGTTAAGGTGAAAGTCACCCAGAAAAGTCTAAGAAAAGTTCTACATCTATCTAGAACTAAAGAAGAGGAAGATGTACCTGCATCAAAGATAAGGGAGGCACTGCAATGGTGTGGACTTGATTCAAGCATGAAAATTGGATCAGTTTTTAACAGGAAAGGCATGAACATGCAAGGCAAGTTCTTGTTTGAAATTGTAGGAAAGGTAATTCTGAGCAAGCCACGTGGGCATGATAGAATATCAGCTCACATGTTCAGTTTAATGACAAGGATCATTTTCAAACTCAAAACTGATTGGTCAACAGTGATGTTTGACAAGATTAAGGAAAGTCTGAAGAAGCCCAATCTAGGTAGGATTATGAGTTTGTTCTTGGCTGGAACTATTCCAAAAGTGATGAACCAAGCTGCTGGATCAAAGATAAACCATATGAGGAGGATGGATATTAGGATTATCTCAAGGTGGGATAGGGTGTTGACAAAGGGCATGCCTACTCTAGAAAAAGAAGTTCCTCAACAGAAGAGGAAGAAGAAAGCCATTGTGGCTCCTGAATCCTCAAGTAGCTCAGAGGAACAAGTAGTTTTCAGTTCTAATGAGGATGAAGCTGATAAGGAAGCAGCTGATGTTACTGGAAGGTCACCAGTAAGGACTGAAGATGCCCAGAGGCAGGGGGAGCTACCATCTGCTAGCCCCATTCACCTAGATCCACTCTACGGGGAGCCTCAACATATGGATAAGCCAACTCACATAGACAGTGAAAGGGCAACACAAACAATTCTTGAGGTAATCAATGAAGTTAATCAATCAATTTTTCATATTGAGGATGAAGTATTGACTGAATCTTTAATTGATTTTGATCAGCAAACTCAGTTACATAGTCAACCACAAGATGTTGTCATGGAAGACACATCTGTTGCTGATAATGCTCCTGAGATAAGAGATTCTCCAGTCCATACTCAACAGGAGTTTACTCTAGAAGAGCTGTTCCCTGATTTACTACAGACTAATTTTGAGGGAGAGAAAGCAGCTTTTGAGGGGGAGAAGGTCACTCTTGAGGGGGAGCATGTAGAGTTTCATGAGGATACTGCTAGAAATGAAACTAAGGAGCAGAGGAATGCTGAGGAGCTACCAAGAGCAGAGAAGGAATTGCCACCTACTCCACAGGATAGAGTAGACATTGCCAGTACTTCTGATTCTGAAGATGAAGAGGCTGCTAGAGCCAAGAAAAGAAAGCTACAGGTCTTCAAAAGGAGAAGCCAGAACTATAAGAAGGCTCTACAAACAATTACTCCTCAGCCTGCCCCAACAGCTGATTACAGCTCCTTGTTTGTGTTTTTGTAGATCAAGATAGATGAGTAAAGGAAGGCTCTAGAAAAATATATGGATGAAGGACATAAATCCCTTCAATTTGATCTGGCTCAAGACATCAAATCTATAAGATTTGAAGTTAATCTAACTAAGAAAGAAATAACTGATTGTTTCCACAAAGGAGGCAATGCAGTGGTATATCTGGCTACTTATCAAGAGAAGATAAAGACACAGGTTAATGATATGGCAGTAAAACAAGGATATGTTCTTGAGAATCAGATTAGAATGAATGACAATCTAAATGAATCACATAATGTGATAGTAACTGAAATGCAGAATATTGCAGCTGCTCAGACAGCAGCAAGGACTGCTGCCACGAATGAGTTTGACAAGCAATTACAAGAACACCTAACTACTGTAAAAACTGCAATTGAAGATTCTCAAAAGGCTATTACTAACAAGCTCCAAAAGTTAAAATCTTTTTATAAAGATGGTGTTAACTATCTGAATGCTCAGATCAGATTTCAGAAGGATGATCTTAGGGATCATATAGAAAGAGAAGTCATAAAGGGGGAGAGGGTATTAGTCAAAGCAGGCTCTGACCATGCTAAATTAATTTCAAACAGCATCAGAGCCACCCTTGGATATCCACCTTTGTGTGATGATGACAATGTTGCTGAATCTGGTATACATCCTGCTGTTTTTGGAGGTGAGCAAGCTGAAGTGGCTCAAGTGATCTACCCTCCAGCAGATTTTGAAATGATACATCAAGAGATACAATCTATGTATAGTCCTCCAGAAGGTGCTCAAAATGTGATCATTGAGAAAGTAGTACAGCCTATGCCAGAGGCAGTATTAAAAGAGCAAGAAGCTCAATTATCCAAGAAGAGGTTCAGAGAACAGGCTGAATTAAGGCCAGATTTTGAGCAGTGGATCCCAACTTCTAGAAATATTATACTGACTGCTTGGAAGGCTGCAAAGGATAATATCCTAGAAAGGGGCAAATGATATTCTGAGCAAGAGTGGAGAAAACATGAAGCTAGGCAAGAGGCCATAGTTCAGTACAGAAGGAAGGCTAAACTTGGGAAGCTACCTCCTAATGCACAGGAGCCTAGCAAGTATTTCCCTAAGCCTTATCATTATTTTGAGAGACAAAAGATAAGGGCTGAAGAACAGAAGAAGAAAGATCTTAAGGGCAAGAAGCCTGCTGATGACACTGATGCTCCAGTTCAAGCCAAGATTCAATCTGGAAAAGGCATTGTCGTAAAGGAGCAAGAGCAGCCATAGAATAGAATTTTCTTAAGTTTACAACTTTGTAATCATTTGCATTAAACTCCATGTAAACTTTTGATTAATAAAACTTTTGGAAGTTGTGACAAAACAATGTTTGATGTTCAATCTGTTACATTTTTATTCTGTGAAGATTGTTTATACATGTTTTGTTTAGTATTTACTCTGTCATATAAATTATTATACATCATAATGTGTATTTGTTATGTATGGTGTATATCATTAACTAAGGTTTATGACTTCTACAAATAGGGGGAGATTGTTGGGTACATTGGAAAATGTGTACCATATTTGAAGAAGCCTCACCCTACTCAATGATATACATCAAGGTGTATTTGATGTGCTTTGAGTTTATATGTGCAGGTTAAGTAATTACAGGAAATGCAGAAAAGTTTCTAAGTCCATGTGTTGACACCTAGAGATGCAATGTCGACACTTATGAAGGCTTATGTCGACACCTAGAGAAGCTGTGTCGACACTTGGAGTATTTGTGTCGACACCAGGAAAGGGAGAGTCAACACCAGAAGAAAAGTGTCGACACATACAGGCAGTGTCGACACACTATGAAGAATACTCAACATATATCATGTCGACACTTAGAGGCAGTGTCGACACCCAGAGAAGCTTAGTCGACATCCAATGTATCGACACCAGGAAGCTGTGTCAACACACTGAAGGCATTGTCGACATCAACTGTGTCGACACACAGGACTTGTGTCGACACACAACAAGTTTCAACACAGTTAAAGTAAATAAGTACTTGTGTCGACACAAAAGAGATGCATCGACACTCATCTAGTATCAATAATAGAAGAAGTTGTGTCGACACAAAGGAGATGTGTCGACACTCAGCTAGTATCAACAACAAAAGAAGTTGTGTCGACACAAAGGAGATGTGTCGACACACAGCAGAATTCAACTAAGTTCTAAATAAGAAGTACTTGTGCCGACACACTCAATCAGTGTCGACACATTCAACAAAAGCAGTGTCGAGAAGCTATTACAACAACAGAAGGAGTTGTGTCGACACCACCAAGGCAAGTGTCGACACTTAGTCCACTTGTGTCAACACTTTTTCTATTTGTGTCGACACAAAATGAAGATCAGTCTCGACACATTTAGAAAGATACAGTATTTTCAAGAAGTGACTGAATGACTTGACAGTTGCCATTTCAGCCGGTCTACTACAACTGTCAGAGCTGTCAGAAGTTTGTTAGAAACCGGATGAGCCGGTTACCTTGGAGGAAGACTATATAAAGGCCTTTCTTCTTCAACAATAGAAAAATGAGTCAGTAAAATTAATCAACCAAGAGATTTTTTTTTAGAAGATTAAGAAGATCAATACAGATCCAGAGAAAACTGTAAATCAGTATTTTGAAGAAATTTCAGATTTACTTGAAGAGAGAGAACTTCAGTATCTGAAATCAAGAAAGAGAATTGTTAATCAAATCTCTTAAGAAGCAGGTTCTGAACCAGACTGCAAAGTAGGATCCAGATTTAATTCTCCATCCTAAGAAGGAAGTTGCCATCCGGTTTACTTCAAGAAGATCATCTTTACTGAGTTCAGACTCAGAAGCCTTGAAGCAATCAAAGACAAAGTTGATCTCAGGAATCAGTGCTATCAAGAACTGATCAAGAAGGTTGCCCTCTTCATTCTCTCAAACTGAGTGGTGATCTAAAAACTTTTTATTATCTTTTTGTAGGATCGTAAGGGATCTGAGTTGTAAGCCTAAATTTATAAAGGCTGAGGTAGGGCTTTTGAGCCTGAGTGTAGGAGAATCAATTCTCTGAGTGTAGGCCTTGTTGAAGGCTGAGGTAGGACTGTTTAGCCTGAGTGTAGGTCTTGTTGAAGACTGAGTGGTAGGGATTTGTGCCTGAATTGTAGGAGTGGGGACACTCTGAGTTATAGGAACCTATTTGGGGTTCTGAGCTGTAAGATCTGAGGATATGAGGAGAAGTGCAGAAGTTAGGCCGAATCTAGTACACTACTAGATAGGCGAAGGGGGAAAGTGGATGTACCTAGATCTTGGGGAACCACTATAAACACTGTGTGCACTCTGTGAATGTTTGTTTCTGTGGTTGCTGTGTTGTGATAGCTGTAGAATTTGTATTTGCTGCTTAAAGTACAAAACAGTTTGTCTGCCTTTAAAGTAAAAAAGAAAACGTACACCTATTCACCCCCCTCTAGGTGGTTAGGCACTTTTTCTTTCAAAAATCCTAATGTGCTTCCCTAGCTCATGGGATTCTAGGATTTGGCCAATCAAGGAGGCCAGAAGTCTGAATAAAGTCTCTACTGAGGCTCTTCTAGGCAAGATCAAATCTTATGAGCAGCTTATAAAGACAAGAGAAGCAGCTAAGCAGAAGTCTTCTACATTAGGAAGAAAAGAGCAAACCATTGCCTTTAAGGCATCTGAAGAATCTGAAACTCTATAAGCAAATGAAGAGCTGATGAGACTATTAGCTAAAAGATTCTATGAAATGGCTAGGAAAGACTTTAGAAGAGTATCAACAAGGTAAGATGATAGACCAAGATTTGATAAAACTCCTACCAAGGAGATTGTCTACTTTGGTTGAAAAAAAACTGGACACATTCTCCCTGAGTGTCCAGAGAATCAGAAGAAGGAGAGAAGAAAAGACAAGGACTCCAGAAAGCAGTACAACAAGCACTCTTTCATTAAGCACAAGAGGAAGGAGAAAGGTTTTGTAGTAGAAACCTGGAGTGAAACAGAAGAAGAATCATCATCTTCCAGCTCCAATGAAGATGAGGAGGAGGCTAAAGCAAAAGAAGCTTGCTGGATGGCCATTAATGCATCAAGCAATCCATCAGAAGCTGAAAATTCAGAGAATGAAGATTCTGAGACTGAAGAGGATCAGGTAATATCCTCATTTGATTTTAATTCAGATCATTTCAAAACTGAATTTAAATTACTATGTAATGATCTGATCAAATCTGAGAAGGAAATCAAACTTCTCAGAGATAAGCTAATTGAATAAGAAAATTTATTATCAGAAAATATTAAACTAAAAGATAAACTAGTTATAGCTTTTGAAGAGATTAGTTCTCTAAAAATTAAACTGAATGAGGTGAAGCAATTTGAAGAATCCCTAAATGGTACAAGCATCAAATTGATGGTCATCACAAGCACTATTAATGTCAGGCTTAATGACAAGCTGGGCTTGGGTGCTTCATCAAGACAACCTCATTTAATTCAGAAAAATATACTTTCAACCCCCATTAAATTCATATCTGAAAAGATTAAAGAAAAGACAAATGAGAATAACAAACCAACTAAATTAAAACAGAAACCTAAGAAAAAGAAGAAGAATAAGAAAAACCTTAAGCATAATAATGTTCAACAGACTTCATCGAACTCAGATCGACAAAATGTGTATAGTTCGTCGAACTCCAGTCGATGAACTTCGAACATATATTTTTATTATAATTATTCTTCGAACAGCAATCAACGAAACCAATATGGTTCGTCGAGCCGAGATCGACGATATTGGGGCACAGAGAATGAATATTTCCATTCTCTGAGCGGAGTTCGACAAACTCATCCCTATTCGTAAAACTCTGTTCGACGAACTTATCAGAATTCATCAACCCCAGTTCAAATTAACAGAAATTTTAATTACCCCAGAATAATTAATCAATCAAATGAATTTGTTAACACATTTAACCAGTGGATAATTCCACCTAGTAAATTTCACCCCCTAGGATATAAAAACCAACCAGAATGTTCTTACATTTCTAGTTTTAAATTTGTAAAGAATCAAGGACTCAAGGTTACCTGGGTCAAGAACTCCTAATTTTTATTTTTCAAGTGAAAGGCTATCATACCATAGATGAACAGTGGTATCTGGATAGTGGATGCTCAAAACACGTGACATGCAGCAAGGATAATTTAACAAACTACAAGTCCAAGCTTGGTCCAAAGGTGATTTTTGGTGACTCCAATTGTGGCCAGACTGAAGGCTGTGGAAATGTAAAGATTGGAGCTGTCACTTTCAAGAAAGTTACCTATGTGAGTTGTTTAAAACATAACTTGATATTCATAAGCCAATTATGTGATGAAGCTTATCATGTATCCTTTAACCATTCTTCTTGTATTATATCTTCTATAGATAATATAACTGTCTTAACTGGTCTTAGGCATGGAAACATCTATGTAGTAAACTTCAAATCTGCAAGGTTAGAAATTTGCTTATTTAATCAAATCAGTGATAATAATGAATTATGGCACAAAATATTAGGACATGTTAATCTTAAAAATATTACTAAACTCTCTATGGATAACATTGTTAAAGGATTGCCTTCTTGCCCCTATAAGAAGGAAAGATTTTATAGGGCTTCTCAATTAGGGAAGCAAACCAAAAATATCATTAAATATATTAATAAGAGTGATTCACCCAGGATTCTATATCTGCTACATATGGATATATTTGGACCCATTGTTGTACGGAGCTTGGGATGGAAATCTTATACCTTAGTTATTGTATATGACTTCTCTAGCTTCACTTGGGTGTTGTTCTTGAGAAACAAGTCAGATAACTTTAAAGTTCTTTCAGACTTTCTTAAGAGCATAAAGATTGAGTACTCTACTCCAGTTGCATTGATCAGAAGTGATTATGGTACTGGGTTTGAATCTCTTCTTATACAAGAATTCTGTGAGATGGGAGGTATTAGGCATTGCTTCTCTACTCCTAGAACTTCTCAACAAAATGGGGTAGTAGAAAGGAAAAACAGAACCCTCATTAAAGCTGCAGGTACATTGCTTGTAGATGCTTACTTGCCCCTATCCTTTTGGGCAGAGGCTGTAAGCACATCAAATTATGTCCTGAATAGAAGTTTAATATATAAACTTAAGGGCAAGACTCCCTATGAGCTACTCAAAGGGAATCAACCTAAAATAAATTACTTCATAATTTTTGGCTGTAGATGATATATTCATAATAATAACAAGAAACATCTTAGAAAGTTTGAAGTCAAAGCTGAAGTGGGAATTTTTTTGGATATTCCCAAGTCAGCAAGGCCTATAGGGTTTTTAATAAATCAACCTTAAGAATGGAAAAATTTGTACATATATCTTTTGATGAAGATAACATGTATTACAAGAAGAAGGATTCTTCTACCAGAGATTTATTGTAGGTACCCCAATTATGTGAGAAATTGGATGATTTAGACCTCACCCAAGAGGCTACATCACATCCCTCTCAATATATTGAAGAAGAGAGTGAAGAACATTTAAATGAAATGATTGCTGGACCTCCAACAGCAAACATAATTCCACAAGAGTAATTAATTCCTAATGATGTTGCTGAACCAACTCCTATTAATCTTGTCACACTTAGAGATCGCCATATATCTCAAGTGATTGGAGACATATCAGTTGGTGTGCAAACAAGACGTCAACTCAACCAAGACTTGATGCATGATTGCTTCATATCTCAACTTGATCCCCAATCCATAATAGATGTAGAGCAAGATTCCTACTAGATTATTGCCATGCAAGAGGAGCTCAATCAGTTTGAGAGATTTAGAGTTTGTGATTTAGTTCCAAGACCCAAAGACTACTCAGTCATTGGAACTAAATGGGTTTTTAGAAATAAATTGGATGCATAAGGAGCTATCATCAGGAACAAAGCAAGGCTAGTAGCACAAGGATATAGACAGGAAGAAGGAATTGACTTTGACCAGACCTTTGCACTTCTTGCAAGACTAGAAGCTACTAGGATATTCCTTGCTTATGCAGCCTACAAGAAGTTCAAGGTCTACCAGATGGTTGTCAAGAGTGCCCTCTTAAATGGTGAACTCAAAGAGAAAGTATATGTGGAACAACCACCAGGTTTTATCTCTCTAACTCATTCCTCTTATGTCTTAAAATTGCATAACACTCTTTATGGTTTAAAGCAAGGTCCAAGAGCTTGGTATGCGACCCTATCTAGCTTTCTATTAGAGCATAAGTTCACTAGGGCATTATAGATAGAACCTTGTTCATTAGGCATCATAAAGATAAAATTTTGTTTGTATAAATATATGTAGATGAGATTATTTTTGGCTCTACTGATTCCAAACCATGCAAAAGTTTTTCTGACCTGATGCATTCCAAGTTTGAAATGAGTAGTATGGATGAGCTTTCTTACTTCCTTGGTCTCTAAGTGAAGCAATCCTCTGATGGAATTTTCATATCCCAGTCAAAATATGCTAAGGAGCTTGTTAAAAGATTTGGGATGTCTGATGCCACAGCAAAGAAAACATATATGACTTCCAATGCTGTGATTGATTCTAATGAATAGAGCAAGCCAGTTGATCAGAAAACATATAGGGCTATTGTTGGGTCCTTATTGTTTCTCACAGCTAGTAGGCCAGATATTATGTTTGCTACATGTCTTTGTGCTAGGTTCTAGGTGATCCCTAAAGAATCTCATCTTATTTTCCTTAAAAGAATTTTTGAGATATATAAAGGGTTGTCCTAATCTACGACTTTGGTATCCAATAGAGTCAAAATTTGACTTAACTGGGTTTTCAATTCTAACTATACTAGATGCAGAGTGGATAGAAAAAGCACTTCAGGAACATGTCAGTTCATTGGAGATAGGCTTGTGTCCTGGTTTTGTAAGAAGCAAACATCTGTGTCAACTTCAACTGCTGAAGCTGAATACATTGCAGCTGGTAGCTGTTTTTCATAAATATTGAGGATTCAACACCAACTTCTAGATTATGGTCTCAACTTAAATAATTCAAGTACACTTTGTGACAATACCAGTGCAATTTCTGTTGCACAAAATCCAGTACTGCATAGTACAACTAAGCATATAGAGTTTAGACATCATTTCATTACATATTGTGTGGAAAAAAAGAAAATTAATCTTGTCTTTACCTCTACTGATTTGCAAAGTGCAAACATCTTCACTAAAGCATTAGATGAGAAGAAATATCTATTCTTTCTGAATCATCTAGGTATGATTAATGGAGAAGTTTAATTTGATTTATATCCAAGGTCGAAGAATTGATCACATTTCATCGAACGGAGATCGACGATCTGAAAATTGTTCTTGAGATATTTCGTCAACCTGAGATCGATGAATGCTCTGCGTGAACTTATTTAATTGAGCGGAGATCGACGATCTTGCCTCGAAAAATTTTTCGTCGGCCTTAGAATGACGAAAAGTTTTCCCCTCGTCCAACTGAGATCGACGATATTATTTCATCATGAAATTTTTTCGTCGACCTGAGGACGAAGGTTTTTTATTTTTTGCAGGACAGAGCCCGCCGCTTCATATTCTGAAAACCTTATATCTAGGTTTTGTCGTGCTCTATCCCACACTTTCTGTTCTCTTGCACTTGATCTCTCTCTTGTTTTTGCAAGAAAATTAATGGCGATTCTGGCGCTCTCGACACCGAGTTCGACATTGACTTTGATTCCTTCAACAACACTGATCAGATTTTCATAAACGTTCTCTAGCTATTTGAAGAATAGAAACTGAAGAAATTCATGACCATAAGGATCAAGTTGCCAACGACTGAAATCAGGGAATGGGTTTATACTTCATCGTCACCAGACGCCGAAACTATGACTGGGACCATCGGCAGCAATCAGGTTACCCTAACTCCTGAAATTTTAACTGAAATTTTTGGATTGGCAAATGGAGAAGAAGATATTGAAATAGATGATTTTGAATATGAAAATATGCTAACTAGAATGGGTCACTCTGAAGGAAACCCAAATAAGCTTCTGAAGAAGAATCTATTTGTTGAATATAAATTTTTGGCAGATATTGTTTGTAAGGTGTTGCTGGGCAAGCATACGGCCCATGATTATAAAACCAGGCACCAGTTCTTGGTGATGTGTGCTCTGGTAGATAAGAAAGCAGTCAATTGGGGAAAAATATTGTTTGAGTTGATTAAGAAGAAAAATTCTAAGAAAGAGGTTTGTTTTGCGAGGATTTTAGGAATTTTCCTCCAGGAAAACGCACCTGAATTATTGGTCTCCCAGATCATATTCATCAATGCCTCCAAGAGGATAACCTCTGCCTTATTTGGCAGATGGGAGAGGTCTATCCCAAAGCCATACAGGGCTTCCTCTTCCAGGACGTTTGAGGACACGAGGGTAGTAATAGCCTCTCCACCACATCTAGAAGAAGTTCTTCCATCCACCAGACTTCCTTCACCTCCTCAACAACAACAATAACTACCATCTTCACCTCTTCCACAACCATCACCTCCACATTCTCCCATCATCATTCATGAGGACATTCCATCTCCACCACCTCAATAACCTCTCCAAACTCATGTATTTGATATACCATCCACATCCTTACAGCCCACTTTCAATCTATTATCTCCTCCACAACCATCTCCACACCATACCCCAGTTCCATCTGCTGTTCAGGAACCAACCTCCACACCCACTACCCAAGTTCCTACCTCAACTACTGAAATTCCATCCAACCCTCCTTCCATATTTTCAGAATATACCCATATGGATTTCTCCCATGTCCTCTCTGTGTGTTCCAACTTTGGACATCATACCCCTTATACCACCTCTACTCCTGAACCTCTATACTTAAATTTGTCTAACATTGTCCATGATCTTCTAGCCTTCATTTCTCGAACTCTAGAGCAATTAATAGCAAATGCTATTGCTCCTATATATGCCTCCATCATTTTTCTCTATACCAAAGTTGATGCCCTCTCCTCTGTTCCTTCTTCTGGAGGACTGGCTTCAGGACCCACTGAAATCATCGAGGGGGAGATGTTCCATGAAGAAGTTCAAGTTCCTCATCCAGCAGTAGTAGTAGTAGATTCAGATATGATTGATGATTCAGTAGAGGTAGACATTCCAACAGACATAATAGATATAATTGATTCAGATACTGATATGGCTGATACTGTTTGTAAAATAACCACTGTTGGTGATTTCATTATAAATCCCATAGTTGATTTAGATTCTTTACTAAATTCTTTTAATTTAGTTTACAGAAATACTTTACCAAGTTTTGTTGTTCAGTATTCTAAAGCTATTGTAGTCTATACTACTCCAATAAGTCCTGCAGTTGTAAATCAACTAAAGGCAAGTTTTGTAGTTTCTGAGATTACGGAAAGTTTAGCTGTTGAAGATATTAGTGAGCCAGCTCCTGAGCATAAGGCATTCTCTCCACCAAGTTTTGGCTGTTGTGAATATCCAATGCCAAATTTGGATGATATTATGTTTACAGATATGAAAGAAGAAGTAAGTGTTCAGGCTGCTACAAAAAGTTCTGTAGAGCCAGCAAGTCATACACAGCCACAGGTTCCTAGAATCTCAGCTGATTTGCTAAAGTAGTTGGATGCTCTTTATAATAATCCAGAAAACTCTTCTGATGATGATGATAATGAGTCAGATGATTCTGAAAATACAATCACTAAGAAAACAAAGGCAAAGAAGAAGGCTGCTCCTACCATGGCTGTTCCTAAGCCTAATCCTTCTGCTGATATTCCCTATTATATCCTGCATAATATAACTCTCACTCCAGACACCGCAAACTGGATGATATATTCCAAGAATGAGCTAAAAGCCAGGAAGAAGAGCATGAGATACTCTCTACCTCCTAAATTCAGGAGAGGTCCTCCTCCTCCTGCAGCAGGTTCTTCAGGAAGTGTTATTCAAGTTTAGAAATCTACATCTTCTCATCAGTCTAAACCTTCCTACAGCAGACAACAACATAGTTCTAGCACCAACAGTAGGTAGCAACAATATCAAAAGCACAGCAGGCAGCAGAAAACTTCTTAAGATGCTCAACCAGATAAAGTAAGTGCTAAAAGGCCTCTTTCTCCAGTTTGTGATCCAAAAATGGACCCCAACTCTAGAATGGCCAGATTTTAAGAATTAATAGCTCTTTACCAAATCAAAAAAGAGAAAGAAGAAGGACAAGACACCTCACAATATACTACTATGTCCTCCTACAGAAAGAAAGAGCTTGACAAATATCAAGTACATAATCTTTTTAATGCTGATTCTCATATGTCATTACATCCTGAAGCAGTTATACCAAGTGTTTCCTCTGTGACAATTGTTGGGTACACCAGAAAATGTGTACCAGATTTGAAGAAGCCTCACCCTACTCAATGATATGCATCAAGGTGTATTTGATGTTGTTTTGAGTTTATATGTGCAGGTTAAGTAATTGCAGGAAATGCAGAAAAATTTCTAAGTCCATGAGTCGACACCAGAAGAAATGTGTCGACACATACATGCAGTGTCGACACACTGTGAAGAATAGTCGACATAAATAGTGTCGACACTTATGAAGACTTGTGTCAACACTGGAGAAAAGCTGTGTCGACACTTGGAGTAAATTGTGTCGACACCAGGAAAGTCAGAGTCGACACCAGAAGAAATATGTCGACACATACAGGCAGTGTCGACACACTGTGAAGAATAGTCGACATAAATCGTGTCGACACTTAGAGGCAGTGTCGACACCCAGAGAAGCTTAGTCGACATCAAATGTGTCGACACCAGGAGGCTATGTCGACATACTGAAGGCTTTGTCGACATCAACTGTGTCGACACACAGGACTTGTGTCGACACACAGCAAGTTTCAACAAAGTTAAAGTAAAGAAGTACTTGTGTCGACACAAAGGATATGTGTCGACACACAACAGAATTTCAACTAAGTTTTGAAGAAGAAGTATTTGTGTGGACACACAGAATCAGTGTCGACACATTCAACAGAAGGCTATGTCAAGAAGTATTAACAACAACAAAGGAGTTGTGTCGACACTACCAAGGCATATGTCGACACTTAGTCTACTTGTGTCGACACTTAGTATATTTGTGCCGACACATAATGAAGACCAGTCTCGACACTTTCAGACAGAGATAGTATTTCAAGAAGTGACTGGATGACTTGACAGCTGCCATTTCAACCAGTCTACCGCAACTATCAAAGCTGTCAAAAGTTTGTTAGAAACTGGATCAGCCGGTTACCATGGAGGAAGACTATATAAAGGTCTTTCTCCTTCAATAAAAAAAAGAGAATCAATAACAAAAAATAGATCAGAATCAATCAACAAGAGATTGAAGTATACAGCTAACACAAAAAGAAGAAGACCTTTGATAGAAGATCTAAGAAGTTGGAGAGAGAGAGCTCCATCTAAGAAGAGCAGTTGCTGAACTGGACTGCAAAGGAAGATTTAGATTGAGATCTGAATCTTAAGTCAGAAGTTGATTGAAGATCAACTTCACAGGAGATTCAACCCTACTGAGTTTATATTCAAGAAGCTTTGAAGAAAGCTAAGAGAGGTTGATCTCTGCCATCAAGTTCTTCCAAGAACTATTCAAGAAGCCATCCATCCCTTCTCTCTTTTAGGGTGGTGGTCATAAACTTTGTTTAATCAAATTTCTGTAAGATCTATTATAAATCTGAGTTGTAAGCCTATTTTATAAAGGCTGAGTGTAAGAGATTTAGATCTCTGAGTGTAGGTCTTGTTGAAGACTAAGGTAGGGCTTTGTTCCTGAGTTGTAGGAGACTGTGTTCTCTGAGTGTAGGCCTTGGTGAAGGCTGAGGTAGGGCTGTTTTCCTGAGCTGTAGGAGTGGGGACACTCTGAGTTGTAGGAACCTGGTTTGGGTTCTGAGCTACTGTAAGATTTGCGTATCTGAGGAGAAGTACAGAAGTTAGGTCGAATCTAGTACACTGCTAGATAGGCGAAGGGGTAAAGTGGATGTACCCAGACCTTGGGGAACCACTATAAAAATCTGTGTGTACTCTGTGTTGAATTATTTCTATGATTGATGTGTTGTGTAGTAGTAGAATTTGCAATTTCTGGTTAATTAACTGAACAGAGTTTCTTCCTTAATAGCAAAAGAAAAAGTACACCTATTCACCCCCCCCCCCTCTACGTGGTTAGGCACTAATTCTTTCAAGTGGTATCAGAGGGAGGTTACTCAAAAAAGGACTTAACAGTCAGAGTGAGATCCTTAAGGCATATTTAAGAATCAAGAAAGAATCAAGAAAATGGGTTCAGGTGAAAATCATAAGTAACTAGGTTCAATGAAACTACCCATATGCAGAAAGGAGATATTTGGCATCTGGAAAGAAAGGGTCAGGCTGTTTATGGAGGCTTCTGATCCAAGGATCTATATTACAGTCAAGGAAGGTCCTTATGTTCCAATGAAGATATCAATTCTGGATACAAACCAAAGAATTCCCAAAGATTATTGAGAGATGACCAAGGATGAGATCATCTTGGCCACTATGGATAAGAGAGCCCAGAATATCATAGTGAGTGCCATTGATGATGCAACCTTTCAGAATTTGATTCAATGCAAGACCTCCAAGGAAATGTGGGATACTTTAATAGTCTACATGGTGGGATCTTAAGAAGTAAGACAAGATAGAAAATCTATACTAAACCAAGAATATGAGAGTTTCAGACAAGGAAAGTCTAACAGTATCACTGAGTGCTATAAGAAGTTCTATAGGATAGTGAAGGAGTTGATGTCCTATGGGAGAATCTTCAGTACTTATGAACTAAATGATAAATTCTTAAGATCCTTGACAAAGGATTGAGACATAAAGAATTGTGACATTAGAGAAGTGACCAAACTTGCAGATATTTCTCCTCCAACCATGTTTGGAAAGTTGCTGTCATATGAGATGCAACTTATGGCTAGGGAAGAGGAAGAGAAGAGTGCAAAAGGTGAGCATAGAGAAAAGTCTGTGGCCTTTAAGGTTGAAGCCACTAAGAAGAGTAGGAGGATGTCTCCATCTCCTCATAAGATTGTTTCTGAAACTGCTTCAGAAAATTCAGACAATCAGAATTCAGACAGCAGTGACTCTGATGAAGATTTTGCAGCATTCACAAGACAGTTTCAGAGATTTCTGAAGAAGAAGTATTGGAAGTATAAGACTTCCACATCTAAACCTAAGGATGATTACTATCAAAAGAGTAAGTCATCCAGGAAAGACAGGAGCAAGTCTAAGCCAAACAAGTCTACAACATCAAAGATTGTTTGCTACTATTGTAATAGGCCTGGACATGTAGTGGTTGAATGTCCAGATAAAAGAAAGGAGTCTGGTGATAAAAAGAAGACTCAACACCAGAGCAAGAAGGAGAAATCCTTTGTTGCTAAGAAGGAGAAGACATTGTCAGATCAGTCATCTTCATAGTCAGAATCTGAAGCAGAGGCTTACATTGGTCTGTTTGCTGCAGATGAAGAAGAAGAGTTTTTACAAGTGCTGAACTCAGTATATGAACAAGAAGACCATCAGTGCAAGGGACTGATGGTTGTATCATAAGAAGACAAGTGTCAGGATCAGCCTGGTCCCAATAAGGTACAATGTCTTTCAGATTGCAGTACTGAGTCAGAATCAGCAACATCTGCATCAAGTGATATGGATGGGTCTGAGTCTGAAGGTGATATTCATCAAATGATAGATGAATATAGAGATTTATTGCAGGCACTTAAGAAGAGCAAAAACCTAGCCAAATCTCAGACTAAGGAAATTGCAGACCTTATGATGGCTGCATTAGATTTAGAGAAGTTGCTAGATCAAAAAATGAATGAGATTGCCAGATTGAAAAAAGTAACTGTTATTCATATGAGCACAATCACATTCAAGAATGATCAGATTAGAAATCTGGATGTTAGACTTCAGAAAGAGAAAGAGATTGTGGCTAGCTTTTCTAAACCTAAATCTATTTTACCCTTGATTGATGAGTTTGTACCTCAAAAGGGTAAGGATGGATTAGGGTTTAAGAAAACTGCCTGGACTGCTAGGTCCAAATCTAAAGTCAAAGCCCCAGCACAAAACAAGAAGCCTGTTGTAGATAATTCAGCTAGGGTTGTACCTAAACAAAGGTACAACAAGTTTGAGTGCTGGTGTCGTGGCAAGGTAAGCCACTTTGCCTTAGATTGTTGGCACAATTCCAGTGTCAAGGAGAGTAGCAATCTGCCTGCTAAAAGAGCTACAGGTAGATTTGTTAGATTTCAGGCTAACATGAACTAAGGACCCAAAATTCATTTGGTTTCTAAGGTTAAGTAGTCTTTATTGCAGGTGAGTCCAAGTGGCCATGCCCCAATATGGTACTTGGACAGCGGATGTTCCAGGCACATGACTGGAACAACGGGGTTGCTGAAGGACTACACACCTATCATGGATGACCCTAAAGTAACCTTTGGTGGTTCATAAAAAGGAATCATCAAAGGATTTGTTAACATTTCTAATAATCAGATTACTATCACTCAAGTGGCCTATGTGAAGGGTTTGAAACACAACCTTATAAGCATAAGTCAGCTGAGTGACTTAGGGTATGTCATTTCATTTATTAAGAATGGATGTCATATCAAAATGTCAAGTGATCAAAAGGTCATATTGACAGGATATAGGAAGAGAAATGTTTATTGTCTTAACTTTGAGTGTGAGAACAATTTTTCTCCTATTTGTCTTGTAGCTGATGAGAGAGTCTCACATTGTGTTAAATGTCACAAGTGGCTGGCTCAATTTAGTGAGGAATGGTCCTCAAGTTAAGTCTATAAAGGATGAGATATGCTCAGTTTGTCAAAAAGGCAAGCAGATCAAATCCGCCTTTCATAGCCTTGAAAACAAGGACTCAGTGAGGTGTCTATACCTCTTGCATATGGATCTATTTGGTCCTATGCCAGTTCATAGTCTAGGTAGGAAAGTCTACACATTTGTGGTGGTAGATGACTATTCTAGATATTCCTGGGTGTTTTTTCTAAGACAAAAATCTGAAACCCCAAGTGTCTTATCTAGTTTTGTTAAACAAATTCAGAATGAGTTGGACAGTACAGTGGTCAAAATCAGAAGTGACCATGGCACTGAATTTCCGTCTGAAAGTATGACAAAACTATGTGAAGAATTTGAGATTTTTCAAGAATTTTCTTCACCTAGAACACCACAGCAAAATATTATTGCTGAAAGGAATAGTAGAACATTGATAGAGGCTGGTAGAACTCTATTGAGTGATACTTCTCTCCCAGAATATTTCTGGGCTGAGGCAGTAAATACTGCATGTCATTTGATCAATAGGGCTACTATCACCAAGTGCCACAAAAAGACTCCGTATGAGATTGTGAAGGGCAAAAAACCAAATTTATCCTATTTCAGGATCTTTGGTTGCAAGTGATATATACTTAACAATGGCAAGTCTTATCTAACTAAGTTTGCTGTCAAATCCAAAGAGGGGATCTTTGTTGGGTACAACAACAATAGTAAGGCTTATAGGGTGTACAACTTGGTTACTCAAGTTGTAGAAGAGTCTATACATGTAGTCTTTGATGAAACAAGACTGATTAACTATGAGTTGCCAAGTAGTTCTTGCAGTTCTACATGTATAAATGAGAGCATGGACAAGCTTACCATTACAGAAGATTCAACTGCCAATCAGCAAGTGGAAAATGGTGGCTGTTGTCCAGAGGGAGTACAAGACTCTCAAGATGCTGAAGAAAACCAAGAGTTGCATTATATTGAAGAGGCTAGAGGTGTTCAACCTGAAGATAGACTACCTCCAGCTAATAAACACTTAAAGGATCATCCAGCAAATCAGATAATTGGTGATCCAAGACAAGGAGTGCAAACAAGAAGCAGGAATCTGAGCACAGTTCTTTACTCCAGTTTCCTATCACAAGTAGAACCTAGGAAATTTGAAGAAGCAGTTCTAGACCCACGTTGGATTGATGCCATGCAAGAGGAGCTGAATTAGTTCAGAAGATGCAAGGTATTCAAGCTAGTTCCTAAACCAAAAGACCACAACATTATTGGAACAAAGTGGATCTTTAGGAACAAATTGGATGAAAATGGGATCATTGTGAAGAATAAAGCAAGACTTGTTGTAAAAGGATATAGGCAGGAAGAAGGTATTGACTTTGATCAAACCTTTGCCCCAGTAGCAAGACTGGAAGCTATCAGGATGTTCCTTGCTTATGCAACATATCAAGGGTTCAAGGTATTTCAAATGGATGTAAAGTCAGCTTTCCTAAATGGAAATCTAAAGAAAGAAGTCTATGTAGAGCAGCCCTCAGGTTTTGTTGATCCTCTCAAACCTGATTATGAAACAAGACCCAAGGGCTTGGTATGAAACCCTGTCTAGTTTCCTCATTGAGAACAAATTCTCAAGGGGGAAAATAGACAAGACTCTATTCCTTAGGGAATCTAAAGGTAAGATTATCCTAGTCCAAATATATGTTGATGACATAATATTTGAGTCTACTGAAAGTAATCTTTGCAGAAAGTTTGCAAAACTTATGCAAGGTAAATTTGAAATGAGCAGTATGGGGGAACTTAAGTTCTTCTTGGGTCTCCAAGTAAGACAGACTGAAGATGGATTGTTCATATCCCAGTCTAAGTTCACCCTAGAGTTAATAAAGAAGTATGGTATGGAATCATCCACTACCATGAGAACTCCTATGGGGTCAAGTGTGTCTCTTAGCAAAGATGATGCAGGGAAACCTGTAGATGAAACTTTGTATAGAGGGATAGTTCGCTCCCTTCTATATTTGACTGCTAGTAGACCAGATATCATGTATGCTACATGTGTCTGTGCTAGGTACCAAGAATGCCCCAAATAATCTCATCTTACTGCAGTAAAAAGGATTTTGAGATATCTAAAGGGCACACCTTATCTAGGCCTTTGGTACCCTAGGAATGGAGATTTTCTACTGATAGGCTATTCAGATGCAGATTTTGCATGTTGCAAAGAAGATAGGAAGTGTACTACAGAAACCTGTCAATTTCTAGGTGGAAGACTGGTTTTTTGGAGCAGTAAGAAGCAGACCAGTGTGGCAATCTCCACAGCTGAGTCAGAATATGTTGCTGCAGGAAGCTGTTGTGCACAACTTTTGTGGATTCAACACCAGCTAGTAGACTATGATATTCAAATAAGTAGAACATCTTTGCTTTGTGATTCTACAAGTGCAATTTCTATAGCTAATAATCCTGTCTCACATAGTAGGACTAAGCATATAGAAATTAGATACCATTTTTTTAGAGAACATGTAGAGAAAGAGGACATTTCCCTCGAATTTTTAAAACAGATAATCAGATTGCTGATATGTTTACTAAGCCTCTTAATGAAACTAAATTCAATAAGTTTAAAATTGATTTAGGAATGTTGAACTTAGAACAGTTTAATAAAATTGGCAAAGTAAATTGGTGTCGACACAAGGAGTTGTCTGTGTCGACACATAGAAGTGGTGTCGACATTTCAGAGAAATGATGTCGACACATCTAGAATGTCTGTGTCGACACTTCAGAGAAATAATGTCGACACATACAGAGTAGGTGTCGACACATCCAGAAGTGGTGTCAACACTTAGGTTCAATATAGATTTCGTCGAGTAGAGTTTGGACTAATCATCGAGCGCAGATGTATAAGTGTTGCCACATATATTCTGTTGACTATATTAGTATCGACACATAGTAGTCAACACTTATGTCGAGATATTAGAAGTAAGTGTCGACACATTAAGAGTATTTTGATGCGCCTTTTCACCTTCGTTTTTAGAAAGGTATAAATTGTTATTCAACATTGTTTGTCGACACACTCTCAATAGTTTCGAGACCAAAACTTTGTGTCGACATCTCTCTCTTCTAAATTCAAGATTTCTCAAAACCCTAATGTCGCCAAAGCTTGAAGAGAATTTCAATGAAGGATATGAGCTAGTACGCAACGCATTTGACCATGCGGAATAAGAAATTAAGGATGTTGTAACCCTAATTTCTGAGAGTGGGTTGGAGTATCTAGCTTCTGAGCCAATCAAGATTTGGAAGAAGGAAGTACTCGAATTTTATGGTGCAGCTACGTTGGATTCAACTGGACTCAAGATCAAGTCTGCAGTTCATGGGGTAAAAGTCAAAATAACCCAAAAGAGTTTGAGGAAAGTTCTACATCTGCCAAGAACTCAAGAAGAGGAAGATGTACCTGCATCTAAGATAAGAGAATCACTTCAATGGTTTGGATTGGATCCCACTTTGAAGATTGGAGCTGCAATGAATAGGAAAGGAATGAATCAGCAAGACAAATTTCTGTCAGAAATAGTTGGCAAAGTCATCCTCTGCAAGCTAGGGGGACATGATAGGATTTCTGCGTACATGTTTAGCCTGATGATAAGGATCATCTACAGACTCAACACTGGCTGGTCAGCAGTGATTTTTGAGAAGATTAAGGAAAGTCTGAAGAAGCCTATTTGGGTAGGATAATGAGCTTGTACTTGGCTGGAACTATTCCAGAAGTAATGGAACAAGCTACTGGTTCTAAGATAAACCACATGAGGAAGATGGACATCAGGATAATCTCAAGATGGGATAGGGTGTTAACTAAGGAAATGTCTACTCCAGAGAAGGAAACACCTCCATAGAGGAAGCAGAAGAAAGCTAAAAGGGCTCCTGAACCTTCAAGTAGTTCAGAGGAGCAAGTAGTTTTTAGTTCTGATGATGGAGAAGCTGATAATACTGGAAGGTCACCAGTAAGAAATGAAGATGCACAGAGGCAGGGGGAGCAAACATCTGCTAGCCCCATACACTTGGATCCACTCCAAGGTGAGCCTTACCATGAGGAAGTGCCTACTCACTTGGACAGTGAAATGGCAACACAAACAATTCTTGAGGTAATCAGTGAAGTCAATCAATCAATTTTCAATATTGAGAATGAAGTGATAACTGAATCTTTGATTGATATTGATCAGACAACTCAGTTACACAGTCAACCACAAGATGTACTCTTGGAGGATATATCAGCAGTTACTGATGCTCCAGAAATAAGAAACTCTCCTATGCCTTCTCAATAAGAGTTTACCTTAGAAGAGCTGTTTCCTGATATTGAGGGGGAGCATGCTGGTTTTGAGGGGGAGAAAACTGCTTTTGAGGGATAACAAGCAAATCTTGAGGGGGAGCATGTAAGGTCTCATGCGGAGACTAGAAGTAATGTTGAGGAGCAAACCACAACTCAAACTGAGGAGTAAAGGAATAAGGGGGAGCTACCTAAGACTGAACAAGAAGTGACCCCTAGTCCAAAGGATAGAGTTGACATAGCTAGTACCTCAAAATCTGAGGATCCTGCTGAGGTTCAAGCAAAGAAAAGGAAGCTCATGGTCTTCAAAAGAAGAAGCCAGAGCTACAAGAAAGCATTACAAACTGTGGCTCAACAACCTGCCCCAACAGCTGACTACAGCTCATTGTTGGTGGACTTGCAAGTTAAGCTGGATGAGCAAAGGATAGCAACACAGAAGTATATGGATGAGATACACAAAGATCTCCAATTCTCTTTGGCCCAAGACATCAAGTCAATAAGATTTGAAGTGAATCAAAATAAGAAAGAAATGACTGATTGTTTCCACAAAGGAGGCAATGCAGTGGTTTTCCTAGCTACCCACCAAGAGAAAATCAAGACACAAGTTGATGACATAGCTCTTAAGCAAGGCTATATCCTAGAAAATCAAATAAGGATAAATGAAAACTTTACTGAATCACATAATGTGATTGTCACTGAGATGAAAAATATTGCTACTGCACAGACTGCAGCATGGGCTACCGCCAAAGCAGAATTTGATAAGCAATTACAAGAAGGAATAGCTGCTGTAAAGACTGCTCTTGAGGATTCTCAAAAGAATATTACTGCAAAGCTACAAAAACTGAAGCCTTTCAATAAAGATGGTGTTAATTATCTTAATGCCCAAATCAGATTTCAGAAAGATGATCTCAGGAATCATATCGAAAGAGAAGTCATAAAGGGGGAGAGAGTATTAGTCAAAGCTGGATCTGACCATGCTAAATGGATTTCCAATAGCATCAGAGCCACACTTGGATATTACTTGGATATCCACCCCTGTGTAATGATGACAATGTAGCTGAATCTGGTATAAATCCTGCATATTTTGGAGGAAGGCAAGCTGAAGTTGCTCAGGTAATCTATCCTCCTACAGATTTTGAAATGATTCATCAAGAAGTACAATCAATGTACAGCCCTCCTGAGGGTAATAAGAATATTATTCTTGAGAAAGTTGACAAGCCTGTGTTAGAGGCACTTTTGAAAGAGCAAGAAGCTTTATTGTCAAAGAAGAGATTCAGAGAATAGGCTGAGTTAAAGCCAGATTTTGAGCAGTGGAGCCCAACTTCTAGAAATATTATACTGACTTCTTGGAAAGCTGTAAAGGACAATACCCTAGAGAGGGGCAAATGGTACTCTGAACAAGAGTGGAGAAAGCATGAAGCCAGGCAAGAGTCTATTGTACAGTATAGAAGGAAGGCAAAACTTAGGAAGCTACCTCCTAATGCACAGGAGCCTAGCAAATATTTCCCAAAGACTTATCATTATTTTGAAAGACAAAAGACAACGACTGAAGAGCTAAAGAAGAAAGATCAAAAGGGCAAGAAGCCAGTTGATGACTCTGATGTTCCAGTTCAAGCCAAGATTCAATCTGGCAAGGGCATTGTCATCAAGGAGCCAGAGCAGCCTTAGATTAAAATTACTATATTTTATCACATTGTAAAATTTAGTGTTAAAAATCTATGTAAACTGTTATTAAAGAAACTTTTGTAGTTGAAGCAAAACATGATTAATGCTTGTTCTGTGTTAGCATTATTATTATTCTGTGATGATTTGTATTATATGTTTTGTTTAAGAAATTACCCTGTCATATAATGTTGTTATACATCATATTGTGTATTTGTTATGTATTGTGTATATCATTGACTAAGGGTTATGACTTCTCCAAATAGGGGGAGATTGTTGGGTACACTGGAAAATGTGTACTAGATTTGAAGAAGCCTCACCCTACTCAATGATATGCATCAAGGTGTATTTGATGTTGTTTTGAGTTTATATGTGCAGGTTAAGTAATTGCAGGAAATGCAGAAAAATATTTAAGTCCATGAGTCGACAACAGAAGAAATGTGTCGACACATACAGGCAGTGTCGACACACTGTGAAGAATAGTCGATATAAATAGTGTCGACACTTATGAAGACTTGTGTCGATGCTAGAGAAAAGTTGTGTCGACACTTGGAGTAAATTGTGTCGACACCAGGAAAGGCAGAGTCGACACCAGAAGAAATGTGTCGACACATACAGGCAGTGTCGACACACTGTGAAGAATAGTCGACATAAATCGTGTCGACACTTAGAGGCAGTGTCGACACCCAGAGAAGCTTAGTCGACATCAAATGTGTTGACACTAGGAGGCTGTGTCGACACACTGAAGGCTTTGTCTACATCAACTGTGTCGACACACAGGACTTGTGTCGACACACAGCAAGTTTCAACAAAGTTAAAGTAAAGAAGTACTTGTGTCGACACAAAGGAGGTGTTTCGACACACATCAGAATTTCAACTAAGTTTTGAAGAAGAAGTATTTGTGTCGACACACAGAATCAGTGTCGACACATTCAACAGAAGGCTGTGTCAAGAAGTATTAACAACAACAAAGGAGTTGTGTCGACACTACCAAGGCATGTGTCGACACTTAGTCTACTTGTGTCGACACTTAGTCTATTTGTGTCGACACATAATGAAGATCAGTCTCGACACTTTCAGACAGAGACAGTATTTCAAGAAGTGACTGGATGACTTGACAGCTGCCATTTCAACTGGTCTACTGCAACTGTCAAAGCTGTCAGAAGTTTGTCAGAAACCGGATCAGCCGGTTACCATGGAGGAAGACTATATAAAGGCCTTTCTCCTTCAACAGAAAGAGAGAATCAATAACAGAAAAAAAAGATCAGAATCAATCAACAAGAGATTTAAGTATACAGCTAACACAAAAAGAAGAAGACCTTCGACAGAAGATCTAAGAAGTTGGAGAGAGAGAGCTCCATCTAAGAAGAGCAGTTGCTGAACCAGGCTGCAAAGGAAGATTTAGATTGAGATCTGAATCTTAAGTCAGAAGCTGATTGAAGATCAACTTCACAGGAGATTCAACCCTACTGAGTTCAGATTCAAGAAGTTTTGAAGAAAGCTAAGAGAGGTTGATCTCTGCCATCAAGTTCTTCCAAGAACTGTTCAAGAAGCCATCCATCCCTTCTCTCTTTCAGGGTGGTGGTCATAAATTTTGTTTAATCAAATTTCTGTAAGATCTAATATAGATCTGAGTTGTAAGACTATTTTATAAAGGATGAGTGTAAGAGATTTAGATCTCTGAGTGTAGGTCTTGTTGAAGACTGAGGTAGGGCTTTGTGCCTGAGTTATAGGAGACTGTGTTCTCTGAGTGTAGGCCTTGGTGAAGGCTGAGGTAGGGCTGTTTGCCTGAGCTGTAGGAGTGGGGACACTCTGAGTTGTAGGAACCTGGTTTGGGTTCTGAGCTACTGTAAGATCTGAGGATCTGAGGAGAAGTGCAGATGTTAGGCCGAATCTAGTACACTGCTAGATAAGCGAAGGGGGAAAGTGGATGTACCCAGACCTTGGGGAACCACTATAAAAATCTGTGTGCACTCTGTGTTGAATTATTTTTGTGATTGATATGTTGTGTAGTAGTAGAATTTGCAATTTCTGGTTAATTAACTGAATAGAGTTTCTACCTTAATAGCAAAAGAAAAAGTACACCTATTCACCCCCCCCCCCTCTAGGTGGTTAAGATACTAATTCTTTCAACAATCCTTGGAGCTAGTGACATGAAGATGACAAAACAACAAGCTGCAGATCCCAAAAGAGAAATTATCTTTACCAGACCAACCTCAGATGAACAGAAGAAAGATTCCAAGAAAGCCTAAAAATTTTCTTTCTATATTTTAATTTGAACTGTTATCTGTTATTTGTACTTCACAAGGCACTGTTGTTAATATCTGCTGAATGGCTTTAAATTCTGCCAGATATCTTTTTTATGCTTTGTGATTTTCCTTTTTTTGTTGTTCATAGTGACCTCACCCAAATACGGGGAGAATGTTGGATCCCTATTTTGGATTTGGGCTAGGTTCACTATTAGGTTATTGATCCTCCATGTATAGCCTAGGGTCAAATTGTTAGTCCTAAGTCAAGGTCAGTCTGACTAGGTTAGACAAACATTGATAAAACCCTTGGAAGGTTTTAGAGATCCAGACATAGAATAATAGCAGTCTTTAAGAGTTCAGAGAATCAGTTCAGTGTTTTCGATCTTAGCTCGACGATCGTCAATCGCAGATCAACGAACTCAAAGTCCCTACTCTGAGCTGAGCTAGACAAACTTGGAGCTCAGGTCGACAATCTTCCGTCTTCTCTCAAGTTCTTTGGTCAACGAAATTCTAGCTCAGGTCGACGAACATGGAGCTCAGATCGACGAAGATGATTTCTCAGCTCGACGAAGACGATTTCTCAGCTCGACAAACTTGGAGTTCAGGTCGACAAAATCTATCCTGAGTTCTATGATTTCTCTTAGTATTAGTTTGGCATTTTCTCACTTCTATTTTAGTTTGGATTATTCTAATGCAGTAATTCTCTGATAATTAATGCTCATATTCTCAAGAATATAGTCGTTGATTGGCAGCATTAATTATTGATTTCACACAGTAATTACTTGACTTATTTACTAAGACAGTTGAGGAAACACATTTAAGATAGATTCCAGCCGTTCAAGTCCCAGGATTTCAGCATTAATTCAGGAATTCAAATTTCATATGGCAGAAATCCTTCAGAGTATAAAAAGAAAATTCTTCTCTTTAGGACAACAACATGAAGGAATAAGGAAGGGAATTACAAGAGATCTGTCACAGAACAACTGATAGAAGCTTTATAGAGAAACAGATTGTCTTCTATATGAAATTGAAGAAGAACAACAACTCACAAATCTTTTCTCTTCTTCAGTTTCAGCTTCAGACTTTAAAAGGACAACACATGAACATCAGTGCAAGAAGTTTCTGAAGATCTTCATCAAGGCCTACACCTTGTGCAAAGCTCTCATCTTCCTGAACCATTCTTCATCTCAGGGGGTGCTTTGACAACATCATCCACTAAAGTCTTCTCAGTTGTTTGAGAAAGAGAAGACATCATCAACTTTCTTTTTCCCATAGTGTATAGGGTTATAACTCCCTTCAAAAGTTAACTTATTTGGTTGTTAAGTCTCCTGATCAAAAGACTTAGTTTGGTTTTTGGGCAACTGATCAAAAACTCAAAAGGGTTGTGAGATCTCCCTTGAAAAAATAGATCTTGTGGTGACATGGCAAATGAGAAAAAACTTGTGGTGGTAGGGTACCTGATCAAAAACTTGTTAGTGGATTTCTTCCAGGGTGGCAGAAGAGTAGATGTACCCAAGTTTAGGGGAACCACTATAAATTTCTTTTGTCGTCTGGAATGCTCAATTATTTATTTTTTGTGTGATGTGATTGTTTTGTTTTTATTCTCACTTTATACATATACTTATCACCTACTTTAATCCGTTGTAAAAATTAATTAAAGTTTTAAAATACTCTATTCCCCCCCCATCTTGAGTTAAGAAGATATATCCCTTACTTTCAAAAGTGTTTACCCTAGCTGTAGTAGGGCAAGTATGATAACTTCAGAAAAGTCAGATCAATGACTTCTCAGCTCAACTAAGCCTAATTCTGAGGATAAACCTCTGAAACTGTGAATAAGACAGGACTGAGATTCGGGTTCAGTGCATGAAGGAAAGGCAAAGTAGAGTAGAGTTCTGCAAGTTACTTTTATCACAGGAAACTACTTATTGAATATCAACACTCTTATTGCAGAGAAGAAGTTAGGGCTGGGATTTTCTCAGTTCAAGTAGCAGCTAGGAAAACTACAGTTACGACTCAGTTCCAGCAAGTTATTTCTGAAGAATCATTTCTGGTTCTGATAACAGGTAGATAGGGCTAAGTTTATCTCATCTCAAGAAGCATCAAAGGGCTAACCCTAGCTGCAACACTTCCAACACAAGCCAATTCAATCTGAAGATCAGTTTCTTATTGCGGTGAAGAAGGTAGGGTTGTGACTTTCTCAGTCCAGGAAGTTAGGCACAGAGAAATTTCTCTTATGTCATTACATATCACCAACCCACTTTCATCTTGTAGGATCCTTTTGGATCTGAGCTGTAAGCCTGAAACTATAAAGTCTGAGTGTTAGGATTCTTTTGAGAATCTGAAGTAGGGCATGTGTGCATGAGTGTAGGATCCAGATTGGATCTGAGGTAGGGCAGACTTGCCTGAGGTTGGAGAGTCATTCTGTTTGAGTGTAGGACCGTTGAGTCTGAGTGTAGGATCTAGATTTGGATCCGAGGTAGGGCTTTGTGCTTGAGCTGTAGGAGATTCATTCTCTCTGAGGTTGGGTTGTCATCCCATCTAGATTTGTAGGGCCTTTTGGCCTGAGGTAGGTGATCCTTGGATCACTGGGTTATAGGGCTTTGTGCCTTAGTTGTAAGTCTTGGAGGAGACTGAGTGGTCCTGCGGGATCATGTTATAAGCTGTTAGGAGCTGAGATTAGAGAATTTCCCTATCTCGCAAGCTGTTAAAAGGTGGGAGGGAAAGTATGCGTACCCATAATCTAGTGAACCACTATAAATTCTGTGTACTTGTCGTGATGTCTTGAAAGCAACATATAACTAAAACACAAAGCACTTAAAGAAGAAAAATTAAAGATAGTCACAAGTGGCTAAGAAACCTATTCACCCCCCCCCCCCCATGTGAGTTAGCTATCCTTGAAACTAAATACTTTCGTCGAGGGAAGTCCAAATCTCTGTATCTAACCAGCATCTGATGATGTGGTTGAAGAGTTTCGGTGAGATAGCCCGCTTGAGAGTAAACTCTGCTTTCGCATTTGTCTTCCTCAAAGTTGTCACCGCATCAGAATTTCTAGCAACAACAGTAACTGTTTATCTCTCATCTCCGTAGACGACCCCCCACAAGTCCTCGCCCAACAGATAGCTTTCCATATATGACTTCCACTTTTTAAAGCCGGTCGATGTAAGAAGCTCAATTCCAAGACCTCTTGCAAATCCTCCTTCCATTTCACTAACCTTGGTTCACTTAGACTTCTAGAAGCAACAAAGCAAACTATCGATTGAACACTGCTCAAGCCTCTGTACCCTTTGATACCATGTAAAAGTTTATGTATCGCGAAATACAGCATACCAGGCGCAGCATCACTCAACCTATCTGAAGATAAATGAACCAGATGCACTAGAAGAGCAAGAAACCTTGTACTATCAACAATCTTTACAAGGCAAGGCCTACATGACAAGACATGATTCACCGATATACCCGATGGAAGCATAAAAATAAGAAATTATAAGACAAGCTGCATGGTCTGAAAGAGAAACCGCCGACCCTGCCGAGCTGCCTAGGGATTCCGCTGAAGCCTCCTAATTGCAGGACCGCAACCAAGCCGCACGGATAACCCGTTATTCTAATGTAGAAAAAGAACTCTATTCGCTGAACTACAAGGTGCCTAACCACGAGGTCGTCTAGCCACCATATCCCACAAACTGCTACTGCCAAACTGAACAAGTCGCCGAAGCGGACAACTTATTAAACTGTTAAAGAGTTGCAGAAGGGAAAACCTCCTGGTCGCAAGCCGTGACCTGCTGCTAACTGTTGGTTTGTAACCGTAGAGTCCGCATTATCCCTGACCAAAGTTAGAACCAAATCCCTGGCTTTCTAGCACTATCCACACAACCTACACAACATAAACCAGTCAACTCCACAAACCGCGGGAATTGAAAATTTTGTCTGCAGCAACTACCCGAGCTCACTTACTATTCATTCGGATGTACCATTGATGTGACATGGGGTACTATTTATAGGCACAGAGAGGAGTGTGATCTTCGCTTGAGCAGATAGAATCACCACCTTATCTTGAGGTGAGTGCAGAGAGAATCCGCTAAGCCGCGAAAACAAGAATAGACAACCACTGGCATATCCTGCGGATACACCACCAATTCGTACACAAGCAGACATAGCACCAGTCTGCATGCACCTGCCGAAACTAGTGCAGTCCGGGCACTCCAAGCCCACAACCTAAGCATACATGGATGACCGCTGCAGAACTTGACGGATGTAAAAAGCAGTCCGCGCAAACCGCGCGACCTCTTGGACTAAGCACACCTGGACTTGGTACAAAACCAGACCAATTCCACACCACCAGCCATCCTTTGTGTGAACACAACACTAGTGGATACAAAGATCAGCCCGCACAAAACTGGCATACTCCAGAACCAATCTGTACAAATAGTCAAACAGTGCGGATAAACATCCTATCCACTTGGTTACCTCCAGGGAACAACATGTCTCCAGAACGCTGGCCGACCTTGCAAGCCGCTACTCCCAATCTGCATAGACTGTGCTAATAGTCTGGCACGGTCAACCAGGCCGCCCACTTTCACTTCAAAAAAATTGAAAATTAGTCTCATATCCATTAAAGAAGGTGATGATCATCCTGCTATCCCATCTGGAATAAGGGCCCCACTGTCCTCTATTGACAGTGATTGGGAAGTGGATGAGGAATTCAGTCTCATGGCTCTATCTTAAGAAAATAAGGATAATGTTATTCCTAAGGAGGTATATATTATCCCAAGCTCTCCTTCTGTCTATGAGTCTGGCTTAGACTCTGAAGCATCCTCTTCCTCAAGTAGGGATGAGGGATATTTTTCTGAAAAAGATGTCAATGAATTAATTGACAGTTATGGTGTAATTCTGGATGCTTTGTAGAAGAGCAAAATGCTTGTCAAGAGACAAGTTGAGGATGTTGCCTTACTATAGCAAGCTACTTCCCTGCAGTCTGAGTTAGCACACTTGCTAGCTCAGATGCGGGGAGAAATTAACAAACTAAGACAATCTCAATAATCCAAATTAGGACCATTAGCCAGAAGAATAATGTCATTTTGGATCTTGAAGAGAAGATCCTTAAGGAGAGAAATATTGTGGCTGAATTCTCAAAGCCCAAGATAGTGTTGCCTCTAATAGACTCCTTTACCTATCAAAATGATAATAGAGGCTTGGGGTTTAAGTGGAATGCAGGAGCTGCCCATTCCAAAGGGAAAAGGCAAAGCTCCTATAGTGCCTCAGACCACCTTTCACAATGTAATCCTCCCTTCCAACAGGAATAACCAGGACATCATGTATGGTCACTAGAAGAATGGGAACTCTTCTTGTAAGAATATAAATGTATCTTATAATGGAGGGAGAAAGGGCATTGGTGTGAGTTCCCTAAAGGCTCCCCATGAGGAAATACAAATGACCTATTATGAACCATTTATGTTTGGTGATCCAGCCCCCACACTCTTGAACAAGTCAGTGGCCTATCTCAGGTTCCTCCAGCAGATATCCTGACTAAGGGTGAGTTAGTTAGTAAGCCATACCTGGCAGTTTCTAAATCCATCAACTCCATGTCAGCTGCAAAGATGACAATTGTTGATGCCACTCAGAAAATGTCATGTGCATCCACTTGCAGCCTAACTTTCAGTAAGATACTTGCTGAAAGAAACAAGAAAAAGGCCAATGCTCTCCCTCCTGAACAGATAGTTGTTGACAGCATGCACTCTACAAGGGATGTTCATAAGAGGAGATACAACATTCATGAATGTTGGTGCTGTAGTAAAGTGAGTCACTTTGCAATAGATTATTAGCACAACCCTAGTGTGCTAAGGGCAAGTGTGAGTCTTCCTATCAAAAGAGCTTTAGGTAGCCATACTTATTTTCAGACTAACAAGAACCAAGGACCCAATCCATTTTAGGGTCCTAAGGTAAACTAAACTGTGGTTGCGGGATAGTCCAAGTACCCATGCACCAATATGGTACTTGCATAGTGGATGGTCCAAACATATGACTGGAACAAGGTGTCGTCTAAAGGATTATTATCATGTGAAGAATTGACCTAAGGTGATCTTTGGAGGTTCAGATAGAGGAGTCACCAAGGGTTATGGTATGATCACCAATGGCATAGTCTCCATCACAAAAGTAGCTTATGTGGAAGGATTGCAACATAATCTGATCAGTATAAGTCAATTGTGTGATATGGGCTATATCATTGTCTTCCACAAGGATGAGTGACTGATCAAAAGATCAAGTGACTAAGAGGTCATATTGACAGGCACTAGGAGTGGAAATATATATTGTTTAAACTTTTATGTTTAAGTATAGACTCACCAATATGTCTTGTAGCAAATGAGAAAGTCTCTTATTGTGTGCAATGGCATAAGAGGCTTGATCACTTGAACTACAAGACAATTAGCATTCTCTTTAGTAAAGAGCCAGTCATAAATGGACCCAATATAAGATGTACCGAGGAGGGCATTTGCTCTGCATGTCAAAAGGGCAAGCAGACCAAAGCATCATGTAAGAGCTTTGGGGCCAAGGATTCTGATATGTTTGTACCTCATGCATATGGATTTGTTTGGTCCTATGCCAATTCACAATCTAAGTAGGAAACTCTATATACTTATGCTAGTGGATGACTATTCTAGATTTGCTTGGGTTTTCTTTCTAAAGAAAAATTTGAAACCCTGGGATCCTTATGACCTTTGTCAGGCAAGTTTAGAATGAAAATGATAATTTTGTTGTCAAAATAAGAAGTGACCAAGGTACTGAATTTTAGTCTGAAGGCATGATAAGTTCAATGCAGATAAAGGGAATCATTAGAAGTTTTCGTCTCCAAGAACACACCAATAAAATGAGATTGCTGAGAGGAAAAATAGAACTCTCATAGAAGCTGCTAGGACACTACTTAGTGAAACCTGTAACACCCCAAATCCTAGGATTGGGAAAGAGTTGGGTGACATAACCTGGGATACGGGCATGTCCCAGGGCGTGTCCTGCTCGGGTGAGAAGTCGATGAGTGTTTGATGAAAATCAGTTTTGCAAAAAATGAGGGCACATGCCCTCTAATAGGGGTGTGTCAGAGGCCGTGTCCTCCTCTAGTCGACGAAGTCAGTTCGACGAAGTTGAGCTGGAGGCGTGTCTGCTGCCGTGTATGGGCACACGGACTGTAATACGGCTGTGTCACAGGCCGTGTCCTTTGCTGGATGTGTCCAGGGCATATGAGGCCTGGTGAACACGGGCACGACACGAGAGTGTCTTAGGGTACACGGCCTGTGACACGGGCATGTCACTGGCCGTGTCCTGCTTGGGTTGATTTGGTTTTATGCAGCCTTAAGTGCACGACCACAAACACGGGCGTGCCTGAAGGCGTGTCAGGTGACACGGCCCGTGACACGGGCCTGTCACATGGCCGTGTATTGGTCTGGATGAGTCAGTATTGCGCAGCTTAAGGCACACGGCCTAGGACACGGGCTTGTCACAGGCCGTGTCAGGCAAAATTTATCCTTTTGTGGAAAAATCGTGGCCGTCCATTTTCTCAACTGCAATCTAATGGCTCTAGCTCCTCCCTATTTCCTTAAGTCCGAAAAATGAGATGGGAATTCTCATTTGAGTTTGGTCATCCTCTTTCTACAAACCTAGAGAAAGGAAGAAGGAGGAGGAGGAGTAGAGCCGGCCACCGTTGGAACTGCGGAGTTCATGTTCACAATCTGAGGCTAGCGTTGTGGAGGCAAGTCCGCTGCGGTGTTGTTCAGCTGACTATGAGTTCATGGCACCAAAACGATCGTCAAGGGTAACGATCTTTCTTCATAGATATGTGAAGGCTTCCTTTTTGGTATGTGCATAGGATTCTCCCACCATATGGTGGCTTGTTACGGGAGTCCCTTGGGTTGATTCATGGAATCCCCGATCATTTGGCAAATAGATCCGGAAATGGAGTATGGAATAGGCATGCTGTGTAAAGCCCATCTGGACAGGTTAGTCTAGATTGGTGATGTTGCATATATACATAGGAGAAGACTCTGTGATGAAACGTGTAGTTTAAGGAGTCGATGGGTTGTACATGTAAAGGACAGTAGCAGGAAGTACTGGAGTGGTAGTCCAGGAAAATAAAATTGTATTGATTGTGATGTTCATGGGTTGTGCCTGTGAAGGGCAGTAGCAAGAAGTACTAGACTGGAGATCCAGGAAAATACCCTTGATATTTGTGATGCTTGGTGGGTTGTGCGTGTGAAGGTTAGTAGGAGGAAGTATTGGCGTGAACGCCCAGGAAATACCCACAAATGCTCGTTCAAGCTAGGGATGGAAAATGAGTTATGTATCTACCGCTGAGCGTGGCACCTAGCTAACCTATGATTGTGAAGCCAATCCTTTGAGGACTGTTGAAATTTGTGAAGTGGAAGTGGATGGACAGGCTGGGCTGACTGTATGGCCTGAGTGGCCTGAGTCTGCGGCCTGGGCAGACCGCTGGTTGCGGCCTGGGTATCATGGCTTGGCTGTTCTTGAGGAGCGGCCCGTGCGGCCTGGTGTACGGCCTGAGCGGTCTGTTGTGTGGCCTGGTTGGCCTATAGCCAAAGAAGTCGGGTTTCTTGCGATGCTGCCTGAGCGGACTGTGGTTTACGGACTGGTTGAGTCCGCGGTGTTTGTTGTTGCGGACTGGCCATGGATTTCGGCTGTGGCCTTTGCAGTGCTCTGGTTGTGCATCGGGTGTTAGCTGCTATGGAGGACTTCGGGGATTGGTGTCTAAGTCCGGCAGTTGACCATTGTCTTGGCAGCTGTGCGAGTAGGGCTTGCGAGCTCTGCCTTCTGGTGGAGTTATTGGCGATCTGCTTTGGGGTAGACGGATTGAGCCTTGTCCTCCGAGCTTGCGTTTGTTCTTGGAGGTTTTCTGTACTTTGTCACATTCAGTGACGAGTACAGTGTGTCCGCGGTATCCGCCGAGACCGCTTTTGACCGGGCGGACTGCTTGTTGGTCGTGGACTCGTGGCGGAGGGTTGCTTTGTTTTCGAGCTGTGCGGACTGCCTCCTTGTCCGCATATAGTATGCGGACTGACGCAGTGGTGGCTGTTCTTGTGTGGTGTTGATGGCTATGCGGGCTGGTGCCATGTCCTCATAGTGTGGGCGGACTGGTGCGGGTTCGCCTAATGGTGAACATCGTTTTTGCTCCTGGCAGGTTTTCTTGGAATCCGGCTAAGTCCTTGCAAACTCAGCAAACTCGTCTTTGCTAGTACGTGAGCTGGGGTAGTGACTCTATTCACTAGGGTGGTGACCACACTCCTCACCTCGCCTATAAATAGACCCCCCGACATGTCTACAGTAATTGAGTGAACAGTAAGTGGGGTTTGGTCAATTATTGCGGTCTGGATTTTCCTGTCTGCGCGGGTTGAGCAGAGTTAACAGTTTACTATGTGCAGGTCGCGCGGCTAGCTTCAAGGAGCCAGGAGTTTGGCTTTGACTTCGGTCAAGTTCTGTGAAGGGTCCGGTCTCTGCGGTCTCAGCAGGTCACTTCTGCGGCTTGACTGTGGTTCTCTGCTTCAGCTTTTCCAAGTTCTAATAACTTGTCCGCAGGTCTCAAGCGGGTAGGCGGTTTGTTCTTCAGTTCATCAGCAGTTAGCGAATAACGGTATGTCCGCGCGACCTCGTGGTCTCGGCGGACTCCGTGTGCTATTCGTCTAGTATCAGCAGCAGTTCGGGCGACTTCGGCGACCTTGGTGGACTGGGCAGTCTCGGCGTTTTCCAGTTCTGTCCGCCCGGCTTGTTTTGTGCTTTCTATTTTTAGCTTGTGTACTAGTGAAATCATGTCTCGCTATGTATACCTTGCCCTGTAAAGAAGTGTTAATGAATATAAGATCTGCTTGTTCTTCGATTTGCATTTGGTGTTAAGCTTGCTCTTTGGGCTTCCACATGATCAAGGTGTTAACTGGATAGTTCTGAGAATATTAATTTGGCTTTAGACTATCTTGCTGACCACTTTGAGAAAATTCAACCTAGTATCAAAGCCAGGTTCAGTTGCTTGAGCGGTGAACAACGTGTGTTGTTACTCTATTGGTGCTCTGTGCTTTTGGAAGCTTAACCAATGGTTGTTGTAATGGAAGTAAGCTATGCAAGCGGTCTTGGTATTGAACTCTTAACGCCAACTAACTTTAAGAAGTGGAAGTCATGCATGAAGAGTTACCTTCTCGGCGAGGAGCTATGGGAGGTCATCGATGGTGACGACAGACATGAAGTAACTGCTGTTTTTGGTACTGCTGAGTAGGTGAGGCTCTGGAGAAAAACAAATGCAAAGGCGGAGTTTGTTCTCAGGAGGGCTGTTTCACCATAACTGTTTGATCACATCATTAGATGTGAGTCTGCTGCTGATATTTGGACAACTATCGATGAGTTGTTCAATCAGAAGAATGTAGCAAGACTTCAGTTTCTGGAGAATGAGTTGGCTAGCACAACTCAAGGAGACCTGACCATCTACAAATCCTTTCTGAAGATGAAGAGCTTATGTGTTGAGCTATCATCACTTGATCCTGATGAGCCTATCTCTGAGGCTAAGATGAAAAGGCACATAATCCGCAGCTTGCGGAAGGAGTATGTTGCCTTTGTGACATCTGTTTAAGACTGTGCTACTCAGCCATCTCTGCTGGAGCTTGAGAACCTACTTGCTTCATAGGAAAGTTTGGCAAGGCAGATGGCTGTTGTTACTGCCACAGAGAAAGGCAGTGAAGCTCTCTTCTCAAGCAAGAAGAAGAAGGGATGGGAAGGGAAGAAGAAGAAGACTGCTGCTGAAAATGAGCCTTCAAATTCTTATCAACCAGAGAGGAGCACTGCTCCTAAGAAAGATTGGAAGAAGAACTTGAAGTTCTACTGGTGTCATCAGCAGGGACACTTCAAGCTTGACTACAAGGTTAAAGTGCAGCCTGGGCATGCTGCAGGCAAGGTGGAGGCTTGCTCTAAGAGTGAGGAAGCTGGATGGGGTGGAGCTTTCATGACGGGAACTTGTGTTCGTGCTTTGTCCGCTGTCAACTTCAATGACGAGTGGATTGTGGACTCTGGGTGCGGTCATCACCTCATCGGAGACAAGTCAAAGTTCTCTTCCTTGTAAGCTTACTCAGGTAACAAAGCTATCATAACTGCTAATAATACTATTTATGCAGTAAAGAAAGAGGGGGTTGTGTCTTTGGGTAGTGATAAGGGGCCACTCACGTTAAGGAGCGTGTATCACGTGCCGGGTATGAAGAAGAACCTTTTCTCTGTAACCAATACGGTCGACGTGGGTTATCACATTCTGTTTGGGCCAACAAAAGTGAAGTTCCTTCGCAACGTATCAGCGGTTAAGGCTGATGTTGCTCATGTTGGGAGAAGAGTGAAGAACGTATTTGTTCTTGCAACTAACTCTTATGTTGATCGGATGAGAGCAAACGATAGCGCTGCTATATGACATGAAATGCTGGGGCACGTAGGAATGGAGAAGTTGAAAGCTATGGCAAACAGAAGCCTTGTAAGAGGCTTGCCTAAGCTATCTTCCTTTGGCGACAGTCACGTTTGCGCGAGATGTCAGTACGGCAAGGCTCATCGCCTTCCGTTTGATAAATCACAAACTAGGAGCAAAATACCATTGGAGTGTATCCATGGAGACTTGATGGGACCAACCGCCACTGCTAGCCTTGGTGGAAGTAGATACATGCTTGAGCTGATTGATGACTACTCAATATACACTGGGCTATATTTCTTGAAGGAGAACTCTGAAGCCTTCCGTTTGTTTGTGGAGTTCAAGGAGTTGGTGGAGGGCCAGCTTGGCTTGCGGATTAAGAAGCTTAGAACAGACAACGGTGGTGAGTTTATCTCCTCTGAGTTTTCTAACCTTTGCAGGAAGCACGAGATCCAAAGAGAGCTTACTTGTGCTCACACTCCACAACAAAATGTAGTAGCAGAGCGGAAGATTCGTCATCTGACGGAGACTTGCAAATGCTGGCTTCATGCGAAAGACATTCCTAGGTCCTTCTGGGCGGAGGGGATATCTTGTGCTTCTTATGCTATCAATCGGATGTCGCTCAGCCCGATCAACATGAAGACTCCTTTTGAGATGTTGCTGAAGGAGAAGCCAAGTGTGGAACACCTTCGGGTGTTCGGATCAACTTGCTATGTGCATGTCCCGGATGCTTCAAGGACCAAGCTGCATGCAAAGGCAAAGAAGCTTGTCTTTGTTGGCTATGATGAGCGGAAGAAGGGATGGAAATGCATGTATCCTGCGACAAAGACGTTTGTTGTCTCAAGAGACGTGGTCTTTGACGAACTGACGTCGTATGATGTGGCTCGGTTGAGCTAACCGAGAACAAGGTTGATGAAGAAAGAAGGTGGATGATGAAGTTCTGGAAGAGGTGCTTGCTTTATCACCAGCAGCTCCTGTCGCTTCAAGCTCTGATGCTGAGGCTTCTGGCTCAGGAAGCAGGGGGAGCACTGCTCAAAGCTTGCCTGAAGGTGGAGTTGAGCCTGAAGAAGCAACAGAGGTAGTGAGCAAGGAAAAGCCTCTTCGGAGATCAAAGAGGGTTGTGAAGCCACAAGCTCGATATTGTGATGGGAATGCAGTAAGTTTTGTCTCCTACTTCTTTGCAGGTCCTCTAGATGAGCGAGAGCCTGCAAACTTCAATGAGGCAACTGGAGTCAACGAGTGGGATGATGTCATGAAGGAAGAGATTGCTGCTCTCAATAAGAATGAAACTTGGGACCTTGTGCCGAAGGTTGATGGAATTACTCTGGTGACTTGCAATTGGGTGTTTAAGTTGAAGAAGAAGGCCGGTGGGAGCATTGATAGATACAAAGCTTGCCTGGTTGCTCGAGGATTCTCACAGCAGTATGGAGAAGACTATGAGGAGACATTTAGTCCAGTTGCAAAGATGACTTCAGTTCGGGTGGTGATCGCCTTGGCTGCATACAAGGGATGGAGGATGTGGCAGCTTGATGTGAAGAACCCATTTCTTTACGAAGAGATTGACAAGGATATCTTCATGGATCAGCCACTTGGATTTGTTTCTGAAGTTCATCTGGACTATGTCTGCAAGTTCAGGAAGGCTCTCTACAGGTTGAAGCAAGCTCCCAGAGCTTGGTATTGAAAGATAGCAGAGTATCTTCAATTTTGCGGTTATCTTGCTTCCAACCCGGATTCTAGCTTGTTCGTCAAGAAAAAGGGGAGCTTCTAGTCTTGGTCCTACTGTATATGGATGATATGATCATCACAAGAAATTCGGAGGAGGAAGTAGCTAGGCTCAGGACTGAGCTTACTATATGCTTCGAGATGAAAGACTTGGGAGAGCTTCATCACTTTCTCGGTCTTGAAGTGGAGAGGAAGGAGAGTGGGATACTCATTTGCCAAAAGGGTTATACGGATCGTATTGTGAATCGATTCAGCATCGGTGAAGGAAAGAGTTGCTCTACTCCACTGGAACATGGGCTGAAGCTTCGACAAGATGAAGGAAGGATTTTTCCTGATCCCTTGGTGTTCATGGCTCTTGTAGGGAGCTTGATCTACCTGACGATTACTAGGTCAGACATTGCTTACACTGTTGGCCGAGTAAGTCGGTTTATGGCTGAACCAAGGAAGTCTCATCTGGTGGCGGCAAAGAACATTTTGAAGTATGTCAAGACAACTTCTTATATGGGACTCCTCTATAGTAGAGATGTGGACTTTGCTTTGCCTGGATACATGGATGCTGATTATGGTGGTGACTCGGATGATCAGAGAACAACTTCGGGTTATGTTTTCACTTCTGGATCAGCTTGTATTTCGTGGTGTAGTAAGAAGTAAGACTTAGTGTCAGTGTCTACTACGTAAGCTGAGTATAAGGCTTCGACCTTGGCTGCTCGGGAAGCCATCTGGTTGAGGAGGCTTGTAGAGGATGTTCATGAAGAAGTGCAAGGACCTACTTTGCTCTGGGGTGACAATGAGAGTGCTCTCAAAATGGCAAACAATCCAGTGTGCCACGCAAGGACCAAGCATATTGATATTGAGCACCACTTCATAAGTGAGAAGGTGTTGGAGGGATCTCTTCTGGTCGAGCATGTTCGGAGTGAAAATAATCATGTTGACATCTTCATAAAGCCGCTGTCGAAGGAGCCATTTCAGCGGTTACGAAGCTTGCTGGGTTTGATCACCACTTCTCACTTCAAGGGGGAGTGTTGAAATTTGTGAAGTGGAAGTGGTGATGGGCAGGCCGGGCGGACTGTGCGGCCTGAGCGGCCTGAGTCCGCGGACTGGGCGGACTGCTGGTTGTGGCCTGGGTATCATGGCTTGGCAGTTCTTGAGGAGCGGCCTGTGCGGCCTGAGCGGTCTGTTATGCGGCCTGGTTGTCCTATGGCCAAGGAAGTCGGGTTTCTTGTGATGTGGCTTGAGCGGACTACAGTGATGGCGACGGCCACCATGACGGCCAATTGGGTGATGAAGACGACGTCCATGGCGTTGTTGCCATGGCAGATGTTGACGACGTCCATGGCGGTGTTGCTGTGGCAGAAGATGACGACGATGCTCCTCCAACAAAAGACTTGCGGCGCCGTAGCGGGCACGGCTACAATCTTCGCCCACGCAACAAGAATAAGAGCTAAAAATATTTTACTAGTGGTCTGCATTTATCTTTCATATTTGCTATTTGATACTATGTCATTTTCTGTCTTTTCATTTGGAACAATATTTATTTTTGGGCTGCTAATAGCCACATGGTTGTAAGCCTTATATAAGGCCAAACTTTTCATTTGTTAGCAACTATTATTGAAATCAAGAAAAATTGTTTGCCCTAATCTCAATCTCCCCTTCCTTCTCCTCTTAGCCGCCGCCTCCCTCAAGGTTTCCCTCTCAAGGAGTTCGGCCGCCCCTCTCCTTCCTTGTTTGGCCGCCCCCTTCTACTCCTCATTCCCTCTAATCACCTCTCGTTCTCCCACCTCTCTACCTTTTCTCCACCAACACCGTATTCAACCCATTGGAATTTCTCAACCACCTTGGAGGAAAGGGATCGTGTGCAAGGAAGAACCAAAGTTTTGGGGAAAACTCGTCCACGGCGAGAAAGCGAAGGAGACGAGCAAGATTTTCATCCGTGGTGTATTTCCCGTGGGTCCAAAGGAAGAGCGGTCGTCTTGGTGGATCCAAACATCTCGAATCTTCATTTCCGAGCGGGGTAACGAAAATTCCTACACAAGAGATTTTCCCTCTTGACTAGTTCTTTTGGTGGACGACTTTTGCGTGATTTCTCGAATCGTTAATTTTCGCGGTGTTTCTAATAGTAGATCTGGATTTTCATTTGGTTTTTCCAAAAGATCTAACGAGAGGATTGGCGCTCCTCGCTTTTCTTTTGTTGGGATAGATCCTACCACTCTTGAATCGCGTTTTATTTTTTGGTAGATCTATTTTGGTATAACACCAAGCTCGATCGGAATAAATATTTTCCATTTAGCCGGAAAGGAGTTTGGCCTATAGCCAAAACTCCGTTCCACTTGCAGATCAGCTATCCGTATGATAGCGCGAACGATAAATAACTTCGTTGTGGTCGCTGCGTTTCGTTTGTGTGCGGGTTGGAGAGCGTCAACGTTGTTAAGGTCAAAGTCTCGCCCTCCGCGTAGGATCCCCTAAGGCAAGCCTACATCAAATTTGGTATCAAAGCGAGGTTTGTGTTGATTTCTCAATCGACACAATCCTTACACTTTCCGGTCGTAGGACATCGACCCACACTTGGTCGTGCACGTTTCGTAGACACAAAATCTGAAATTTTTCACCATCTGGTCTGCATATAACAAAAGTCAAAAAAAACATTTTCTGCAAAAATAATTACCAAAAAAAATTCTGAATTTCCTACCTTTTTTTCTAAGCATAAAAGTCAAAAAAAAATATTTTCCTTCTCCAAGTCATTAAGCGTATAAAAATCCTGATTTATAAAATTCTTGTCCAAACAGTCTTTTGTCTAGGTGAGACACCCTGTATCAGTGTTGTTCATGCGCACGAGGCTTGGCACGAAGTATCCTCCATCCTCCTCACTCATGGCCGACAACCATGATGATGAGCACGCTCCTGCAACAATTATGGCGCTTAAGGAAGAGTTTAACATCAGGTTCGATGCACTCACTCAGTTAATACAAGGGCTGGCTGTAAATCAGGCGGCGCCTCAAAATCCCAGCTTTGGGATAAATCGACCGGGGCAGCCACCCCATCCCGCCAACCAACGAGAAGAGCGACAAAATCTACCTCGTGATACGGATTATGAGTACGCACCACGAGCCCCTTATGAGTTCGACTTAACTAGGGCCGTTAAAATGGAATCACCATCCTACGATGGCATGGGTGAACCCCAAGTCTTTCTAAACTGGATCATGGATATTGAGTGCTATTTTGAGTGGCACAACCTGACGGACGTTGAGAAGGTACGAGTAGCACGAATGAAACTTCTGGGTAGAGCCAAAACGTTCTGGTTCAACGAAGAGAGGCGTCTAGGCACCGTGAATGGAGCACCCCCAATTGGGTGGGGTGCCATGAAGGCACTCCTGCATGACCAATATGTCCCGGCGTATCACCGAACCCAAATGTTCGACGAGCTAGCCACCCTTCATCAAGGGGGCCAATCGGTAGCGAAGTACATGGGACGACTCAAGGATATGATGGTGCGTTGTGATATTCGAGAAATGCCCGAGGTCACACTATCTCATTTCCGTAAGGGACTTCATGCGGACATCCAAGGTAAGCTTTTGCGTTATGGTCACACGGACCTTAACACAACATTCAATGCGGCATTGGATATAGAAAAGCACAATGCCTACAAGTCCAAAGGTCGAGCATTCCAGAAAGGAAAATCCATCTTGGGACCCCCACCTTCGTCATCCATGCGAGACAAAGGAAAGTTTCGATCGACTGATTCAAGTTCCATAGTAATTACCGCTAGGAACAATAAAATTCCCAATGGTGAGAGAGTTCCAATAGGACGAATTAATAAGACTAATGCTACCTGTTATTCCTGCGGAATTCAAGGACACTACTCTAGTGAGTGTCCTACCAAGAGTAAGCCACTGGCACTATTAGAGTCCACGTCTGAGCCTGTCAAGCTCGTCTATAAAGCTGGCAGTGAATCAGATGCCGAGCCGAGTGATATCGAAGATGAGTCTTATATGATGGTTATGAGGTGTATCTTGACCACACCGCGTGCACTAGATGAGCACAATCGGACGAACATATTTTCTTTGAATTTTAAATGTGGCGAAAAGTGGTGCAAGCTAATAATAGACAGCGGAAGTTGCATGAATGTCGTTTCGGAAAACGCCGTCACTCGTATGCACCTAGTCTCCGAACCACACCCCCAACCATATAAAATAGCGTGGTTGAACAAAACGTCTATCGCAGTTTCTAAGCGTTGTTTAGTGCCACTTACGTTGAAGAGCTATGTTGATAAAGTGTGGTGTGACGTCATCCCCATGGATGTATGTCATGTACTTCTAGGACGCCCGTGGCTCTATGAATATGACGTGACCCATTTCGGGCGAGCCAACACTTACGAGTTCAAGTATAATGGTAAGACCATTGTACTGAGACCCACACCACCCAAGGATCCTTCGGTTGCCCCAAAAGACACAATTGTGCCTGCGGAAAGGAAAGTTATAAGTTTGATAAGTAAGAAGGAGTGGGAACGCGAGACTTTCTCGAACGGCGTCCTGTATGCTTTAGTATGCTTACAAGCTAAGGAAGACTCACCAACTTTAGAGAATATACTGTTATCCCTGCGCACTATATTGGAAGAGTATAAAGACCTCTATCCGGAGGACTTGCCATCTAAGTTGCCACCCATGAGAGATATCCAACATGAGATGGATTTCGTCCCGGGCTCGTCATTGCCTAACCATCCACATTATCGGCTTAACCCCTCTGCACATGAGGAGCTACAAGCTTTAATTTCGGATTTGCTAGCAAAGGGTTTTATCCGCCATAGTAAGAGCCCATGCGCTGTACCGGCCCTCTTGGTTCCAAAGAAGGATAAGTCTTGGCGATTGTGTGTAGACTACCGGGCCATAAATAAAATTACGGTCAAATATAGGTTTCCCATTCCACGTTTGGACGACTTATTAGATATGTTATCAGGAGCCGCCATATTTTCAAAATTGGATCTCAAAAGTGGTTATCATAAAATAAGGATACGAGAAGGAGATGAATGGAAGACGACTTTTAAATCTAAGGATGGGCTCTATGAGTGGTTGGTGCTAGGAGAAGGGCTCACCAACGGGCCGAGTACATTCTCTCGATTAATGACCCAAGATTTTAAGCCATACACGGGTAAATTCGTGGTCGTATACTTTGATGATATCTTAATATTCAGCCGTTCGCATAAGGATCATGACACACATCTAAGGACAATCCTATCAACCTTGCGCCAAGAAATTCTATATATTAATCTAAAAAAATGCTCCTTTGGTGTGACATCCGTAGAGTTTCTAGGCTACATAGTGAGTTCCGAAGGCATTCATGTTGACCCAAAGAAGGTCCAAGTGATTAAAGAATGGCCTGAACCAACAAATATTCGGGAAGTTAGAAGTTTTCACGGCATGGCCACATTTTATCGAAGGTTCATCCAAAACTTTAGTAGTATCATGGCACCGATCACCGAATGCATGAAGAAAGGAGAATTTCATTGGACTAAAGCGGCCACTCGCGCGTTTCAAATGATTAAGGACCGGATGTCTAAAGCCTCATTATTACGCTTGCCAGATTTTAGTAAAGTGTTTGAATTATCATGCGACGCATCGGGAATAGGGATCGGAGGAGTCTTAAGTCAAGATGGACATCCGATAGGATATTTTAGCGAAAAACTTGCCGGTCCAAAGTTAAATTATTCCAATTATGATCGTGAGTTCTATGTCGTGATCCGTTGTCTCCAACATTGGCGACACTATCTTATCTCAAAGGAATTTGTAATCTTGTCCGATCATGAGGCATTAAGATTTGTAAACTCCCAAAGTAAGATCAGCCCTCGACACGCCAAATGAGTCTCGTACCTTCAAGAGTATACATTCATTATCAAGCACCTCAAAGGTACGTTAAATCGTGTGGCGGATGCCCTTAGTCGAGTCACCCTATTACTATCCACCATGGAGGTATTGGTCATAGGATTTGAAAGAATCAAAGACGAATATATGCAGTGTCCGGATTTTAAGGATATATATTTCACCGCTCAGGACAATTCCCCTACCACTATTTCGGCGTACTACATACATGATGGGTACCTATTTAAGCATACGCAACTATGTATTCCCCGCTCTTCGCTGCACCATTTTATTATATGGGAGTTACATAGTGGAGGACTAGGTGGACACTTCGGTCGCGATAAAACGATCACACTTGTAGAGGATAAATTCTTTTGGCCGGGTCTCAAGCCAATGTTCAATAAAATCATCGGGAGCTGCCACATTTGTCAATTAGCCAAGGGTAACAAGACCAATGCCGGTCTTTACACACCCCTTCCGATTCCGTCTGCCCCATGGGTGGATGTTAGCATGGACTTCATTTTGGGCCTTCCACCGACATTTAGGCGTCACGATTCCATCTTGGTCATAGTGGACCGATTCTCAAAAATGGCTTATTTTATCGCTTGTCATAGCACCAACGATGCGTCACACGTCGCTAAGTTGTATTTTAAGGAGGTCGTGGCACATCGGGGTGTCCCCAAAACCATCGTGACCGATAGAGATGTTAAGTTTACTAGCTACTTTTGGAAAACACTTTGGAAGCTGTTGGGCACTCGACTCATGTTTTCGTCGGCCTTTCATCCACAAACAAATGGGCAAACGGAAGTTGTTAACCGAAGTTTGGGTGGGTTACTTCGTTGCTTAGTGGGTGATCATAAAGGTACATGGGACCTTATTCTTCCTCACGCTCAACTAGCCTACAACAATTCTAAGAATAGGTCCACCGTGTTATCGCCAAATGAGATAGTGCATGGATATAAGGCGCCCGTGCCTCTTGACTTGATTCCATTACCACCATCATTTAAATCTAGTCAATTTGCATAGGACTTCGCCTCGCATGTTCACACTCTCCATGAGCACATAGGCCAGACGTTAGCTAAACAATATGCTATTTATCAATCGAATGCTAATGTACATAAGCGAGCAGTCCCCTTAAATATTGGCGATTTGGTGATGGTACGTCTTATCCCTGAACGGATGCCTTCGGGCACCATAAAAAAATTCGCGAATAGGAGAGCCGGTCCTTTTCGGGTTTTGAAGAAGCTAGGTGAAAATGCATATTTATTAAAGTTACCCGCTGATTGGGGAATCTCCCCTGTTTTTAACGTTTCGGATTTAACGCTCTATGTCGCTCCACCACCTGAACTGTACATCTCTCCATTTCATATGTCCACTATACCGTCTAAAGGGGTGGGGGTGAGAATACTTCTAGACCGCTCTCCCTTTCGGATCCTTCGGGAGGTACGTTGCCTATTGATGAAGCAACTTGTTTTTCTTCTGCGCCTAACGCTTTTCCGAGGTTCCCCCGGAATGATTTCTTGCCTGACAAGATTTTCCAGGATGCGGTGTTTTCTACTCCCGATGGCGACATTCACAGGTTTTTGGTCAGATGGCGTGGTCGTCCAGTTTCGGACGATTCTTGGGTTTCTTCGGCAGAGATGGCTCTTCTTGATGCAGATCTCCTCCACCATTACCGTTCAGCCCACTCATCGGCGATGAGTCCTTTCAAGAGAGGGAGGATTGATGGCGACGGCCATCACGACGGCCAATTGGGTGATGAAGACGACGTCCATGACGGTGTTGCCATGGCAGATGTTGACGACGTCCATGGAGGTGTTGCTGTGGCAGAAGATGACGACGATGCTCCTCCAACAAAAGTCTTGCGGCGCCGTAGCGGGCACGGCTACAATCTTCGCCCACGCAACAAGAATAAGAGCTAAAAATATTTTACTAGTGGTTTGCATTAATCTTTCATATTTGCTATTTGAAACTATGTCATTTTCTGTCTTTTCATTTGGAACAATATTTATTTTTGGGCTGCTAATAGCCACATGGTTGTAATCCTTATATAAGGCCAAAATTTTCATGTGTTAGCAACTATTATTGAAATCATGAAAAATTGTTTGCCCTAATCTCAATCTCCCCTTCCTTCTCCTCTTAGCTGCCGCCCCCCTCAAGGCTTCCCTCTCAAGGAGTTCGGCCGCCCCTCTCCTCCCTTGCTTGGCCGCCCCCTTCTACTCCTCATTCCCTCTAATCACCTCTCGTTCTCCCACCTTTCTACCTTTTCTCCACCAACACCATATTCAACCCATTGGAATTTCTCAACCACCTTGGAGGAAAGGGATCGTGTGCAAGGAAGAACCAAAGTTTTGGGGAAAACTCGTCCACGACGAGAAAGCGAAGGAGACGAGCAAGATCTTCATCCGTGGTGCGTTTCCCGTGGGTCCAAAGGAAGAGTGGTCATCTTGGTGGATCCAAACATCTCGGATCTACATTCCCGAGCAGGGTAACGAAAATTCCTACACAAGAGATTTTCCCTCTTGACTAGTTCTTTTGGTGGACGACTTTTGCGTGATTTCTCGAATCGTTAATTTTCGCGGTGTTTCTAATAGTAGATCTGGATTTTCATTTGGTTTTTCCGAAAGATCTAACGAGAGGATTGGCGCTCCTCGCTTTTCTTTTGTTGGGATAGATCCTACCACTCTTGAATCGCATTTTATTTTTTGGTGGATCTATTTTGGTACAACACCAAGCTCGATCGGAATAAATATTTTCCATTTAGCCAGAAAGGAGTTTGGCCTATAGCCAAAACTCCGTTCCACTTGCGGATCGACTATCCGTACGATAGCGCGAACGATAAATAACTTCATTGTGGTCACTGTGTTTCGTTTGTGTGCGGGTTGGAGAGCGTCAAAGTTGTTAAGGTCAAAGTCTCGCCCTCCGCGTAGGATCCCCTAAGGCAAGCCTACATCATATAGTTTGTGGAATGGTTGAGTCTGCAGTGTTTGTTGTTGCGGAATGGCCTTGGAGTTCGGCTGTAGCCTTTGTCGTGCTCTGGTGGTGCAGCGGGTGTTAGCTGCTGTGGAGGACTGCGAGGACTGGTGCCTAAGTCCGGCAGTTGACCGTTGTCTTGGCAGCTGTGCGAGTAGGGCTTGCGAGCTCTACCTTCCTGTGGAGTTATTGGCGATTTACTTTGGGGAAGGCGCACTGAGCCTTGTACGCCGAGCTCGCATTTGTTGTTGGAGGTTTTATGGACTTGGTCACATTCAGTGACGAGTACAGTGTGTCTGCGGTATCCCCCGAGTCTGCTTTTGACCGGGCGGACTGCCTGTTGGTCGTGGACTCGTGGCAGAGGGTTGCTTTGTTTTCGAGCTGTGCGGACTGCCTCCTTGACCGTATATAGTATGCAGACTGTCGCAGTGGTGGCTGTCCTTGTGTGGTGTTTGAAGACTATGCGGGCTGGTGCCTTGTCCACATAGTGTAGGCGAACTGGTGCGGGTTCGCCTAATGGTGAACATCGTTATTGCTCCTGGCGGGTTTTCTTGGAATCTGGCTAAGTCCTTGTGGACTCAGCGGACGGGTCTTTGCTAGTGCGCGAGCTAGGGTGGTGACTCTATTCACTAGGGTGGTGACCACAGTCCTCACCTCGCCTATAAATAGACCCCCCCGGCACGTCTACAGTAACTGAGTGAACAGTAAGTGGGGCTTGGTCAGTTGTTGCGGTCTGGATTTTTCTGTCCGTGCGTGTTGAGCAGAGTTAATGGTTTGTTGTGTGCAGGTCGCGCGACTACCTTCAAGGAGCCAGGAGTTTGTCTTTGACTTCGGTCAAGTTCTATGAAGGGTGCGGTCTCAGCAGGTCACTTCTGTAGCTTATCCACGGTTCTCTGCTTCAGCTTTTCCAAGTTCTAATAACCTGTCTGTCTGTCTCAGGCGGGTAGGCGGAATGTTCTTCAGTTCATCAGCAGTCAGTGAATAATGGTGTGTTCACGCGACCTCGCGGTCTCGGCAGACTCTGTGTGCTATTCGGATTGTAGCAGCAACAGTTCGTGCGGCTTCGGCGACCTTGGCGAACTGGGCGGTCTCGGAGGTTTCCAGTGTTGTCCGCCCGACTTGTTTTGTGCTTTCTATTTTTAGCTTGTGTACTAGCGAAATCATGTCTCGTTATGTATACCTTGCCCTATAAAGAAGTGTTAATTAATATAAGATCTGCTTGTTCTTCCATTTGCATTTGGTGTTAAGCTTGCTATTTGGGCTTCCACATGATCAAGGTGTTAATTGGATAGTTCTGAGAATATTAATTTGGCTTTAGGCTATCTTGCTGAACACTTTGAGAAAATTCAACAAGGACATGATGGCTATGTATGAGCTGGAAGAGCTCTTTCGGCTTGATTCGAAACAGGTAAGGTGAAACCGACCCTTGCCTTTTTCTTAGCTGCGAGTACGCTGTACTCGGTGATGGCAAGGCGACTTGAGCAACAGGGGGTGGATGATCCAACATGCGTTATGTCCGTCCAACCTGAGACCTGAAGGTGCGGTCTGTTGGAGCGCATAGCGAGAGTCTTAGGCCTACGCACCATGACAACATGGGGGGCTACGGGCCAATCCTGGGTCATTAAGACTAAAATATCCGGCTGCACGCAATGGAGTAAATGCTCAACTTTTGCCATTGGGTTTCGACCCTGATACGGTGGTGGGACCCTGGTTCGTCGGTACACCAAGAATGTGCCCTGAGTGCACGGATCGTTGGGCCGCATGGCTGGTGATTATGATGGAATGTTTGTGCATGAGTGCATCATATGCGATGCATATATTTGCATATGAATTGTTATGCCTGCAGGGAAGGATTACCACTGCCCCGGGAAAGGGGTAGGGTCGTTATAATTTGGTCAGCTGAAAACTGACCGTTGTCTTGTTTGCCACCGCTGGGCGGGCTGTCCCTATGCACGTGCTAGAGAACCAAGCAGGATACATAAAGGTTGACATCCTTATTGCTGTTGCTACTGTTGCTGCTAGCCCTGGAAGGCTAAGCTTAAAATATTATGTTTTGTTTATATGTGGTCGGCCTGAGCGCCAATGTTTGGGAGCCACTGTTGTAAAAGGACTTGTAAGGCCATAAGGCCAACTGACTTTGTATTTGGTACATTCTTGTTTAAATATATCAATGTGGATATTATTATGGTGGACATTCATGTTTAGAGTTCCATTTCGTGTTCTATGCTTCCGCTAGAATGCAATGAGTTAGGACGCGCAACTCTGGTATCACTCCGTGACTTCGCTGCCTGTTTTGTGGTATATATTGTAGGGCCCCGACTGGACCTTCTAGTATATACTATATAAACGGATGGAGTCGTTACATTTTTGGTATCAGCTGTCTCGATCTTTCCCTTTCGAATTCGTGGTCGAATACTTTTGTAGGGTGGCGAGCACGTGTACGTGCGAACAGCGTTAACGCTAATGAACTCTTGAATGTCCACTTTAGGAATGCAAATACATGTGTTTGAGAAACCTGCACGTTCCTATTTTGTTGTGATTTCTTGTGTGAGGTCGCTAATATGAGTGTCTTGTCCACCTTTAGGTGACTCAAAGTGGTGCTGGTCAGTCGGAGCCCCAGCGTTCGGATGAAAGTACGACACCAGCTGAGGTGCCTACACCTCTCCCTTCTGCGAAAACTGTTCGATTAGTTGCTGAGGCCCTGTTTGCGATGATTCAAGCATAGCCTACTTGGCAGGAGCAAGGGCAGGCGTAGCCAGCATTGAGGCCAGAACAGGTTGCGGCGAGGCCAAAACCTGTTGCAGCTGTGGATCCTCGAGCAGCTGAGAGACAGTTAAACTCATTCATGAGTTTCAATCTGCTGACGTTTATGGGCATGGGATCTCCCACGCAGGAGGAGGATTGGTTATTGTGCGTCAAGTGGATAATGACGACGATCAGGACGAATGACGATCAAAGGGTCACCTTATCCACCTTCTTACTCGAAGGAGAGGCACGTTTATGGTGGGACAAGATGGAAGTACACCACTTAGTAGGTTGGCCGTTAACACAAGTGTCGATCGAGGAGTTATCTTGAATGGTCCTGGCAAAGCACCTACCAGCGGCACATCGCATTGCAATGGAAAATGAGTTCCAAAGGCTGTCGCAAGGAGAAGGCAGTATTGAAACCTACCTGCATGAGTTCACGAGATTAGACGGTATGCGGGTTCAATCTTCGATGACGAGCAGCGGAAAACGAATTGGTTCTATGAAGTATTGCGGGACGAGTTGCGATTCCTGCTTTCAAGTTCAGTGAACCAAGGATTCCAGGAATTGGTTGACACTGCATACGCGCTGGAAAAAGACATGAAGAGGGTGCAAGGGAAGAGGTCCTTGGCTGTGACAAAGCCAGAGTTCAAGGCGCCCCGACCTGGGAAATCATATTATAAAAATAAATGGGGCAAGAGGTCCAAGTCGCCAGGACAAGCTCTATCTTCCGTTGCCTCGGGTGCAATGTCGGGGGCCGCGTCAAGGCCATAGACTCGTATGTGCTTTACTTGTAGATGAGTGGGGCATATAGCCCGTGACTGTCGGGTTGTTCCGCCGAAGGGAGAAAAGAAGGCGGGAGCATCCTATGCTGAGAAGGGAAAGGCAGTGGTGGAGTCCTCTACATCCCTGGCGCAGCCCCGAGTCAACAACCTTGGCTTGCAGGAGGCCATTAAGCAGAGTGACGTCATCACAAGTATCAGTTAAGTTATTGCATTGTCTTGTTTATTGCATGCTTTGTTTCTTGTATGCTTTGTAAATGGCTTGTGTGTGATACAATTGTCGTAGGCTTTGTAATGATTTGGGATACGCTGGCACAAGCACTGTTGGATACGGGTGCTTCGCAGTGATTTCTATCTCAAGACTTTGTAGCTCGAATTGGAGTACCTAGTCATGCAAAGACAGAGAGCGTCAGGGTGGTGTTACCGAATGGTTGTTTGATGCTCGTGGATCGGGCTTGCGATGTGGCGGTGCAAATTCAAAGTTGGGAGTTTTGCTTAACTGCATCTATAATGCCGATATCGGAATTCAACGTGATCTTTGGTGTGGATTGGCTCGCGGAGCAGCATGCCTTTATTGATTGTAATGCCAAAGAGATCACATTGGGCCAGAATGCCGAGCAGGAGACTAAGTTCACAGGGATGCAAGGAGAGGGCGGGACGTTGATGTCTGCACTCCAAGTCATCAAGGCTGTTCGGAAGGGCGTGGAGTTATACTTCACGCTGATTCAAGCTGTTGAGCCCAAGGCCGGTGTGAGCGCTGTTTCGGTTGTATCGGAATTTGCAGATGTGTTTCCCAAGGATCTCCCTGGGCTACCACCCCATTGAGAGATTGTCTTCACGATCGAGTTGTGCTATGTGTGAAACCTGTGGCTCGCTCGTCATATCGCGTCGCGCCAAAGGAGATGGCTTAGTTGAAAATTCAATTGCAAGAGTTGCTGGTGCAGAGATATATACACCCAAGTATGTCACCGTGGAGCGCACCTATTCTGTTTGTGAAAAAGAAAGACGATGGCTTGCAGTTTTGTATTGACTACCACGAAATGAATAAGCTGACCGAGAAGAACAAGTATCTGATTCCACGGATTGATGAGTTGTTCGATCAGCTGGTGGGATCAACCGTCTACTCGAAATTGGATTTGAAGCCTGGGTATTACCAGTTGAGGATACGGGAAGGAGACATTCCAAAGACCGCGTTTGGAACACGTTACGGTCATTATGAGTTCACGGTAATGTTGTTTGGGCTGTAAAATGCGCCATCAGTATTCATGGATCTGATGCACCGGACATTCCGAGAGTACCTAGACTTGTTCTTGATTGTGTTCATTGATGATATCTTGGTGTACACAAAATCTGAAGCTGATCACGCAGACCACTTTTGATTGGTGTTGCATACTTTACGAAGTAAGAAGCTCTATGCCAAGTTCTCGAAATGTGAGTTTTGGCTATCATCGGTGGCTTTCCTATGCCATGTGGTAAGTGGAGAGGGCATCACTGTGGATCAGTCAAAGATAAGGGCCATACAGGAGTGGACGGTGTTGTCTTTGGTGGCCGAAGTCCGGAGCTTCATCGGACTGGCGGGCTACTACAGGCGGTTTGTTTAAACCTTCTTGCGGATTGCTTTGCCTCCGACCACACTGACGAGAAAGGATCAGAAGTTTGTTTGGACTCCGTAGTGGACACGAGCTTTTGACGAGCTGAAGAGTCGATTAACCACGACACCTATGTTGACATCGCCATATGGTACCGAAGGATACGAGATCTACAATGATGCTTCACGGAGCGGCTTAGGCTGCGTTCTTCTGCAAAATGGAAAATTCATTGCTTATGGATGACGCAAGTTGAAGGTGCACGAGCGAAATTATCCCGTCCATGACTTAGAGTTGGGGGCGGTGATCTTTGCACTAAAGTTATGGAGGCATTATCTGTATGGCGTGAAAGTGGATATATATACGGACCACAAGAGACTAAAGTATTTGTTGGAGCAGAAGGACCTGAATATGTGACAACGAAGGTGGCTGGAGTTCCTTGGGGACTATACCTTTGTGATTCATTATACTCCAGGTAAGGGAAATGTTCTCGCTGATTCCTTGAGTCGGAGGGCTCCGTCGAGGGCCAATTGGTTGCAGAGGTACTATGAACGTCTAATCCAGAAGTTGGAAGCGCTAGAGATTTCTTGTGTTGACAATAATTCCACGGCCGATGCATGTTTGAACTGGACGGAGGTGCAATATGACCTTGCGAACAGGATTCGACGAGCAACGGAGCTCGATGAAAGTCTCCAACGCTACGCAAAGGACGGGCCAGAGGGCAAATTCTCCTAGGATGACGGCCTTTTGCGGAAAGAGGGTCGACTGTGCATCCTGAGTATGGGTAAGTTGCAGGAAGAATTGATGTACGAAGCTCATTTTACGAAGTGCTCAATTCACCCTGGGAGCACAAAGATGTTCAGAGATATAAAGAAGCTGTTCTGGTGGCCAGGACTGAAGAACGGTATCGCTCAGTATGTAGCCAAATGACAGACTTATGCTTTGGTAAAGGCGGAATGCCAGAAGCCTGGCGGTTTCTTGAAGTCGTTGAAGATTCCGGAATGGAAGTTCGATGATATTTCAATGGATTTTGTGCATGGGTTGCCGAGATCTCAGTGCGGGAATGATTCAATCTGGGTGATTGTAGACCGGTTGACAAAAGTGGCGCACTTCCTTCCAAACTAACGGGACGATTCAGTGGAAATTTTGGCAAAGCTCTATGTGGATCAAATCGTACGGCTACATGGTGTTCCTCGTAGCATTGTAAGCGATCGCGATGGGCTCTTTACTTCGAATGATTGGAGGCTAATCCATCAGCTGTTGGGCACTAAATTGACATTCAGTACGACCTTTCATCCCCAAATAGATGGACAGACTGTGAGGACCAACAGGACCATGGAGGATATGCTCCGAATGTGCGCCCTGGATTTTGGGAAGATATGGGAAGATCATCTCTATCTTGTGGAGTTTGCCTACAACAACACCTACCAAGCGAGCATCGGTATGGCACCGTTTGAGACTTTGTATGGTCAGAAGTGTCGTACACCGTTATCTTGGGCAGAAGTAGGCAAATCCAAAGTGTATAGGCGTAGCGAAGTCGAGAAGCTAACTCGAGGATACGCACTATCCGAGAGAGGCTACTGATAGCCCAGGATCGACAAGCGAAATACTACAATGCCAAGTACCGGAACGTGGAGTTCACGGTGGGCGACTGGGTATATTTGAATATCAATCCCTTCAAAGGTGTGTCCAGGATTCATCAACTGAAGAAGTTAAGTCCGAGATATCTTGGTCCGTTTGAAGTGGTGGAGCGAATTGGGAAAGCTGCATATCGGCTAGCTCTTTCGGCAGACTTGGGTGGATTACATGATGTGTTTCACGTCTCGGTGCTTCGGAAATCCGTCAAAGATCCAGCTCAAGTCATCGAGACAGATCGTGTGTCGGTGGAGTATGGGCTAACAATGAAGGTTAGGCCTATTCGGATCGAGGATCGTGCCGATAAACAGTTGGGGAACAAGACAATCGGGATGGTCAAAGTCTGGTGGGACAATGATGTAGGCTCACTCTTTCGAGCGTTATGGGAGTCCGACGGAACTAACACGACGTTCTCCGATAACTCTCACGTCACACTCAAGCACTTAACGCGGTAATGACACAATTAATATTGTTACTAATTAAAGATTACCGGGGGGGGGGGTTCGCAAGGCCCCTTAAGATAATACCAAGGCGATATGCCGAGGTCCTCTCATGCGAAAAGAACCCACACGGTTCGATCGAGCGTTGTTGTATCAAAAGAGAATCCACCGAAAACAAAAGATTCGGTCAAGGGTGGTTCTCACCCAACAAAATAAAACGAGGGCCGCCACGCCTCACGAACTTAAACGAAAGAAATAAACACGACAATAACAAAAAGAAATTAGCCACGAAAATTCAAGCGTTACACAAGCCACGCAATTTGCTAATGCCACAAGATCTATCTAAAGAAGAGAAACACATAAAGGTGGAAATGTTCGTTACCCAACCGGATTTGATGAATCCGGTTCACTCTACTAGAATCGTTCTTCAACGGCTCCACCAGAGATACGCCGGAGGGAGAGAAATTCGTCGCCTTCTTCGTATCACGCTATGTTGGGAAAGTCCCGGCGAAATCTTCTGAATATGGAAATAATATGTCCCAATAAGGCAGGAGAGAGAAAGGTGGCAGTATATCGGAAATAATTAAGGAATGATATAATTTCAAATATGGTAGGTAGAGAATTTAAGGACGGGGATATATTTTGAATATGGTAAATAAGGGATGAATATGGTAGAGGATCTTTAAGGTTTTTAGGAAGGGGAATAGGTTGGGGGGTCGGATTTGGTGAGGAGGAGGCCTCAGGTGAGAGGTGGGGTGGCTGGATTTGTGAAGGGTGGTGGTGGTGGGACTCGGGTTAAGGAGTTTTGGTGGGAGCCGGACTCGTGAGAGTGGAGGTGACAGCTTCGAGGTTGGGGAAAAGAGATGGCTCAGGTAGCAAGGAGGCAAGGTAGAGATGAGAAAGGAGAGGAAGGGAGGCCGAGAGAGAGGGGAGGGGAAGGGTGGCCGGCGGCCAAGGGAGAAGAGGAATAGAGGGGGCCGAAATTTGACTTGGAGAAGGAGGAGGATTTCAATCTTGAAATTGGTTTTCTTTTCATTCATTAACTTGGGAAAAACAAAGGAGTACATGCCTTTATTTAAGCTTTACAATCAAGGGAAAAGGGCTACATGCAACCCAACATGAAAATGAAATAAGATACAACCATACACCATGGTTTTATAACATAACCATGTTACAAATAATACATAAAATTAAACATGAAATAAAAATGATAATTTTGAAATAAAACAACAAATAAAATATATTATTACTCAATTATTATTTATTAATATATATTATTAATAAATAATAATTGAGTTTGCGCTCTGGACGGCTATTGTGGCGACGCCAATAATTGGGCTTGCGCTCCGGACGGCTATTGTGGCGATGCTTCCAAGGGTCGTCCGTAAGCATGCTGTCGCCATCATCAAAGTGTTGCGGGCCGACGTCTCCATTCAAATCTACCGGGTCACCATCATCATCAGAGGGAGGACGCTCCTTAGCCACATGTCGTGGGAAGTCGGCTCCATCAATCCTCCCCCTTTTAAAAATACTCATCACTGATGAGTATACCTGTGTGTACTCGCCTGGAAGGTCATCAGCGGGGAAGAAGAACCTCCATGGCAAAAGGTGGTCTTGGAGGGACCTCAAATACGCGTTATCCAAAGAAGGAAAAAGAATTTCAACAACATCCACCAACATACCTCCGATGGAGACCGAGAAGGAGAATGATCCTAGGAAACTGTCACCACCCAACCCAATAGAAAGCATAGTGGAAAATATATACGGAGAGGTAGACATTTCAAGTGGCATAAAAGCATAAAGCGTAAAGTATGTAACGATGAAAATAGGAGCTATGCCCCAATCAGTGGAAACTTTTAAAAGAAATGTCATGTCACCAAACTTCCGTAAAATTCGTAAAGAATAGACTAGTCGATTCATTATTATTTCTAAGGTGCCCGGGAGCATCCATTCAGGGGTGAGACAATCCAAAACCAAATCAATCACACAACAGTGAGAGACTTTTTGACACAAACTCGCATGTAAATTAAAGGACGCATTTTGATGGGTTAAAAGGATAAGAATGCGCCTAATTAACTTAAAAACCATGTGGGGTGAACCCATGTGCAACATGACTAGAATTAATAGTAGAAAATAACGGAACTATGTCAGGTGGCACGGGTGCTTAAAATTCAAAAATTATTTTGGTGGAGCCGAACATTTTCGTTTTAAATTTGGAATTAAATTTTGATTTAAAAATGTCGTAATGAATAGCCAGCAGAAAACGTTCGTCACCAACTACGTTTACCCACATCCATTGTAGTAAGCCTAATGGGGAGGCGGTAATAATAAACTTCTCCAAATATAAAGGGCTACGAATGACTAGCTCGTGTCCTAACAAATCATCTACTCGAGTTAAATGAACCGGAGGGAGAGTCGACATGGGTGATTCCGTAGGGGAAGTTAAGTCACACTCAACGTCAAAACACGGATTACTCGTCCAAGAACAAGCCTCCAGTTGCAGGCCGTTAAAATCATAGGAAAAATTAAATAGTGGATTCGTCCTCACTGAAAATTCAGCCGATAAGTCTTCCAACTCATTCAATACTTCATTTAATTCAGAATTAGTGATCGTATCATAGGTAGGCAAAATCGTATCCGACAAAATTTCTAAACAGTTTTCGGCCCCAGGTAAAGGAGCTATCAATGAAATGTCTATCGGACCCTCAGGGCAACCGTCCTCCAAAGAAAAGTCTTCCGCGCAGGGTAAATCTACCAAAGCTTCACAACCTTCGTTGACCAGCTCTTCCCATGAGGTGGGTACGTCGTCACAATCAAAATAAAGGGATGGGCAAATCGAATCCTGGGGAGTATCAAAATTAACTTGACTTTTAAGCGGCGTTGATATCGTAAATGAACTAACTCCCGGATTTATCCCAATAAGATTATCCCAAATTTGAACAACAATCCCAAGGTGACTCTTCCAATACCGTTGAAACATCTATTAATTCTGGGTCAACCATAATAATACCAGGTCCTATCAAGTCATCACCTAAATTAGTAACAGGTAAGCTTTCAACATTGGATGACTCTACCGACTCCGCCGGAACGTCTTCTAACTCAGGATCATCAGACGACTCCCTGACTAAAATATCGTCGAAGGGGGTGGAGATGTTTCCTCAGGGGAGAAATCCTCGTCCAGGTCACTAGGATAACCAATCTTCTCAACGTCACTAAAAGCGTCAGCGAGAATTGCCTCGTCCTCAGTGACGGGTTTAGTCCTACTCACATTCTCAGGTTCAACAGGAGACTCAGGCACTAACGTAAGTGAAGGAAGACTCTCACCTGGCTGATTAACTTCATCATCCAGAGATTCTATATCCACATAAGAATCCTCAGAGGTATCAGTCACTATACCAGAGGGCTTAGATGTCGAGGCTAAAGAAGCTTGCACCCTAATAGTAACCTCTTTCGAGTTCAAATTTTGGGGTCTAAATGTCTTATGTTCCCTATAGGTGGGACTAGGCACACTTTGGGTATTACTACCTCTCTGGGGATAGGATCTATCCTGAGGAATAGGGTCACTCCTATAAGCAGATACGGGTCTGGTGCCATAACTATTCTTACTAACGGGTGTGGTGCTATTAGTGCGCAGGTAGGCGGGATCAAATTGATCCGAGAGGAGGCTACGCATGTGCGGCCAAGTATAATGATAGCTACCAACACGACGCTCTTCGTTTAACCAAAATAATCGTTCTCGACCTACTAACCGCTCTCGGGCAAAGCTAACCTTTTCGTAGTCATCCCATAAGTGACAATTAAAATATTGTTCTAATCCCTTAAGCCAGTCTCGAAAACTTTGGGGATACTCTAAACCATCAAAAGTAGGATAAATGTGGTGTGTCCTAGGGGTGTGTTTAGTCATATCCTTAGCATAAGAATAGTCTAACTGGGTAGCATATATGTCATATGTCATTTAGTGAGAACCGGAGAGAAAACTCACCCAGAACTGGTGCACATGCAATGACTAAATAACCTGACCCTACTTCATTTTAAAAGATGGAATTGTTCCCGCTTAGCAACTAAGGTTATAATTATATAAAATAGATTTTCTTGATGGAAAAAATATGAGGATTATTAAAAAAAAATTTATTTTTGAATTTTGCTGAAAATATAAAAATATAGGCCTCTATTTGCAGACCAACTATTAAATTTTAAAATAACTTAATAAAAATAATGATTTAATAAAAAATAAATTTTTTTTTTGATTTCTGAAATTGGAAATTTAAAATTTGAAATTTGAAATTTTGAATTTTGAAATTTGAATTTTGAAATTTGAATTTTAAAATTTAAAATTTGAAATTTTGAATTTTGAAATTTTAAATTTGAAATTTGATTTTTGATTTTGAAATTTGAAATTTGAAATTTTGAAATTTATTTGTTTTTAATTTGAACTTTGAAATTGTGGAATTTCAATGCATTTCATGAAAACTAATTTTCTAAATATTGATCTGCAACGAAACGGGTGAGTGCGTACGTATGTGCCACATAAGATGGGGAGGAGTGCCAATTAGGAAATTGACGAGAACCTCCCTCTGATACCAAATTGATGTAGGCTCACTCTTTCGAGCGTTATTGGAGTCCGACGGAACTAACACGACGTTCTCCGATAACTCTCACGTCACACTCAAGCACTTAACGCGGCAATGACACAATTAATATTATTACTAATTAAAGATTACCGGGAAGGTTCGCAAGGCCCCTTAAGATAATACCAAGGCGATATGCCGAGGTCCTCTCATGCGAAAAGAACCCACACGGTTCGATCGAGCGTTGTTGTATCAAAAGAGAATCCACCGAAAATAAAAGATTCGGAAAAGGGTGGTTCTCACCCAACAAAATAAAACGAGGGCCGCCACGCCTCACGAACTTAAACGAAAGAAATAAACACGACAATAACTAAAAGAAATTAGCCACGAAAATTCAAGCGTCACACAAGCCACGCAATTTGCCAATGCCACAAGATCTATCTAAAGAAGAGAAACACATAAAGGTGGAAATGTTCGTTACCCAACCGGATTTGATGAATCCGGTTCACTCTACTAGAATCGTTCTTCAACGGCTCCGCCAGAGATACGCCGGAGGGAGAGAAATTCGTCGCCTTCTTCGTATCACGCTATGTTTGGAAAGTCCCGGCGAAATCTTCTGAATATGGAAATAATATTTCCCAATAAGGCAGGAGAGAGAAAGGTGGCAGGATATCAGAAATAATTAAGGAATGATATAATTTCAAATATGGTGGGTAGAGAATTTAAGGACGGGGATATATTTTGAATATGGTAAATAAGGGATGAATATGGTAGAGGATCTTTAAGGTTTTTAGGAAGGGGAATAGGTTGGGGGGTCGGATTTGGTGAGGAGGAGGCCTCAGGTGAGAGGTGGGGTGGCTGGATTTGTGAAGGGTGGTGGTGGTGGGACTCGGGTTAAGGAGTTTTGGTGGGAGCCGGACTCGTGAGAGTGGAGGTGACAGCTTCGAGGTTGGGGAAAAGAGATGGCTCAGGTAGCAAGGAGGCAAGGTAGAGATGAGAAAGGAGAGGAAGGGAGGCCGAGAGAGAGGGGAGGGGAAGGGTGGCCGGCGGCCAAGGGAGAAGAGGAATAGAGGGGGCCGAAATTTGACTTGGAGAAGGAGGAGGATTTCAATCTTGAAATTGGTTTTCTTTTCATTCATTAACTTGGGAAAAACAAAGGAGTACATGCCTTTATTTAAGCTTTACAATCAAGGGAAAAGGGCTACATGCAGCCCAACATGAAAATGAAATAAGATACAACCATACACCATGGTTTTATAACATAACCATGTTACAAATAATACATGAAATTAAACATGAAATAAAAATGATAATTTTGAAATAAAACAACAAATAAAATATATTATTACTGAATTATTATTTATTAATATATATTATTAATAAATAATAATTGGGTTTGCGCTCTGGACGGCTATTGTGGCGACGCCAATAATTGGGCTTGCGCTCCGGACGACTATTGTGGCGATGCTTCCAAGGGTCGTCCGTAAGCATGTTGTCGCCATCATCAAAGTGTTGCGGGCCGACGTCTCCATTCAAATCTACCGGGTCACCATCATCATTAGAGGGAGGACGCTCTTTGGCCACATGTCGTGGGAAGTCGGCTCCATCAGACAATTACAGCCGTGAAGAGCTAACATGGGAGCGAGAGCAGACCATGCGAGTTTAATTTCTCGAGCTCTTTGTGTAACTGTTATGCAGTGCGAGGCAAGTTGCATGAAACGTTTATAGAATAAAACATCTACTGTTTACTTTCCTTCCTGTGTGCAAATTTTGGGAATGAAATTTTTGTAAGGAGGTGAGGGTTGTAACACCCCAAATCCCAGGATTGGGAAAGAGTTGGGTGACACGGCCTGGGATACGGGTGTGTCCCATGGCGTGTCTTGATCGGGTGAGTAGCCGACGAGTGTTCGACGAAAATCCGTTTTGTGAAAAATGAGGGCACATGGCCTCTAACACGGGCGTGTCAGAGGCCGTGTCCTCCTCTGGTCGACGAAGTCAGTTCGACGAAGTTGAGCTTGAGGCGTGTCTGCTGTCGTGTATGGGCACACAGCTTGTGACACGGGTGTGTCACAGGCCGTATCCATTGCTGGATATGCCCAGGGCATTTGAGGCCTGGTGAACACGGGCACGACACAAGTGTGTCTTAGGGTACACGGCATGTGACATGGCCATGTCACAGGCCGTGTCCCGCTCGGGTTGATTTGGTTTTGTGCAGCCTGAAGTACACGGCCACAGACACGGGTGTGTTTGAAGGTGTGTCAGGTGACATGGCCCGTGACACGGGCGTGTCACATGGTTGTGTACTGGTCTGGATGAGTCGATTGTGCGCCGCTTAAATCATACGGCCTGGGACACGGGCGTGTCACATGCCTTGTGAGGCAAAATTTATCCTTTTGTGGCAAAATCGTGGCTGTCCATTTTCTCACCTGAGATCTAATGGCTCTGGCTCCTCCCTGTGTCCTTAACGCCCAAAAATGAGATGGGAATTCTCATTTGAGCTTGGCCATACTCTTTCTACAAACATAGAGAGAGGAAGAAGGAGGAGGAGGCGAAGTGCCGGCCACCGGTGGAATTGCGGAGTTCCTGTTCACAATCTGAAGCTAGCATTGTGGAGGAAAGTCCGCTACGATGCTGTTCAGACGACTAGGAGTTCATGGCGCCAAAATGATCGTCAAGGGTAACGATCTTTCTTCCTAGCTATGTGAAGACTTCCTTTTTGGCATGTGCATAGGATTCCCCAACCAGAGGGTGGCCTGTTACGGGAGTCCCTTGGGTTGATTCATGGAGTGCCTAATCATTTGACATATAGATCTGGAAATGGAGTACGGAATAGGCATGTTATGTGAAGCCCATCTGGACAGATTAGTCTGGATTGGTGATGTTGCATATATGCACCGGAGAAGTCTCCACGATGAAACGTGTAGTTTAAGGAGTCGATGGGTTGTACCTGTGAAGGATAGTAGCAGGAAGTATTGGAGTGGTAGTCTAGGAAAATACCCTTGTTTTGATTGTGATGTTAATGGGTTGTGCCTGTGAAGGGCAGTAGCAGGAAGTACTGGACTGGAGATCCAGGAAAATACCCTTGATATTTGTGATGCTTGGTGGGTTGTGCCTGTGATGGGTAGTAGCAGGAAGTACTGGCGTGAACGCCCAGGAAATAGCCCTAAATGTTGGTTCAAGCTAGGGATAGAAAATGAGTTTTGTCACTACTGCTGAGCGTGGCACATAACTAACCTGTGATTGTGAAGCCAATCCTGCGAGGACATAATGGCTATGTATGAGCTGGAAGAGCTCTTACGGCTTGATGCCAAATAGGTAAGGTGAAACCGACCCATGCTTTTTCTTAGCCGCGACTACGCTGTACTCCGTGATTACAAGGCGACTGGAGCAACGAGGTGTGGATGATCTGACCTGCATTATGTCCGTCTGACATGAGACATGAAGGTGCGATCTGTTGGAGCACATAGCGAGAGTCTTAGGCCTGCGCGCCACGACACCATGGGGGATATGGGCCAATCCCGGGTCATTAAGACAAAATCTCCGGCTGCAAGCCATGGAGTAAATGCTCAACTTTTGTCGTTGGATTTCGGCCCTGATACGGTGGAGGGACCCTGGTTCGCCAGTACACCAAGAATGTGCCCTGAGTGTACGGATTGTCGGGCCTCATGGCTGGTGATTGTGATGGAATGTTTGTGCGTGAGTACACAATATGTGATATATATATATATATATGCATATGAATTGCTATGACTGCAGGGAAGGAATATCACTGCCCCGGGAAAGGGGTAGGGTCGTTATAATTTGGTCAGCTGAACTCTGACCGTTGCCTTGTTTGCCACCGTTGGGTGGGCTGTCCCTGTGCAGGTGGTGGAGAACCAAGCGGAACACATAAAGGTTGAAGTCCCTATTGTTATTATTGCTGCTGCTGCTACCCCATAAAGGCTAAGCTTAAAATGCTGTGTTTTGTTTATATGTAGACAGCCTGCGCGCCAATGTTTGGAAGCCACTGTTGTAAAAGTATAACTATAAGGCCATAAGGCCAACTGGCTTTGTATTTGAGGAACATTCCTGTTTATATATCAATGTGGATATTTATATAACGAACATTCATGTTTAGAGTTCTGTTTCGTGTTATAGGCTTCCGCTAGAATGCAAAGAGTTAGGACGTTCAACTCTGGTATCACTCTATGACTTCGCCGTCTGTTTTGTGCTATATGTTGTAGGGCCCCGGCCAGACCTTCTAGTATTTACAATATGAACGGATGGAGTCATTACAAAACCTCTCTCCTAGAATACTTCTGGGCTGAGGCTGTGAACATTACATGTCATATCCTGAATATGGCTTCTATTAACAAGTATCACAAGAAGATTCCCTATGAGATTATAAAAGGCAGAAAACCAAATCTAGCATATCTCTAGATCTTTGGAAGCAAGTGCTTTGTGCTCAATAATGGGAAGTCATACTTGACTAAGTTTGATGTCAAATCCTATGAAGGAATCTTTATTGGGTACAACAACCATGAGAAAGGCTATAGAGTCTACAACCTGAAAAATCAAGTTGTAGAAGAGTATGTGAAAGTGAGGGATAGATCTGCTTTAACTCTAGAGGGGGGTACATAGAGTATTTTAAAACTTTAACTAATTTTTACAGTGGATTAAAATAAGTGATAGGTATATATATATAGTGAGATGAAAACAAAAACAATCACAGTACATAGAAATAAACAATAGAGCAATCCAGACGACACAAGAAATTTATAGTGGTTCCCCTTTAACTTGGGTACATCCACTCTTCTACCACCCTGGTAGGAATGCACTACAGGTTTTTGATCAAGTGTCCTGCCACCACAAGTTTTTTCTCAGGTGCCCTGTCACCACAAGATTTATTTTTTCAAGGGAGATCTCACAACCCTTTTGAGCTTTTGATCAGGTGCCCAAAAGCCAAACTAAGTCTTTTGATCAGGAGACTTAATAACCAAAGGGGTTAACTTTTGAAGGGAGTTATAACCCTGTACACAGTTGGAAATGAAAAAGTGGTGTTGTCTTCTCTTTCTCAAACAACTGAGAAGACTTTAGTGGATGATGTTGTCAAAGCTCCCCCTGATTTAAAAAAAGGGTTCAAGAAGATGAGAGCTTTGCACAGGGTGTAGTCCTTGATGGAGATCTTCAGAAACTTCTTGGACTGGTATTGACGAGTTATCCTTTTGAAGCCTGAAGCAGCAACAGAAGAAGAATAAAGATCTGTATGTTGATGTTCTTCTTAAATTTCCTGTAGATAGCAATCTTTTTCTCTGTAAAACTTGTATCAGTTGTTGTGTAAAAGATCTCTTGTAATTACTTGTTGTTCTGAAGAGAAGAATTTGCTTTTTATATTCTGAAGGATTTCTGCCATTTAAATTTTGAAAAAGAATTCCTGAATTTAATGCTGAAATCTTGGGAGTTGAACGGCTGGAATTTGCCTTAAATGTATTTCCTCAACTGTCTCAGTAAATAAGTCAAGTAATTTGCTCTATGAAATCCATAATTGATGCTGCCAAGCAACAGTTATATTCTTGAGAATATGAGCATTAATTATCAGAGAATTACAACGTTAGAATAATCCAAACTGAAATCAAAATGAGAGAAAATGCCAAACTGATACTGAGAGAAATCGTCGAACTCAGGACATATTTTATCGACCTGAACTCCAAGTTCGTTGAGCTCAGCTCAGAGTAGAGACTCTGAGTTCGTCGATCTGCGATCGGCGGTCGTCGAGCTAAGTTCGAAGAACTTCGAACTAATTCTCTGAACTCTTAAAAACTGCAATTCTTCTTTGTCTGGATCTCTGAATTCTTCTGAGTGCTGGAACAATGTTTGTCTAACATAGTCAAACTGACCTAGACCTTAGAACTAATAATTTGACGTTAGGCTATACATGGAGGGTTAATAACCTAATAGTGAACCTAGCCCAAATCCAAACTAGGGATCCAACAGTATGTTAATGTTGCGTTTGCTGAATCATTAATGATTAACAGTGAGCTGCCAAGCTCCTCTAGATCTATAGGTATAAAGTTGAAGATGGAAAATATAACCATCAAGATACTTCCTACTGACCATAAGGAAGAGGATGTTGTATACATTCCTGAAGATGAACAATGAACTCAGGACATGGATGAAGACCAGCATGATCCAGCCACTGAAGATCAAGATACTGAGAATAGATTGCCAGCAACTATCAAGCATTTGAGGGATCATCCAAGAGATCAAATCATTGGTGTTGCTAGCCAAGGGGTTACAAAAAGGAACAAAAGCTTCAACATTACTATATACTCCAGCTTTTTATATATCTCAGGTTGAACCTAAAAGGTTTGAAGATGACAACATAGACCCATTTTGGATTATGACAATGCAAGAAGAACTGAACCACTTCAAGAGATGCAAGGTCTGGAAGCTGATTCCCAGACCACAAGGACATAACATCATTGGAACCAAGTGGATCTATAGGAACAAACTTGTTGAGAATGGTGTTATAATCAAGAATAAAGCTAGACTGGTTGACAAGGGATACAAGCAAGAGGAATGTATTGATTTTGATCAAACCCTTGCACCAGTAGCTAGATTGGAAGCTATAAGACAGTTCCTTGCTTATGTTGCACATAAGGATTCGAGGTCTACCAAAGGGATGTTAAGTCAGCTTTCCTAAATTGTGACCTAAGAGAAGAGGTCTTTGTTTAGCAACCCTCAAGATTTGTTATCCTTAACTTTCCAAATCATTTATTTAAGATTAGAAAGGCTTTATATGGGTTGAAGTAAGCCCCTAAGACATGGTATGAAACCCTATCTAACTTTCTCATTGGGAACAAATTCTCAAGGGGAAAGATAAACAAGATATTATTCCTATGAGAAGTCGTTAGTAAGATCATCCTAGTCCAAATTTATGTAGATGACATAATTTTTGGGTCTACTCATGATGACCTATGCAAGAAGTTTGTTAAACTTATGAAAGGGAAATTTGAGAAGAGCAATATTGGTGAACTCAAGTACTTCTTGGGCCTCCAGGTAAGACAGTCTGAGAATGGATTGTCCAACTCACAGTCTATGTTCACTAAGGAGTTAATTAAAAATTTTGGAATGGAGAGAGCCTCCATAATGAAAACTCCTATGGGGTCAAATGTCCCATTAGATAAGGATGAGACTGGGAAACATGTCGATGAAATCTTATATAGAGGAATAATTGGCTCCCTCCTCTACCATACAACTAGTAGGCTAGACATCATGTATGTTACATGTGTTTGTGCTAGGTACAAGGCATGCCCTAAAGAATCTAATTATTCTGCAACTAAAAGAATTTTGAGATATCTCATGGGCATGCCCGATCTTGGTCTGTGGTACCTTAGGAATAATGATTTTGAACTAACTAGGTATTCTGATGCAGACTATGAAGGTTGTAGTGATGATAGGAAAAGCACCTCTACCTCTTGTTAGTTTTTAGGAAGAAGGCTACTTTATTGGAGCAGCAAGAAGCAAACAAGTGTTGCAATTTCAACAGCTGAATTGGAGTACATCTCACCAAATAATTGTTATGTACAACTACTTTGTATCCAACATCAACTTCAGGACTACAATCTCAAGATAAGTAGAACTTCATTATTTTATGATTCTACTAGTGCAATCTATATTGCTAGGAATCTTGCATCTCATAGTAGGACTAAGCACATAGAAATTAGGTATCATTTCATTAGGGAGCATGTGGAATGTGAGGATATCAGTCTTGAGTTTGTCCTCACACACAAGCAAGTGCTAATATTTTCACCAAGCCACTTTATGAAGCTAAGTTCAACACCTTCAAATTTGAATTGGGTATGATGAACTTAGTATAGCTGCAGTAGCTCTACATGCATTTTAGTTGCAGGAATTATTAATACCTGCAGGATAACAAAGAATATATGAGTCTAAGTGCTCATACATTGAGTGTGCTGAGACAACATGAGGCATCAAGTGCACTGAGTCTAAGTGTTTAGGTGTTGCGATCGTCGAGTGCATTGAGATAACTTTAGGCGTCGTGTGCGTCGAGACCACTCAATGAATTCTCCTAGGGACTTTAGATTGTGGCAATCTCGCTGGATTAATCTCAGCCATTGATCTCCTCATGATTATCACAAAAAGTACGTGCCTCTCCATAGTCTCTATTTAGAGGAAAGTATAAATAGAACTGTGTGCTTAGAATAAAAAACATTGTTCCTAGACCTTGTGACCTGTTGTCTCCCTATAATGGCCCAAGCCCACTCTTCATCAGCCACCTGGTACCACTACAGGGCTGCAGCCCGTACAACCACAATGCCTCTCTGGCCAGTTTTTCATCACAGTGCGTTGTTGGCACAGGGTTTCAAACCCGCAACCCTTCATAGCCACTCTTCACTAGTGAGTATCACCAACTAAGATGGGTTGTGGGTTCGAAACCCTGTTCCAACAACGCACTATGATGAAAAATAGGCCAGATAAGCATTGGGGTTGTACGGACTATAGCCCTGTAGCTGTACCAGGAGGCTGACGTAGGTACGGGCCTGGGCCATTACATAAAAGTGCAGCTCAGTTGGTGATAGTCACTGGTGAAGAGTGGCTATGAAGGGTTGCGGGTTCAAAACCCTGTGCCAACAACCCATTGTGCTGAAAAAAATAGGCTTGAGAGGCATTAGCGTTATACGGGCTGCAGTCCTGTAGCGGTGTCATGTGACTAACATAGGTATGGGCTTGATCCAATTACACTCCCTGCGACGAAAGCTCGACAAACCTTCAGAATCTCAGAAAATTCATGGTATCGAGAGGAATGCATTTCCTATTCAAGGGCTCTAAACTCGTGCAAAATAGTTTCAAGAATGCTCCTGAGGAATTTCTGCTAGTTACACTTACTGGAGGCCGCTGACCTAAGTTTTGTTCTGTCCAAGACAGTTTTGAAATGGAAGAGAGAAGTTCCGTAACTATACTCAAATGCCATTGTGGACTCATCCTCAAACAAAATCAAATCCTCCATCAGTGGGCATAAGATCAAAATTACTCCCAAGAGATTATGCAAAGCACTGCAAATACCTAAGTTGAAGCAGTCTGATGATGATATAGATTTATATTAGGATGATGTGAAGTCAGCTCTAAAGTGGTGTGGGCTCTCTGAGCATACCACTGGTTCAGTGTTATAAAATGAGATGAATCTAAGAGGAAAGTTTCTAGCAAATATAATGGGAAAAGCTCTACTTTGCAAGACTAGTTCACATGATAAGATATCAAGGAAGTTGTTTGAAATCATGACCAGTATAATTCTATCTAAGAAAGCAGACTGGGAAAAGTGTTGTTTGATAGAATAGTGGAATGCATCCCAATACCTAAACTGGGAAGGATTTTATCTCTATATCTACATAGTACTGTTCCATGGATCCTCAACATGAGGCTAGGAACAAAGATCCATCACATGAGAAGAATGGAACTTTAAAATATTTGATAGGTGGGAAAGAGTTCTGCTTCCACATCAACAGAGTGTTGAGAAAAAGAAAAAGAAAGTTGTATCAGTGACTAAGGAAAGCACAAAAAGCAATTCTTCTAAGAAAATTGAGGAAGAGCCACATGATCCCAACTGTCTGAGTCTACTAAGGAGACAAGAAGGGATATCAATGCTCAATTTTCTATTTCCTCTGAACCTGCAGCAGCAACTCAATTGGCTAAATCTCATTCTAAAGAGATTCCAGCTAAAACTCTAGAAATTTTGACAGGGCGGGTAGTATAAAACATCTATACAAACATTGAGGGGGAGACTGACAGAAGAGATGCTTCTGTTGAGGGGGAGGAAGTTCAGTCGGAAGTGCAGGATCAGCTTGATTCTTTTCAAGAGAATCAACAAGACAGAATATATCAAATTTCTGATGAGCCAGTGTGGCAGGTTTCCGATACTCCTGTTAAGGATGAATAAGCTCCTTCAACAGTGGAAGAAGATGTGCTTAACATTGTTGTAGAAGAACAGATTGTTCATAAGGACAATACTGAGGCTGAGGGGGAGATTCACTCTGAACTCCCTACTCTAGAGATAGTATATAATATAGACTCAACTGATTCTGAAAAGGGGTACAGCTGCTGCGAATGGCAATGTTGATGCTCATTCTTTGAGTATGGGACGGATGACTCAGAAGAAAGAGAAGTGGTCAGGGAAAGGGATGAAGATGACTGTGAACAAGGTACATCTAATTAAGTTGAACAAATGTCACCAACATTCCTAGATCAACTAAAGGGTCTGCTTGATGATCAAAGAAGATAGCTAGAGCGCTACATTGATAATTCCAACAAGGAAGTAAGAAGGGATCATTCTACAGAAATCAAGTCCATCAGTTTTGAAGTCAACCTGTTGAAAGCTAACACAGTAGCATTCTTCATGAGGATTGCTCCTGCTATAACCATTACTGAAGACAAGCGGGGAAAAATCAGCAAAACTCAACATGATATTTTGGTGAATCAGAACATAACCTTCATCAACATGGAAATGGTTCACAATGTGTAGAAAAATAGGATGGAAGCCCACATGACTATATTAGAAAGGACAATGGATGACGTGCATAAGTTTTGGATGATCATCTGCTTCAGGACAAGCATCATGTCACAATAGGAATAAATTTCATCGACGAGAGACTCTCAATTACAAAGGACTCCCCGACTGTAGATGTATCTGAAGAAGTCATAAAGGGGGAGAAGACATTAATTAAGGCTAACAATGGGAATGTTGCTTGGTTAACCAATGTAATTAGAGGTTCATTAGGCCTTGAACAACAAACATATGATAACTTTCCTGCTGTTCCAACCCCCATTCAAGACGGTCTGTCTGATGAACAGTATGACGATCAATATGGTGATCAAAGAGGTGATCAGTTGGATGAACTTTCTACTACTGCTGTAATTCCAACATTCATCCCCACTGCTGACCAGATAGACAGAGCCAGAGGCAAGTTGATTGCTAAAGAAGAAGAAGAAATCTGGTACAATAAGAAAAGGTATAGAGAGGAGATGAAGACCATGACAGACTTTGAGAAGTGGAGTCCTAAATCAAGAACTATCATCTTGCCTGCCTGTGATTAGGTCAAAGAGAAGAAAACTCAGAGGGGAAAGCTTTATAGCTCCCAAGAATGGGCCAAGTTAGAAATAAATGAAGAGGCTGGGAGGAATTTCAAAAAAGATAAAAAGCCAGGTGATGTGCCACCAAATGTTGTTGAGCCCAACAAGTACTTTCCTAAGCCTTACAGCTATTTTGAGATACAAACGGAGAAGAAGAATGAAGATAAGGAAAATGATGCCAAAAACCTAGCAGGGGGATAGTGACCAAGGAACCAAAAACATGATATGTTTTTTATATATTCCTTAAGGGTTGTAGGAAAGTGAACATTATTTTAAGCACATTGTATATTTATGACTATTTCCTTTAATAATATTTATATTTTTGTCTATGTGTATCATATTCTGCTCTTAAACTCTCTGAATGCTTATCTTCTATATATAGTAGTGTATATCATTGACTAAGGTTCTGACTTATTCAAATAGGGGGACATTGTTGGGTCAATTGATCACAATATCCTAGATTTGAATAAGGCCCACAAGTTAATAGTATACACATGAATGTATTTAATATATGTTCAAGTTCATTGTATGCAGGTTACACTCTATTATATTGATTAGATAGGCAGTCTGGGTCACAAGGATAGATGGACTCTGAAAGTCTTTGTTTTCAAGTTAGCTTACAACCTAGAGGTGGGGTGAATAGGTTTATTGATATCTTGTAACTTTCTTTAAGTTTCTTCTTTAAGTGCTTGGTGAATTAATAGTTATCACCTTTCAAGAATGTGCAATAAAGAAGTAATACAGAAAAGCACACACATAATATATAGTGGTTCCCCAGATTATGGGTACATACACTCTCCTCCCACCTTTCTAACTTTTAGTTAGACAAGGAACTTCTCAAAAACTCAGCTCAAAGAGCTTACACCTCTAGATCCCTCGGGATCTCTGTCTCCTCCAAGACTTACATCTCGGGTACTAGGCCCTACAACTCAGTGATCAACAAATCAAGTACCTCAGGCCAAAGGCCCTACAACTCAGGCTAGGAGGATAGCCCTACCTCAGATCCACAAAGGATCGTACCCCAGATAGAATGACTCTCCTACAGCTCATGCACAAAGGTCCTACCTCAGATCCAAAGAATCCTACAGCTCAGGAACAAGTGCCCTACATCTCAGTGAGAATGACTAAACTACCTCAGACCCAAAGGCCCTACAGCTCAGTAATCAAATGATCACCTACCTCAAATCCAAGCTAGATCCTACACTCCAAGAGTATATCTCTCCTACAGCTCAGGCAAAGTTTCCCTACATCAGGCTAAAGGCCCTACAGCTCAGATCCAAAAGGATCCTACAAAAAAAAATAGTAGTTTAATTAATTTTGACACAAAGAAATTTCTCTGTCAACTACTAGAGCTGAGTAATCTCAGCTCTAACTTTCCTCTCAGCAGGTGAAAGAAGTTCTTCAATAAATGGCTGCTTCTGCTAAAGGTGACTCAAAATGTTGCTTCTGAACTTGCTATAGCAGACTGAAGAACTGCTAGGTCTTAAGTTCTTCTAACAGCTAACTGAACCTGCAGAAAAATGAAGGCCCTCCCTTTCTTTCTTTATCAGAAGTATTTCTTAACTTGTAGTATGAGAAGAAAATGCTACAGCTAACTTAACTTTTTGTACTGTTGGAAGACTTCAAGCTTTTTCTCTGCAATAATGGCGAGAAAGATGAAGTCCAACCGTTCATTTTCTTTTTGGATAAAACCCTAAAAGTTGATTTCAACATCTGAAACTTGTCCCTTTATATCTTTCGCCGATCAACGGCTCGAAGAAGTAGTGGGGACCACCTGCAGTAGACAGCTGCATCTTGCTTTAATGGAAGAAGTCGTATGTTGAGTTGTAAATATTTGTATTTTTCAGTACTTTATTTAGGTCGTTTCGTTTATTTTCGTTGTTTTTAGTTACATTTGTTCAATAAAATGTTCTTTTTTTCTATATACACTTCTAACTTAGCTTTATTTTGTTTTATGAAATTTTGCAGAAAAAGTTAAAAAAAATTCAAAGTACATGCCCGTGACCTGACTGTCAAGCCCGTGACCGGGCCATGCCACTTTGACACCAATGAAAAAATGGCTGCCGATTTGAATCCAAGAAATTGGGGTGGAACACGCCAATGTCCCATACAACACACCTGTGTCACACCAGTCGACACGCATTGTCGATAGACAATTAATGACGCCAACAGACTTGACACTCAATGCCAGAATCGACACTCAATGCCAGGAATATGCCCGTGAACTTTCAAACATGCTCGTATTATTCCAGTAATTTTTAAATCCCATGAAATCAATTTATACCGACATTAATTTCTGCCAGATGTCCAGTCATGCCTCCACTACATGCCCGTGTCATTTCGACACACCCGTGACCACCACATGAACTTCCAGAAGTTTCCATAATTTATCCAGCTCACCATGTTTTCGGTTTCACCAGCATGGCAGCCCGACACGCCCCCCCCTGTCATGCCCGTCACCAGGCCGTGTAATCCGAAATTTTTGCCTATAAATAGAACTTTGTTGTAAGGACCAAGGGTTCACTTTTTTTGAAACCATTTGGCTTTAGGTGGGCTGCTATGGTGTTTTCCATGCTATGTAAGGAGATTTTCTCCCACTCTATTTAGTGCTTGTTTTAACTTTTTGTAACCCCACTTTTGTCTTAATAAAATTTGTAGATTTTATCTCCTTGTGTTGTATTTGATTTCATCTTAGTGCCCCACTTTCAGTGATTTTTTGTATCTCTGTTTTTCTCTTAAAATGGGTGTGTGTGTGTGTGTGTGTGTGTGTGTGTGTGTGTGTGTGTGTATGAGAGTAATTTGATAGTTTTATGTTTTTCTTCCTTTTTTTACTTACTTAGCCTTGTTCTAGCCCTTTTTTATTATGTTTGGGATCGTTATGCTAGCTTTTCTTCTCATTTCCCTTAGCTTTTATTCGCTTTTATGTTGTTTAAGTGTTTTTTGTTTCATTCTTATGAGTTTATAAAGATGTTTTAAAAGTGTTTTCTTTTATCTTTTTTTACTTTGTTTTTTTATCTTGTAAAACTTTTTGTTTCATTAATTTCTATTTCCACTTTTTATGCACTTTTATAAAGTTATAAGAACGAAAAAGTTACTATTTTAATTTTTCAAGCACTTTGATTTTTTCATTTATTTGAAAACTTTTTTGCTCATTTAATTTTTATTTCTTTTTTTATGCTTTTTTAGCAAATTCTAAGAATAGAAATGTAATTGTTTTAATTTTTCCATCACTTTATTTTTCTCCTTTTTTAGTGTGTGTGAGTGTATGATTTAGGTTTTGTTGCTTTCCTTTTTTACGTAGAGTGTGTGCGTGTTTGAGATAGATTTTATTGCTTTCTTTAACACTTTCTTCAATTCGTGTAGAGTGCGTGAGTTTATGAGGTATTTTTTACAGATTTCATTTCCCGGCTACTCGTTTGAGTAGGACTTGCAATTTTAACGCTTTCATTTCCCACCTACTCTATTGAGTAGGACTTGTAATTTTGCTGCTTTCATTTCCTGCCTACTCGTTTGAGTAGGACTCATATTTTACTTCTTTATTTACTGCTTTCATTTCCCGCCTACTCGTTTGAGTAGGACTTGTAATTTATAGCTTTCATTTTCTGCCTACTTGTTTGAATAGGACTCGCATTTTACTGCATTCTTTTACTACTTTCATTTCCCGCCTACTCGTTTGAGTATGACTTGCAATGTACCGCTTTCATTTCACTCCTACTCGTTTGAGTAGGACTTGTATTTCAATTATGCAATTTTTCATAAGCCTTCCCCATTCCGATGAGAGGCTAATCACTCTGAGCCCTCAATATCAAAGAACATTGGGACAGATAAAATATTTTTAAAAAATTAAAGATCCTTTTTATCTTTAATTAAAAACTAAAGGTTTATGCCTGGTATACGACACGTAGAACCACAAATCGATGTGTGTTCTCTATTTCTGTTGTCCAAACACTAGCTAGCTGAGAGGCCGTGTGTATGGACCGATCACCCTTGGGTAAAGAGAGTTCTGAACAAACCCTCGAGAGAGGAGGCGCCGAATTATATCAGATTGGGTCCCCCCCCCCAATAGCGGGGTTCTTAGCGTAATGCCGACATTAAGAGGAATCCTTTGTCGAACGAGAGCTCAGTCAAATAGTCTTAATATTCAGGTGAGTGCTAGACCTAAAGATAGGTGAGCTCATGCTTTTGGAACCTCCACGGCCAAGTTACATTTAATCAATTTGAAATTTTAGATCTTTAGTTATATAAAAATTATTTTATTCTTAATCGATTCGATGCCGAGCATTATTCCTTCATCGATTTTCTAGTCCTTTTTTACATCTTTTATATAACCCCTTTAGTTAATTAAAAATCTGACACCTTTATTTTCGGTAGAATAATAGTCACTCCTGGAGGAGTAGAAATATTCAACCCACCCCGGGAAATATACGACCTCGATATTACCTCCCGAATATCTTGTATTACTTGTGATAGGTGCACTTGAATCCCTTTCTCGCTCCCTCCACGAAACCCGACCCCTGCACCACTAATTAAATAAAAAGGCCAGGCACCGCGGAGGAGCATCAAGTTTTTGACGTCGTTGCCGGGTAAATATGTATTGTTATTTTGAATCTGGGAAACTATTACTTTTAAATTTATTTATTTATATATAAAAAAATGGAAAACCAAAAATAATAATAATAATAAAACTACTTCAAAACTAAAAAAAATCTTCCCCCTTTGTCTTAACTTTTTTATTTTCCCAAAAATAAAAAAAATAGTAAATGTTGGAACTCAGTTCGGGAGGATTGTTGATCTAGCCGCAGTAGATTGTCCTGTCGAGCTTGTGGCAGTTTGGCACAACGGCTATTGGCTTGGTTGTCCAGCATCTAGTTTGAAGATGTAGAGTTTCCTCAGTTGTTAGCCGCAGTGGTCTGGTTGATTAGCCATATTGGACTGGTAAATCTGCATCAACCTATATGAAGTCGTATCAGCAGCCTGGTTGATTAGCCGCAGCTGACTGGTGAAACCGCAACAGCCTGTATGAAGACGTATCAGTCATTTGTGTTTGAACTGCATCGGCCTGGCAGGAGGTCGCAACTGTGGTTTAGGTGTTAGCCGCAGTGGTCTTGTGAAGTCACAATATTATGGTTGAAGCCGCAGCAGTGGAGTGATGGTATGCTGCAATTGCGGTCAGGTGGCAACCCGCAGGTGCAGCCTGGCAGTCATCTGGCAGTGTTCCATAGATTATTTTAGTCTTCTCTAGTCGCTGCAGGATATATTATTGTATTTTGTGTAGTGTGCGGTTTGTTTGTGTCAAACTGCACAATCCGCCTGCCTTAAGTTTAGTCCCACATCGTGTATTGTACTCTCATACCTCCCCCATTTTCTATAAATAAGGGGGCATACTTATGTAATGATTACCTTCTTGGAGCAATAAAATTTATTGTGTATTTACCTCTTGTCAGTTTCTCTCTCAATATTTCACTTGGTATCAGAGGAAAACCTGTCATTTGCTCCTTTTTGGATTGCTCCATCTTGTTTGTGATTTGACTTTTGTAACCACGCGGTTTCCTTTTCCCTCCCTTCTTCCGACTTTTTCCCTCCCTTGCTTTTTGGTCGAGTTGTTTGCGGCTTGTTCGCGCGGTTTCTTGCGCCCCTTTTTTGTTTGTGCGGTTTCTCTATTTCAGTTCTGCCTTTTGGTCGGAGCATCTATCATGTTGCTGGTGCGTTGACATCGATACCGGGAGGATCTTTTATCTAGTTCTCGCGGGTTCTTTTCTCCCTGCTTGTTCGCACATTTTGGATTCTTAACCATGTGGCTTGTTTTTTATTCTTCATCATGGACACTCTGTCTTCTTCTGCTACTTTCTCTTCCCCTCTCTCTTGCTTCTACTTCTGTATCTACTTCTGGTAATTTGGGTACGGTGTCCAAGCTTACTGTCCCAAACTATCCTGACTGGAGTGTGTCTTTTGTCTTTCTTTTACGCTCTCAGTGAAAGCACACTCATTTGACTAATGACCCCCGTAATGTTGCTAAGCCACTTATGATGATTGGGATGCTTCTAATGCCTTGGTCCGCACTTGGTTGGCTAATAGTTTGTATGATGAATATCTTCCTGTCATCCGACATGATCACACTGTCAAACTGCTTGGAATCATCTTGCTGTTCTATATTCCAATGGGGCTCAGACTTCGCGCATCAATACTTTATATGTGGATCTCTTTACTCGTCCTTTTATGATACCTTCTGCTGCTTATCAAGAAGTCTAGAGTCTTAGGGCTGAACTTCTTCAACATCATCCTTTTTCTACTGACCTTACTGAGCAACAAAAACATTTTTAGGAACTTCTTGTAGTTTGCTACTTGCTTCGTCTTCCTAATTCGTATGACATGATTCATCAACAGATTCTAGGAGAGGCAGATTTTCCAAATCTCGATGATACCACTGCTCTCATTTCTGCTGTTACAACTCTTCTTCAGCGTCCTTTACTTCCTTCTCCTTCTCCAAATATTGTTGCTCATCCTACACGTCAGGAAAATTCTAGTGGTCGAGGTGTTTGTACTGGAGGACGTGGTTATCCTAAATTTCTCTGCTATCATTATGGCAAAGTTGGCCACTTTGTTGATCATTGTTGGGTCAAACATCCTCATCTTCATCCTACTTCTGCTTATTCTGCTAGGAAATCCACTACCTCTCTTGCTACTTCTGGTGCTGCTCAGTTAGCTACCACGGGTTGGTGGCTTATTGATTTTGGTGCTACTAGTCATATGACAGGGAATTCTCAGCTTTTTTTCTTCTCTTGACCGAAGTACACGGTTACCTCCAGACCTGATTGTTGATGGATCTCCGTCCCCAATTCATGGGTTTGGCATAGTGCATGTTACTCCTTCTCTTCAGCTTCAGAACAATATCTGTGTCCCAAACTTTCTGAGCAATCTATTTTCTAATATTACTCTTTGCAAACAGTTAAACTGTGAAACTATATTTACTGCTTGTACTTGTGCCTTTCAGGTCCCTCAGTCTAAGGAGATGATTGCTACTGGGACTGAGAGTGGTGGCATGTTCTATCTTGATACTTCTTCTACCTTTTCTGCCTCCTCACCTTTGCTCCAGTGGCATCTTTGGCTCGGTCATCCTCCTTCTCATATTCTTTATCAGCTTCTGCCTGATTTGCCTTGGGGAGATTCTTCTATTCATTATGAAGCTTGTCAGTTTGACAAACATCATAGATCTACTTTTCCTGCTAGAAATGGATGTAGTTCTCCTCGTCCTTTTGAAATTGTACATTCTGATATATGGGGCCCTGCTCCTACTCAAACTGTTGGAAGGGGAAGTTTATATTTTGTGACCTTTATTGATGATTTTTCTCATTAAACATGGTTATATTTGCTCCGTGAATGCTCTGAACATTTTTCTAATTTCACTATGTTTTATAATGAGATTCAAACCCAGGTTGATATATCTATTAAAATAGTTCGGTCTGACAATGCTAAAGAGTATCTTAGTCATCAATTTACATCATTTTGTATAGATCATGGTATTGTTCATCGGACCACTTGACCTTATACGTCGCACCAAAATGGTGTTGTTGAACGAAAGAATCGTCATCTTCTGGATGTGGCTCGTAGTCTTCTTACTCATATGCATGTTCCCAAGTCATATTGGGGACATGCTATTCTTCTCTCATTATTTCTTATTAATCGAGTTCTGTCGCTTGTTATCCATGGGAAAACCCCCTTTTCTATCTTGCATCCAGATGCGAATCCTTTTCCTTTCCCTCCACGTGTCTTTGGGTACGCCGCATTTGTTCACTCTCCTTCTTCTGGTCATGACAAACTGTCACCACGCTCGATCAAATATATCTTTTTGGGTTATTGTCAGACACAGAAAGGATATAGGTGTTATGATCTAGTTCTCCGTCGACAGTATATTACTACTGACATCACTTTCTTTGAGGATATCCCATTCTTTACACCTTCCTCCATTCTTCCTTCTTAGGACGATCCAGTCTCTTTTCCTCTTGTCTTGGCACCTTGTCCCATGCCTGTCACTCCTTCTAATTGTGATTCTCCTGCTCTTTCTGATTCATCTGTTAAGCTGCTGCCAACAGCTCCTGGTTCACTAGTATCTCCTTTAGATGGACCTAAGCAAGTAAACAAAACTGATCTTAATCTTTTGATTGCTCTCCGAAAAGGTGTTCGTTCATGCACTCAACATCCTCTAGCACATGTGGTGTCTTATACACGACTATCTCCTATGGCAAAAAGTTTTTCTCTTGCCCTCTCGGCGAATGTTCTTCCTGCGTCTTATTCTGATGCTCTGATTATTTTATATTGGAAGGCTGTTATGGATGAGGAGATGAAAACTCTAACTGAACCGGGTAATTGGTCTCTTATTCCTACTCCTACTGGTACTGATAAGGTTGGATGTCATTGGGTCTTTGTCATTAAGTATCTTCCTGATGGTACTGTTGATCGATACAAGGCTCGGCCTATGGCCAAAGGATTTACGCAAACCTATGGTGTGGATTTTTTGATATATTCTCTCTTGTTTCCAGGATTACTACGATCCGGGTCCTTTTTTAGTGGCTGTGAATAGAGATTGAGAAATGTCTCAGTTGGATGTCAAGAATTTCTTTCTCTATCGTGATTTGAATGAGACAGTTTATATGGATCAACCTCCTGGGTATATTGCTTTGGGGAGTCTCAGGTATGTAAGTTTAAGAAAGCTGATTATGGTCTTACGCAGAGTCCGAGAGCCTGGATTGATAACTTGAATGAGGTTATTTCTGTTGTTGGATTTGTTTGAAGCGCTGCAGATCACTTTTTTATTATTTCGTAAGACATCGTATGGTCTTGTAATTCTTGTAGTATATGTGGATGATATTCTTCTTACAGGGGATGATAGGAAAGGAATTGATATGACAAAGCATCATCTGCTCCGGCATTTTGTTACCAAGGATATGAGTTCTCCTAAGTACTTTCTGGGGATCAAAATATCTAGAAAACCTGGCTCAATCATTCTTTCACAGCGGAAGTATGTACTGGATATTTTACAAGAGATAGGTCTTCTTGGTGCTAAACCTACTCGGTCTCCTATGGATGTTGGAGATGACAAATGCTGGAGTGAGTCCTCTCCTCTTCTTGAAGATGTCACCAGGTACAGACTTCTTATTGGTAAACTCATCTATCTGATAGTTACAAGACCAGATATTTGCTATGCGGTAGGGAGAGTAATTCAATTCATGTAAGCTCCCAAGGAGTGTCATATACAGTCAGCTTTGAAGATTCTCGAGTATGTGAAAGGTGCACCAGGGAAAGGGCTCTTATTCCTGAAAAGGGGACATTTAAAATTAGAGGCTTATGCTGACACAAGCTATGCAGATGACAAGGGTGACAGAATGTCAACATCTGGTTTTTGCACATTCATTGGAGGAAATTTGGTCAGTTCGAAGAGCAAGAAGCAGGTTGTAGTTGCCAGATCGAGTGCAAAAGCAGAGTTCAGAAGCATGGCTCTGACTACCTGTGAACTAAAGTGGCTTTAGACTCTCTTGCTGGATCTGGGAGAGTTTTATTATCACCCCCTACCGATGTTCTGTGATAATAAAACAGCTATATACATTTTGAAGAATCTGGTCTTTCATGAGAGAACAAAGCATATGGAGGTTGACTGCCATTTTATTAGAGAAGAGATTCTGAAGAATCAGATATGTACGACGTTCGTTACCTCTGATAAGGAGCTGGCTGATTTCTTAACGAAACAAGTTACTTCGTTCACAGAAGTTTGAAGCAAGTTTCGCAAGGTTGACATATTTGCTCCAGCTCGAGGGGGAGTTTTTGTACTCAGTTCGGGCGAATTGCCGATCTAGCCACAGCGGCTTGTCCTGTCAGGCTTCTAGCGGTATGACACAATGGCTATTGGGTTGTCTGTCCAACGGGCTAGTTTGAAGCTGCATAGTTTCCTCATCTATTAGCCGCAGCTGTCAGGTTGATTAGCCGCAGTGGTCTGGTGAAGCTACAACAGACTGTATGAAGACGTATCAATAGCCTGGTTGATTAGCATTCCTAGCATAACGTCCTCCTTGGTCGTCCCAGCATAACGTCCTAGACGAGTGAACTCATGGACGTACTCATCTACTCTCTTATCCAGCTGCACCAAGTGCAAAAACTATCTCTGAAGTGCTATCCTTGTCGATGCGGGAATATACTTCTTCAAGAAAGCATTCCTGAACTCTTCTATGGACGAGGTGCATCCAGGAAGCTGGCGAACACTATGACTCACCCACCACATTTTAGCGTCACCCTCCAACATGAAACTCGCAAACTTAGACTGCCTCTCTACAGGAATCTCTGCTGCCCTTAGCAGTTCTTGAAATTTTTCCCACCAGTCCATTGCATCGGTCGGCGTGCCGAATCCCTTAAATGTTCGAGGATGGAAGCTTAGAAAATATTTCATTTGTTAGTCTTCGTGCCCGACAACCACTCATTCAGCCAACGACTCTGCTTGCATGGATCCTTCACCCTGTGTGACTAGTGTCATTCCCGGGATAACGGGAGTCATTACCTATACAACTGGGGTAACAACTTGTGCAGCCGTTACAACTCCGCTACAATCGCTTCTGCTAGCATGCGATAGAAATCGGCAGGGGTTACCCCCATGCTAAAAGGAGCCGGAGCAGTAGCACTACTCGTTTAAGGCTCTTCTCATGGCCTCGACGTCCCTTCCTCATCGCTTGCACCCTTAGTAAAAGTAAGGTAAACCAAAATCAGCTTCTAGTCACAAAACTAGACAAAAGTACACTCACAGTCCCACGGTAGTCCTTTGTGGATAACTTCTTAACGCGAAATGAGTAGGACATTCCACAATGAAAACTTACCTTGGACACTAACCTCCCTCTGATACCAAATTGTAACGTCTCCCCTGTAATGACCATATAATATGTGTCCGGTCGGGGCCCCATAACATACAGACGCAACATCTTAAGCATTATAAGATGGTATAAACTACCCAACTCAAAACTCAGACTAAACACATGAGAAACAACATAACAAGATTAGAAGTTATCCACTAAAATTTGAGTATCAAGCGGCATTATGGTCTTAAAACAATTGAGAATCCAAAACTCAAACAATAACATCAAGCGTCAACGTGCATAAGCACTCTTAGGCTACCTCAGTGTGTAAGTCGGAGACATAGTACATTAAGCATCACATTCCACAAAACAGAGCTATTACTTAACAAGTAACACTTCATGAGGCTTAGGCCTTTTTGGCCGGCGAGCTTGCACCCGCTTGCGATCCTTGCCCTGTAAAAATTTGTTGTAATGTGGGTAAGCAAAGGCTGACCTCAACTGTGTAACTAATACATCTCCTCTTGGCCATCCTTAGCAGACCCCGGGGCATTCCATCACCCTGCAGGTCAGCACTTCGCATGCAAATATACATGTACAGTGAAAGTAGTAAAACAAGTTTGGATGTCTCACACAACAAACACATTTCTATGTTGAGCATATTATAAAAGGGGCCTACAATGAATGCATACCTGTGCTTCACCCAAGGCACCCTAAAGTGTATTTTACTAACACATCATTAATCGAGTACATCCAATTTCCCCATCAGCATTCAAGCGGCAAACACAAGGGTTCTTCCAATTTTCCCCCAAACGGCGTACAAGCCGCTACATGGAACTCTTGCCTTGGACCCACCCGCATGTGGGTCTCAAAACCCTGGGCTTGCCTCCAAACTCTGATTTCTCATGTGAGGATTCTGCCACATAAACCCACTGATATTAATAACCCTTGATAGGCCGCACCCGTTCACGACGACCTAGGCTTGACTCTAATATTGGGACCAAGTCCACCGAAGGAGACCCAGCGGGACCCAGCTGGTATAATGTGGGCTTATCCAAAGATTGGCATTCTCGTCAGTACCACAAAAGGGAGTTCGTCTCGCCGGGACACTCTCCCCATATGACTTGCATGTCACGGGCTCGACAGCCGACTAGAGAGACAAATCAAGCCTTAGAACATCACAATCCCAAGCCTTTCCCACCCTAGTCCACCATTCGTACCGTACCATCCCCATGCCCGCACGTGTACTCTAATTTCCACCTGGTCCAATTCTGGCTACACGTACTTATACGAAAGAGGGGGAAAATAACATCACAAATGGCTTCTTGGCACTAATGGATCTCTACAAGATCCTTAAGGCTCGGTATACAACATCACCAAGTCAGACTAATGGTCGCAACTATGGCTTCACCCGCAATGACTAATTAACTAACGGAGCTGATTTATAATGCAATATCATGCTGGGGATGGACACAATCGACCCGGTGGCTCCTCTTGAACCATGGCAACCCGAATCCCTCTTATTTGAGAGACCCGGTGCCCATAATGCTTGAAAGAAAACAAGAAAAGAGTAGATGTCATGCACGCATCCTAAAACTGAGAGGAGAAGTGTCGTTACCTTACGACTCCTCTTTGCAGCCATGAAACCCTTGTCCTGCACGGATGAAAATGTGCGCCACCACGTCCTATCCATGGATCTGGCCTCAGAACGACGATCGGAGCTCCTAAGCTCCGCCAATGATGGGGAAGGAGAGCTCCTTCTTCCCCCTCCAACTCTAACCTCAAACCCTAACCTTCACTCAAAAAGGCAAGAAGATGAAGGGAAAAGGATCTCAGCCCTACTTATGGCACATGGACGAAACATCCTGAGCCCTAGGATGAACTACTAAGAGCAATCAGACGGTTAATAAGTCTTACGACGGAACTGATTCCATCCTCTATTGTTGGGCGGTAACTACCTAATGTCGGGCGGTAGCTTCCCGAGCCGCAAGATAGAAAATAATGTCGTGCTAATGCATGTGGTAAAGCTAACGCTGCACAGTAGCACATTTCTCGAGAACTCAGCTCTTTCTCGAGAACTCAATGCTCTCGACGCAACCCTGGAGTTACCGCCGCACGGTTAGGCTAATTGCTTCGTGGTAACCTCTTTCTCAAAAACTCAACTCTCAACGAACAGGGGCTTATATCTCGACACTCGACGAAATAAGGATACCACCGGGCGATAGCTACTATCGTCGGGCGATAGCTGCCAGAAATTCACATTCTGAGAAACTGAGGTGTTTCACACTCTACGCCTAATGGCAAAGAACTTTTTCTAAGTGTTTTGGCAATGACTAAAGGTTTCTCACCAATGCCTAGTGACAGAAAATCTAAGTGTTTTGGCGTTGAGTGATGCTCACTTACTCAACGCCTACACTAAAGATGTTTTGTTTTGGCTAAGTCCACAGATGGTGACGCCAGTAAAGTCAACAAGTCAACAAAGTCAAATTAAGTGCGAGAAAGCTACAGAACACGGCAAATACTGTCAGAGGTCTACTGTACGTTGATGGCCCACCGCGGCGCCCAACCGTTTTATTTAATTAGTGGTGCGGGGGTCGAGTTTTGCGGAGGGAGTGAATGAGGAGGCAAGTGCACCTATCGCAAGAAATACAGGACATTCAGGTGGAATATCGAGCGTATATTTCCAGTGCAGGTTAATTATTTCTACTCTTCCAGGAGGGACTATTACTCTACCGAAAATAAAGGTTTTTGATTTTTAATTAACTAAAGTGCTTATATAAAAGATCTAAAAAAGGACTAGAAAATCGATGAAGGAATAACGCTCGCATCAAATCGATTAAGACTAAAACAATTTTTATATATCTAGAGATCTAAAATTTCAAATTGATTAAAGGCAATTTGGCTGTGGTGGTTCCACAAGCATGAGCTCACTTATCGCTAGGGCTATCGCTCACCTGAACATTACGACTATTTGATCGAGCTATCATTTGACTAAGGATTCCTCCTAATGCCCGCATTACGCTAAGAACCCCGCTATTGGGTGGGGGATCCAATCCGGTAGAATTTCGTGCCTCCTCTCTTGAGGGGGGTGAATCGAATGACTATCAACCCGAACAGGCAAGCGTACCTATCGAATTGTAGTACCAAGATCGTATTAAAAACTTGGGGTTGTCAATTACTATTACTCACGTTTCTACTATTATCCTACGGTACGATTGTTCGGTGTTTTGAGGAATTTTAAATTAAACTAAAGTTAATATTAAAATGAAAACTTCAGATAAAAAAGATAGCATTCGATCAATGATTCACCCTGAAAAGAGATTAGAAGGATAAAAAAACGTCCTAAAATTGCAAACCAAACTCGACCGTGACGGATTCGAAAATAAGAAATAATCTTGCTAAAGCATTAAATCTCTTAACTTCTAGAAGTTTTGACTGAAATCTCTTTGCAAATCAAAAGGCCTAAAGTTGCATTATCGAAGTGACCCGCACTATTGGATTTGACTCCAATATGGAGGATTTACATCGTCCTATCTCTAGGATTACGTGCAACTCATTCCTTCTTTGAGTGATCTTTCAAATCAATGAGTCTCTCAACTACTATGAAATGAGATCAAATTGCCTACTACTGTATACCGGAAATACAGAGTCGAAACGAGAAAAATCAAAGAAGGATCGAGAATAAATTTGACAAAAATAAAACAAAGAAGTAAAGAAGAATCTCATCTCATTTCATGGATCCTCATGATCGAATGCTAAAGAAAATTAGTTATGCATATTTAAGAAGGAAATCACAATAAGACAAAAGAAATTCATCTTCATTTTTTGATAAAAAGGGGAGTACAAAATAATAATAAAAGAGACAATATTATACTACCATAAAAAAGGGATTACACTAATAAAATAAACTTAACAACAACAACAAGAAAATAAAAGAACTTTCTTGTACTAGCACTCTCACTTGCTCTCCAAAATCCAACCTTCTTAAAAACAAAAACTTCCCTCCCAAAGCATGATGCAAGGGCTCCTTATATAGATGAGGGGGAAGGTTCTAGAGGGAGGTGGAGATGAAGGGGGAAAAAGGAGAGGTTCAATGTATTTTATTTAAGGGAATAAAAAATAGAAAAATAGAAAATAGAAGGGGCGATGAATGAGGAATAAAGAGAATAAAAAATAATAATGTGGAGAGAGAGGGGGGAGGCCGACCATGCATGATGGGCTTCATTATGTGGGCTACTTTATATGGGCTTAAAGAGGGGCTCGGGCTGTACTTGAAGGAGGCTTGGGCTACACATGAAGAGGGCCGGACTGCACCAACATCTTGGCTCAGGCTGCATCATGTGGGCTGTCCGAGCTGCATTTGAAGAGGGCTCGGGTGGCATCATGGAGGGCTGGACTTGTGCTTGGACTGCACCTACAAACAAATAAAATAGAACATAATATTAGTTATGTTATATAATATAACAAACATATAAAAAACAACAAAACAAACAATAGGATGCATACAAAACATAAAATAAGAAATAAAACATAACATCAAAAAAATCGAAATTAAAACATAACAAACATAAAATACATAAAAATATAATTAAACCTAGGAATTTTTTATGATAAACTAACCCAAAAACCGATGACTAAAACTAGTCATCAAATTTCCCCATGCTTAAGTATTTGCTTGCCCTCAAGCAAATGGAATTTAAAAACTAGGGAAGAGGAATAAAAACAAACAAAGCAATTTTAAGTTTCATCATTAAGAAAACCAAAATATGAAAAATTGAACTATCCTAATTTCTATGTTAATAACTAGTGGGGTGAGAAGTACACAATAGAAAACTTGAAAAGGGAGACCTAAAAATATCATTAGAACATAAAGAAGAGTTACACGTTTCTAAATCCCTAAGACAAGGCATCCAAAATTTAAGAAAATAAGAAAAACAAAAGTAGAGATTCTAAATAAACGGCATATTGAACGAACTACTAGGTTGCTAGAAAAACAATTACCCCTAAATCACCTCAAGATAACCTCCAAAGAAATCCATCAATGATGGTGGCCATAGGCTTGACTTTTCACACTCTCTCCACTGCAGGTTTGAGTCACGTTTTAAGGATCAAAAGGACTTTTATAGGCATAAAGACTTGGCTTAGGTACATGATTAGGAATAGAAAATCAAGGATAAAAATGACTGTTAAAACACACTAAACAAAGGATGAGCTTTAAATAAACATAAAAACACAAAAAAATGAGAAATAACAAGTACGTCATTTTCTCCAATTCAAACTTAAGAAAAGAAAAAGGGCCATGTATTTTTTTCATAATTGGCCAAAAATAAAATTCTTCTTTTTCTCTTTTTTTGATTTCATATTTTTGGATAATAATAGATTTTTTTTCCTTTCATAGGAGAGCTTCAAATATAAGCTTAAGATTTCCTTTTAATTTTTCAAAGATGATAACCCATCACAATAATATATTTAAGTGAAGCTCAAAGTTTAGTGTGAAATAGGAAGGGCATTTTGGCTTTGGTGAAAAATGAAAGGTGGAGCTAAGCAAAGAAAAAAATGAAAAAAGGCCCAAAATTAGTTTTGCAATGGTGAAATATTTTGGTGGGCAAAAAGGCTCAAACGGATCAAAGGGTGGCCTAAATCATTTCTAAAGTACGTGAAAAACGGTGCAAATGCTTCGAGAGTCGATAGAGACAAGTTCTAGACAACAAAAAAGAATTACCCCAAAATGAAAAAAGTGACAACGATATCTAGCAACCATTCATACGCAATTTAAACCGAATAAAAAGAAAAACTATAATTTGCTAACATACAACGTAAAAAATAGATGCCTATATTAAAGAACTAGAAAATAGTAAAACTAAGCTATGTTCAAATAATAGATTTAGAAAACCGATTCAAAGAAATTCTACTTAGAAATAAAGAACCGCATGGGCATACACACCACTAGAAGAAACATAAAAATAAAGATAGAAAATAATTTTTGATTTTGATTTTCAAATAGATTTTAGCAAATTTTTTTGGACTTTGGATTTTTTTGGGTTTTGTATTTTCTAATTTTTTGGATTTTTGATAAAGTTAAAGAAAAAGTAGTACTCCTAAGAGGCTTATTATAACTATAATAACTTTTTTGTGTTTTTCTTTTTTTGTAAAAGAAAAGAAAAAAAGAAGAAAGAAAGAAAATAAACGAAACCCTCCCCCATGCTTAGATTTTTCATTGCCCTCAATGAAAAAAATGAGAAAGAGAAGGAGAAGAGGGGGGGGGGGGATAGAGAATGCAGTAAAGTAAAAATAAGAAAAAAGAACAGGACTTCCCCTGGTTTGTGAGGCCGAAAGCGGATGTCGCTCCCCATGCTTGCGCTTGAATTCACTTTATCACAAGCAGGCTTGACTTGATCTGTCTTGAAATTAGCAATGTTGGAGCGGCAATCACGAAATTGCACTTGTTTGGCCAGCGGGAGGAAGTGCAAAGTACAAAAATAAAAGCAAAAAAATCCGTGGGCAGGCCCCAAAGAGTGTTCTTTATTTAACAACATAAAGTTCGAAATAATAATAATAGTTTTATAATAATAAGAAGTCCAGAAAAAGAAAGAGTTTCAATTGAAAATAAACATTAAGAGACAAAAATAAGATGTTCCTTTGCAGGAGATACCGAATCATTTGAAAAATACAACTTCAGTCTATGACCATTAACTTTGAAGTCACCCTTGTCCGGGTGCGAGAGCAACACATTTTCATAAGAAAAAACTTGCTTGACTGTAAATGTTCCAGACCATCAAGACTTAAGCTTTCCAGGGAAAAGACGTAAGCACGAATTAAAAAGAAGAACCTGATCGCCTGGTTTAAATATTTTAGGGTGGCGCAGGTTCTTATCGTGATAAAATTTTGTGCGTTCATTATAGATTTTGTTGTTCTCATAAGCGTTAGCTCTCCACTCGCCGAGTTCATTTAATTGATTTTTTTGTGCTCACCAACCGAGTGCGGATCAAAATTAAAAAACTTTAGTGCCCAATACGCACGAAGTTCTACTTCTACTGGGAGATGACACGATTTTCCATAGACCAATCGAAAAGGCGTACAACCAATAGTGGTCTTGTACGCTGTTCGATATGCCCAAAGAGCATCATCTAACTTTAATGGTCAATCTTTATGAGAAGTAGAAACGGTTTTTTCCAAAATTCTTTTAAGTTCGCGATTGACTACCTCGACCTAACCGTTTGTCTGGGGGTGATAAGCGGTGGATAGTTTATGCGTAACGCCGTATTTAGTTAGAGCTTTAGCGAGCTGAACGTTGCAGAAATGACTCACCCTATCACTAACGATCGCTCGAGTAAAACCAAAACGAGAAAATAATTTTTTAAGAATACTACAACTCGAGCATCATTACTGGGTAAAGCTTGGGTCTCCGCCCACCTAGAAACATAATCTACGACGACTAGAATATATTTATTTTCTAACTTGAGGGAAACAAGCCTACAAAGTCAATGCCCCACAAATCGAAAACTTCGCATTCAAGAAAATAATTTTGTTCCATTTCATTTTTATTGAAAATGTTTCCAGTCCGCTGGCACCGATCACACCCGCTCACAAAGATTTGTGCATCTTTAAATATTCTTGGCCAATAAAGCCAGCACTAAGCACTTTGTGGGCAGTGAGGATTGCTTGAAAATGTCTGCAAGTCAGACCTTCATGAAGATGCTTCAAAATCTGTTGACATTCTTCCCGGGAAATACATCTTCTTACCACCTGGTCTGCACAAATGCGGAATAGAAAGGGGCCCTCCCAAAAAATAATACTACAACTTAGAAAAAAATTTCTTCTTTTGCTGATAAGAGTACTCTTTTGGAAGGACCCGGGACACGAGATAATTGGTCAGATCGGCAAACCAGGGGGTAGAAGAAGAAACGTTTAAAATTTGTTCATCTGAAAAGGAATCATTAATAAAATTTTCATTTAAAACACCGATTTCAGGATTTTCGAGGCGAGAAAGATGATCAGCCGCAAGATTTTCCGCACCTTTCTTATCCTAAATCTCCAAGTTGAATTCTTGAAATAAGAGGATCCAACGAATAAAGCGCGGCTTGGCATCCGGTTTAGAAAGGAGGTACTTCAAAGCGGAATGATCCGTACAAATGTTAACTTTAGAGAGAGTAATGTACGTTCGGAATTTATCGAATGCGAAAATAACAGTAAAGAGTTCCTTTTCAGTTGTGGTGTAGTTTTCCTGCGCCGAATTAAGCGTTTTGCTTGCGTAATAAATTGGGTGGAAATTCTTAGCTATTCTTTGTCATAGCACCGCACCGACCTCAAAACTACTCTCATCGCACATTATTTTGAAAGGCAAATCCCAAACTGGGCCGATCATAATTGGAGCATTAATAAGTTTAGATTTTATTAATTCAAAAGCAGCTAGACATGATTCGTCAAAATAAAATAGGTGTCTTTTTCCAGAAGTTGGGTTAGAGGCTTGGTGATTTTATAAAAATCTTTAATAAAGCGCCTATAAGACCCCGTATGGCCTAGAAAACTCCTAATCGCTTTAATATTCGTAGGCGGCGGTAGCTTATCAATCATCTCGATCTTAGCTCGATCGACCACGATTCCCTTAGCGGAGATTTTAAGTCCTAAAACTTGACCTTCTCTCACCATAAAGTGGCATTTTCCAAGTTTAAAACTAGGTTCGTTTCCTCGCATAGTTCTAAAACCTTAGCTAGATTTTGTAAACATAAAGAGAAAGAGTCAACAAAAATAGAGAAGCTGCCCATAAAGACTTCCATTATACTCTCAACGTATTTATCGAAAATTGCTAACATGCTCCGCTGAAAGGTAGCTGGTGCATTGCAAAGACCGAAAGGCATCCTACGGTAGGCAAAAGTTCTGGAGGGGCAAGTGAATGTTGTCTTCTCTTTGTCCTCGGGTGCGATAGGGATTTGGAAATACCCCGAGAGACCATCGAGAAAGCAATATAAACTATGCTCGGATAAACGTTCTAAAATCTGATCGATAAAGGGAAGGGGGAAGTTATCTTTACGAGTGGCATCGTTTAGCTTACGGTAGTCAATGCCCATCCTCCATCCCTTTACCGTCCTAGTTGGAATTAACTCGTTGTCCTCATTCGTCAGTACCGTGATCCCACCCTTCTTAGGTACAACCTGGACCGGACTTAGCCACTTACTATCGGAAATAGGGTAAATTATCCCCGCATATAATAATTTAAGCACCTCTCCCTTCATGACCTCTTTTATATTTGGATTAAGACGATGTTGATGTTGGACTATGCCCTTAGAGTTATTTTTAAAAAATATTTTATGGGTGCAAAAAGAGGGGCTTATGCCAGAAAAATCAGAAATTTGCCACGCTATAGCTCGGCGATGCTTTTGTAGTACTTCAATCAATTAATCGTTCTCGGATTGAGAAAGAAAGGCTGAGATTATAACGGGCAATTTAGAATTTTTTTTCAAGAAAAGCATATTTAAGATGTTCAGGGAGTGGTTTTAATTCAAGATTAGGTGGTTCATCGTAAAAGTTTTTCAAATTTTTTTCTTTTTCAAAAGTAAGATTTTCATAATTTTTTGTCTAAAAACAATTTCATTTTCAAAATTGGATTGCACGGGCATAACCGTGTCTTCAAAAACATTTGTAGAAATTTCAGAAAAAGAAGAGCAAAAATCATTTGAAGAAACATTGGAAAGAGAAAGAGAGGAGTCTTCATTTAACACATCAAGAAAAAAATAAGAGTCATAATTTTTTAAAGAGTTTTTCATAGATTGATTTATAGAAAAAGTAACCTCGTCATCCCCTACACGAAGAAAGAGCTTCCCGTTACTCACATCGATGACTACTCGAGAGGTGGCTAGGAAGGGACGACCATGGATAAGAGGGACCTCGACGTCCTCTTCAATATCAAGAATAACAAAATCCACCGGGAAGATGAATTTGTCGACCTTCACTAGCACGTCCTCTACAATACCTAACAGATACTTGATTGAGCGATCGGCTAACCAGATACTCATACGCGTAGGGCTGAGAGTGCCCAATCCTAGCTTCTTAAATAATGAAAATGGCATCAAGTTGATGCTCGCACCTAGATCCGCTAATGCATGCTTTACAAAAAGATTACCAAAAACACAAGGAATAGAAAAGCTATCCGGATTGTTTAACTTTCTAGGAAGATTAGAATTATTAATGACCGCCGAGCACGCTTCGTTCAACATTACATGAGATAGATTTTCCAGTTTCTTTTTATTTGTGAACAAATCCTTAAGATATTTAGCGTACTTAGGCATTTGACTAATAGCTTCGTGAAATGTCAGATTAATATGGATTTGTTTGAACATCTCGAGAAAGCGTTGGTACTGATCATCTAATTTGTATTTCCTAAGCTTAGCGGGATAGGGAGGTGGCGAAAATTCTTTTATAATCTATGGAGAATCATTTTGAAAATTATCGTTTTCTTTTTCAAAACCAAATTTTTCTTTTTCTTTTTCAAAATTGTTATCATTAGTTTTAATAACGATGGTTTGTTCAGCAGCAGGAGAGGAAATCACCTCTGGCTCTTCCCTAGTGGTGGGCTCGTGGATTACTTTACCGCTCCAAAGGGAAATCGCTTTCGCGTGCTCCCTTGGGTTAGGTTCAGTATTTGAGGGAAGAGACCCAGGTGGCCTCTCGAAGATAACCTTAGCAAGTTACCCGACCGTATTTTCTAGATTTTTCATTGACCCTGTTAAATTTCTAATGGTCACCTCGTTCGAGCTTATATATTTAGAAAACATTTCCTCCAAAGATGGAGGATTTTGAAAATTTTGGTTTTGAATTTGAGTTTGATGTGGTGGTGGCGGTGGTGGAGTAAAATCATGTGGTGGTCGTGTGGCATTTGCAGGGTTACTCCACGAAAAATTTGGATGGTTACGCCATCCAGGGTGATACGAGTTCGAAGCATTATTTGAACCAGGAGGAGAATAAAAATTAGAAAAATTGTTTTGAGCAGGCCTGGGTATGTTCCCCAAATAATCCCCCTGCTCGGTAGCAGCATTTGCATTTTCATGTACCTGAGGGGCAGAGGCAGCAGTCATCTCCGCTATTGTCTTGTTCAGCATCTCCACTTGAAGGGCTAGTTGGGACACAGAGTCCACTTCGTAGATACCTGCAGGTTTATGTGGGTGAGACCTAGACTCGACCGTGACGTATCCGAAAATAAGAAATAATCTCGCTAAAGCATTAAATCTCCTAACTTCTAGACGTTTTGACTGAAATCTCTTTGCAAATCAAAAGCCCTAAAGTTGCATTATCGAAGTGACCCACACTATTGGATTTGACTCCAATCCGGAGGATTTACGTCGTCCTATCTCTAGGATTGCGTGCAACTCCTTCCTTCTTAAAGTGATCTTTCAAATCAACGATTCTCTCGACTACTATGAAATGAGATCAAATTGCCTACTACCGTATACCGGAAATATGGAGTCGACACGAGAAAAATCAAAGAAGGATCGAGAATAAATTTGACAAAAATAAAACTAAGAAGTAAAGAAGAACCTCATCTCATTTCATGGATCCTCGTGATCGAATGCGAAAGAAAATTAGCACGCATATTTAATAAGGAAATCACAATAAGTTAAAGGAAATTCATTTTCAATACTTGATAAAAAAGGGGAGTACAAAATAATAATAAAAGAGACAATATTATACTACCAAGAAAGGGATTGCACTAATAAAATAAACTTAACAACAACAAGAAAAGAAATGAACTCTCTTGTACTAGCACCCTCACTTGTTCTCCAAAATCCAACCTTCTTAAAAACAAAAACTTCCATCCCAAAGCATGAGGCAAGGGCTCCTTATATAGATGAGGGGGAAGGTTCTAGAGGGAGGTGGAGATGAAGGGAGAAAAAGAAGGAGAGGTTCAATGTATTTTATTTAAGGGAATAAAGAATAGAAAAATAGAAAATAGAAGGGGGGATGAATGAGGAATAAAGAGAAGAGAAAATAATAAAGGGGAGAGAGGTGGGAGGCCGGCCATGCATGATGGGCTTCATTATGTGGGCTGCTTTTTGTGGGCTTGAAGAGGAGCTTGGGTTGTACTTGAAGGAGGCTTGGGCTACACTTAAAGAGGGCCAGGCTGCACCAACATCTTGGCTCGGGCTTCATCATGTGAGCTGGCCGAGCTGCATTTGAAGAGGTCTCGGGTGGCATCATGGAGAGCTGGACTTGTGCTTGGGCTGCACCTACAAATAAATAAAATAGAACATAATATTAGTTATGTTATATAACATAACAAATATATAAAAAACAACAAAACAAACAATATGATGCATACCAAACATGTTGATGCGCGAAAACGGTACCGGGCAGCTAACACGGAGCGAGTGTTTGATCTCACAAGCTAGTAGAGGAAGAGGATGAAGGTTGCGGGGGGAAGAGGAAAGATGGAAGCTTCTGAGTGCTCGAGAGTGGAGCAAACGCTTGTCAAGGAGGTTGCGGGGATAGAGGAGAGGATTGCCGAGAGCAGCCAGGAAGGCTGATGAGAAAAGGAGGTTGATCAGGAGCTGCCGAGTACTTGGACGGTTGTGCTTGCAGGTTGATGCCGAGAGGAAGCTGAGCTGAGCTGGGAAAAAGAGAGAAGGGTCTCTAGCAGTGGCAACAGCAGACTTCGCCCGCCGCGGCATAAATGCCACTCTTACAACGGGCTTTCCATTGATTAATAGCGAGAGTTACTGATGCTAAAGATCACGACAGTGAACCGGTCGCACAAGTAATATAAAATGGGGGTTTTCCCAAGTATCGATCTCATAAGGAACACAGTAAGGTGGAGTTAGTTTCGAGGAGGACTTGAGATTGAAGTCCTCAGGTCGGAGCTAACTAAAGGGGCTTTGATGTTTGCGGAAAAAGAAAATAAAAGGCTAACAACTACTCCTATGCAACGCCGCTATGCGATGCTTTGCCAGGCGGGATGGAAGACTAGTCGGGCCGCTATGCACCGAATCGCTAGGCGGATGGGCGAGTAGGCTTGCGGATGAGGTGGTGAGAATGGCGGAATGAGGGTCGTAAGCACCTCTTCTATACGCACGCCACTAGAAATTGCTAGTGCGGCAAGGGTGAATGGTGGTGGATGGAATATGGCGCAACTCAAGTAAATAACGAAAACATACAATCACATAGTGAAAGGGAAAACTAGATCTGATATACTCTAGAGGGGGGGGGGGGTGAATAGAGTATATGGTGCTTTTTGAAAACACAAAGAAAACTTTTTGCAAAGCCTTACAACATTTGTTGTAATGAGTGTAAGCAGGGAAGCAGAAATAAAACTAAGCTATGCAGAAATTAAGCACAAGAAAATCTAGGCCAGAAACAAAAAGAAAACATGCACAACCAGATGACACAAGGAAATATAGTGGTTCCCCAACTTGGGTACATCCACTCTTCTACCACCCTAGGTAGGAATCCACTGCAGGATGAGTTGATCAGGTGTCCTGGGCACCAATGAGCTTTTGATAAGGTGCTCAAAAACCAAAACAGATTTTTTGATCAGGTGTCTTGCCACCAATGAGCTTTTGACAAGGTGCTCAAAAACCAGATTCAAACTTTTGAAGGGAGTTTGAAAAACCCTTTACAGAATGGGGGTGAGAGAGTGATGGGAATCTTCTCTTTCTCAAGCAACTGAGAAGACTATGTGGATTCAGTGATGTTGTCAAAGCTCCCCCTGAGTCCTTGAAGTCTTCAGGAAGATGAGCTTTGCTGAGGGTGATAGACCTTCAAATGTAGATCTCCAGCAATTGATGATTTCAGCAAGCTGAAATGTTGAGTGTCTGGAGTCTTGAGATGATGTTGGCCTTGAACACTTGAGAGCTGAAGAGATCTGAAGATTTGTTTGAAAGCTTGATCTCTTTGAGAAGTGTTCTTCAGAATTCTTGTTGACAGAAGATTGAGAGGGTCTCTGTGTATGGAGAGGTGTCCTCTACTTGTCTTTTTCTATTCTCTTGTTCTTGTCTGTCTTACTTTGATTCAAAAAACATTCTGTCCTTTATTCTCTGAATCTCAATAGGAAAATTGCTCTGTCAAAGATAGCCGTTGGTCTGAATTAATTACAGCCTTAATTGTATAATATGTTCTGAAGGAAAGTCCACTGATTTGTTCCTTAGAAAATCCCTTGAAACTTGCTCCAGAAGTAAATGAAAACGGCTGGCAGATCTTCTGTCTTAAATGCAGAATAACTTCTATCTGATTTGAATTAGAATTCTGAAGGTCAACTGAAATCGTCGAACTGAGCTCTGCTATCGTCGAGCTGAGCTCAGCGAAAATGAAAGATGTAAGCAGCAGAAAATCGTCGATCTGAGCTCAAAGATCGTCGAACTGAGCTCAGAGATAAGGATCCAGTTCAGAGTCAAAATCGTCGACCTGAGCTCAGCGATCGTCGAAAGGAGCTCGACGATATTGAGAAGTTGAGCTCAGCGATCGTCGACCAGAGCTCGACGATATTTTGAGGCTTGAGCTCAGCGATCGTCGAATGGAGCTCGACGATCTGCCAAGGTTGAGCTAGACGATCGTCGACCGGAGTTCGACGAAACGTCGTGCTGAGCTCGACGATTTGGACTTAGTCTCCAGAAAAACTTGGGTCTTCAGGGCAGCTTCCAAACCTAGACTCCTGATCCCTTAGACTCAATTCTAATTGACCTATAATCTATACAGAATGTCAAAACATAGAATCCTAGAGACATAGTGATCCTGACCCAAATTAGTAATAGGGTGTTCCAACAATCTCCCCCTATTTGGGTTAGGAAAACTATTTACAGATTTTGAAAAACAAACAACGGAGTACAGTCACAGAAACATAAAAAACAACACAGCTAAACATCACAGAACCATCTCAGAGATATATAAACAAGATATCCAGAAGGCAGTCACAGAAGCCAAGAATTATCACCTTACAGAGTTATTCCTTTTCTTTGCCTTTAACCATTTTAATTTCCCTGTTAGGATTTAATGCTTGTTGTTTTGATCTGGTATCATCAGTTGCACCCAAATAGATTTGCTTTGAAGCCCTGGGAACCACTGCAGCTGGATGCAACTCCATGTATCTGTCTGCATCAAAAAAACTTACTGGAAGCATATCTTTCTAACTCTTTTTGCCTTTGCTCTGACATAGTAGATATATTGGAAGTGTCTAGCCCTTGTTCTTTTGCTTTCTTTATCTGATCCAAAGCAGCCAGTTCTTTCATCCTTGTAGTCCAAGCCATAGGATTTTTCTCAGGATCCTCAAATGGAACAGGTGGCTCATACCTGTTGGAAGTAGTTTCTTGAGGGGTCCTGACAGTCACATTTTCTCTAAGCTTATAAGGGAATGGACCTGAAGATGTATCAGAAGAGACATGTCCACCCCTGGAATAAGGATGCTGCCTGGAGTGTCCTTTGGAGTAAACCTGAGTTTCTCTTTGGTTTCCCCTATATCCTCCCCTTCTAGAGTAGGACCCCCTAGATTGGCTTTCCCTTTGATATGTTCTTGCATGAGGCTGGTAGGGAGCCTGGCTTCTAGCAGGGCCTGATCTTGCAGAGCTGCCACCTGCACCTGCATCAGGTGGAGGTGGTGGAGGAGGATGAGGGTGCTTGGACTGAGAAGAATCTTTATCAAACTTCCTCTTCTTCTTCATTGCCTTTAACTGGTTCCTGGAGAATTGCATCCAATGCTCAGAGATTGGGCAATTGTGCAGAATATAATATGGAACATCATTATCATCTCTGACTTTGGCAGGAGGAACTCTCTTCAAGGCCTTACTTCTTGCCTTTCTTTTCCTTGCAATTGTGGCAGATGAGTCATCAGAAGCAGTATTATAATCCTCAGATTCAGAACTTTGTGCATCATATAAAGCATCAAGCTTTTTCATCAAATCCTCTTTCAGTTTCACAGCAGCTGATGGGGCAACAGAAACAGAAGCAGGAGGAGCAACAGGAGCAGCAGCAGATGTGACTATAGGTACTGGAGCAGCAGAGGTTACAACAGATATTGCTTCAGGAATTTTGGCAGCAGCAGGTTCAGAGACAACAATAACAACATCTACAGCAGGCTCAACATCAATAGCCTCTGTCATCAAGACATCCTGTGAAATGGACTCATCAGCAGCAATTGGAACAATTTCTTCCTCAGTAGCAACAGCAATTTCAGAGGTAGACACAGCATTGTCTTCAGCAGCAGCAACAACATCACCATAAGCAGCAGACACTGAATGAATAAAATCAGAAATTATACTGGGGTCACAGCATGAGAAGGGCACTAGGGCCTTGGACATATCTTCTGAGGGCTGGGCAGCATATGGCTCTGGGAGGCAGCTGAAGTAAGCAGTATCAAAAGTGGATAGCAGAGACCTTAGGTCTAGTGCTATGACAGGAATAGCAGCAGCAGCAGAAACAGACACAGCAGCAGCAACAGAAACACCAGCAGGAGGAGCAGCAGCAGCAACAGCAGCCTGGAAGCTGGCTTCATAGGGCATCTCCCCCTGCCTGGATGCAGAAACCTGTGCATCAAGGCACACTGCTGGGGGTGCTGCTATAGGGGTAAGGAAGGAGGACAGCCTGGCAGAGAGAGCTGCCACTGATTGTTGCAGAGGAGCTAAGGAGGCCTCCAGGAGAAGGGAGAGCCTAGGTGCAAGAAGCTCATACAACTGATCAGCAAGGGCTGGGAGATCTACATGCTCAAGGGGAGCAGAGGTAGAGGGTACAGGGATGGCTGAGGAAGCTGGAGGAGGAGGGCTAAAGGGTGGAAGGGATGGCTCAGGAGAGGGTATGGTAGATATGGAGGGTAGAGGGATGGAAATGGAGGGAGTGAAGGTGGGTTGATCAAGAATTTGGTGGAGAAGGTCTTGGAAAGATGTGGAGGAGGATGGCAAATCTGGAGGAGAAGAGGGGAATCATCCATGTAGGATTCATCCAAGAGAGTGAAAGTTGGAAGGGATGGGGATGAGGTGACATCTGGAGGAGGGTAAGAGAATAAAGGAAGGAAGTGGTCTGCTGGTGGAGAGGAAATTGTGACTGGAGATGGAATAGAAGTTGGAGATGGGCTGGAGATGGTAATTGTGGAGGTGGCTGGAGAGGTGGATGGAGCTGGAGGTAGGGTTGAGCTTGGAGGAGGAGAAGCAGCAACACTAGCAGGCAGGTCCTCTGCAGGGGCAGAGGCCTGGGGTGGAGTGACTCTTAGAGTCCTGGTGCCTGAAGGGCCAGAAGAGGAGGGCCTGCTGGGCTTGGAGATTTGCCTGTCCCATTTCCCAAAAAGGGCACAGGTGAGTCTCTTGGAGGCATTGATGTGCACTCCAGAGGAGACTAGCAGGGCAGGGCACTGAGCCTGGAGGAAGATTCCCAGAATTCTTCCAAAGTTCACAAAGGTCTTGTTGATCTTTTTCTTCAGCAGATCAAAGAACACTTCTCCCCAGTTCAAGCTTTTTCTATCTACCAGAGCTCCCATAAGGCAGAGCTGATATCTGGAGATTGTGTCATGAGCAGAATGCTTGGCCAAAAGGACCTTGCCTACTACATCAGCCAAAAACCTGTATTCCACAGACAGGTTTCTCTTAAACAGTTTGCTAGGGTTCCCCTCAGGATGACCCATCCTGGCAAGAACATCAGCAAACTCTTCTCCAGAAAGGTCAGCAGAGTCTTCACCATTCTTGAAGCCAAAAACTTCTGTCAATACTGCTGGAGTCAGAGGTACCTGGGTGCCACCAATGGAGCCAACTATGGTGTTTGTGTCAAGGTTGTGGGCAGTATAAACCCATTCTTTAATCTCATCTGAGGCAAGTTTGATTCTGGTTGACATTAAGGCAGTTAATTGCTGATCTTTGAATAAGGTGAGAATGTCTTGGAAGATTTGATCTGTTGTGTTGAAGGAATCGAAATCGATGTCAAAGCCGGCATCAAATTTCATGGCAGTGAGTACAGCAACAGAAACGGCCATGGTACCTGCAAAAAATAAACAGACAAAACGACCAAGTGTAGAATTGCTTGGAGGGAAGAAAATTCTTGCAGAGAAATTGAAGGCGCAAGAGAGAACGACGGCGAAAAATGAGTTTTATATTAGGGTTCGACGCAGAAAAGGAAAGATCGTTGAACTCAGTTCGACGATCGAGGCTTCTAAAGGAATCTGAAGAGACTCCAAGATCGTCGATCTCCGTTCGACGATCTGGAAAGGCGTCGAGCTCCGTTCGATGATCGTTTAGTGAACAAAATCGTCGAGCGCCGTTCGACGATCGTTGACCAGAAGAGAGAATCTATACTATCAAAGGAGCGCTGAACTCAGTTCGACGATTCAGGAATTCGTCGAACTCCGTTCGACGATCTTTGGGGAAATCGTCGAGCGCAGTTCAGAGATCAGAGAATTCTAGACTCTAAGGAAAACAGAAATTTTGCCTAGTCTTGGTCAGTTTTAGCTTACAAAATCTTGGGTTTTATTTAAGACTTCCTCCATCTAACATTCCTAACTGATTTAGGAAGAAGGTATGTTTCTTTTCATCCAAAGGCTTGGTGAAAATATCTCCCCTTTGTAAATCAGTTGGGATATACTGCAATTCAATTTTATTTTTCTCAACATTATCCCTTAAGAAATGATGCCTAATCTCTATATGTTTTGTCCTACTATGGAGGACTGGATTTTGAGCTATGGAGATAGCACTTGTATTGTCACAAAATATTTTTGACTTCTCTAAGTTGTAACCATAGTCTAGGAGTTGATTTTGAATCCACAATATTTGTGAACAACAACTGCCTGCAGCCATATATTCAGCTTCAGTAGTTGAAGTTGACACAGATGTTTGTTTCTTGCAAAACTAGGAGACAAGTCTATCACCAAGGAACTGACAAGTTCCACTGGTGCTTTTCCTGTCAATTCTGCATCCAGCATAATCAGCATCAGAGAATCCAGATAACTCAAATGCTGAATCTTTTGGATACCAGAGTCCTAGATTTGGACAACTTTTAACATACCTGAGAATCCTCTTTACTAATGTGAGGTGTGACTCTCTAGGGCTAACTTGGAATCTGGCACATATACATGTAGCAAACATTATATCTGGTCTACTAGCTGTAAGATACAGTAAAGAGCCAATCATTGCCCTATATGTTGTCTGATCAACAGGTTTCCCATGTTCATCAGCATCCAATACAGCATTGGTAGGCATGGGTGTTTTCATACAAGATGCCTCAGACATCCCAAATTTCTTAACCAGCTCATTAGCATATTTGGTTTGAGAAATAAAGATGCCCTCAGCATGTTGTTTGACTTGCAATCCTAGGAAGAAGGATAGCTCACCCATGCTACTCATCTCAAATTTAGAATGCATCAGGTTAGAAAACCTTCTGTACAATTTTGAGTCAGTAGAACCAAAGATGATATCGTCTACATAAATTTGTACTAGTAGGGTATGGGACTTATGGGTTCTAATAAAAAGAGTTTGGTCTACTCTACCCCTTATAAAACCATTTTCCAGGAGAAAGCATGCTAGGGTCTCATACCATGCTCTAGGAGCTTGCTTGAGACCATATAATGCTTTATTTAATCTAAAAACAAAATCAGGATGAGTTGGAGAGATAAAACCTGGAGGTTGTCTGACATAGACTTCCTCTTTGATGTCTCCATTTAAGAAGGCACTCTTGACATCCATTTGATAAACTTTGAAGCCTTTGTGAGCTGCATAAGCTAAGAATATCCTGATGGCTTCTAATCTTGCAACAGGTGCAAAGGTCTAGTCGTAGTCAATTCCTTCTTCTTGAGAATATCCTTGGGCAACTAGCCTTGCCTTGTTCCTTATTATTACTCCTTGATCATCCAGTTTGTTTCTGAATACCCATTTTGTTCCAACAATGGAATGATCCTTAGGCTTTGGCACTAGTTCCCATACTTTGTTCCTCTCAAATTGATGCAGCTCTTCTTACATGGCAATGATCCAGTATGGATCTTGCTCTGCATCTTGAATGGACTTAGGTTCAATTTGAGAAAGGAAGCAGGTGTGCAACAGGTTTTGGTTGACCTGATTTCTGGTTTGCACACCAGCTGAGATTTCTCCAATTATTTGGGTAATTGGATGGTCTCTTGATGTTACTAAATCAACAGGGGGTGTTGATTGTTCACCAACCTGTGTTGTTGTTTCCTCTTGTGGTACAACAACTGGCTCTTCAGGTTGTGCTACAATATGTTGAGCATTGCTCTCATCTTCACTGCTTTCATCTTCTTGAGCAACCTGTAGCTTGTTCATATCCTCAACTAGAGAGTGTTCCTGCACAGGTTCTATGGTAGAAGAAATCTTCTCCTTGAAAGACATGTTAGTTTCATCAAAAGAAACATGAACAGATTCCTCAATTTTTAATGATGATTTATTATAAACCCTATAGGCCTTGCTGATCATGGAGTATCCCAGAAACACTCCTTCATCAGCTTTGGCTTGAAATTTTGCTAGATGTTTCTTATCATTATTGTGAATATAACAAATGCAACCAAAAATTTTGAAATAGTCAACTTTAGGTTTCTTCCCTTTGAGTAATTCATAGGGAGTCTTTCCCTTCAGTTTATGTATCAGACTCCTGTTCAGCACATAGTTGGAGGTGTTCACTGCCTCTGCCCAAAAGGATAGAGGTAGATGAGCATCTGACAACAATGTAGTGGCAGATTCAATAAGGGTTCTATTTTTCCTTTCAGCTACCCCATTTTGTTGAGGAGTTCTAGGAGCTGAGAAAGTGTGCCTGATCCCTTCACTCTGACAGAACTCTTGCATAAGAAGAGAATCAAACTCTGTCCCATGATCACTTCTGATCAGGGCAATGTGAGTATTGAACTCAATCTTTACACATTTGAGAAACTCTGTCAGACACTTAAAGTTATCAGACTTCTTCCTTAGAAAGAACACCCAAGTGAATCTAGAGAAGTCATCTACAATCACTAAAGTGTGGGATTTCCCTCCTAGGCTTTGTACTGTGATGGGTCCAAATAGATCCATGTGCAACAGATACAATATCCTAGGTGAATCACTCTTATTAAGTGACTTAAAACTGTTTTTAGTTTGCTTGCCTAATTGACAAGCCTTGCAGAGTCCTTCCTTCTTGTAAGGGCCAGAAGGTAGTCCTCTAACAAGGTTGTCCTTGGATAGCCTAGCAATAGTTCTAAGGTTTAGGTGTCCTAATCTCTTATGCCATAAAACATTTGGTCTATAAACTGAATTGAATAAGCAGATATCTATAGAAGTTGAAAGAAAATCTACAAGGTAGATGTTACCTTTCCTTTTACCTGTCAACACAGTGGTGTTGTCCTCTGACTTGATCTTGCATAGAGTTTTGCTGAAGGTCACCTGGTAGCCTTCATCACATAGCTGACTGATACTGATTAGGTTGTGCTTCAGTCCTTCCACATATGCTACCTTCTTGAAGGTTACAGAACCAATCTGGACTGCTCCATATCCTTTAGTTTGTCCAAAATTGGAGTCACCAAAGATAACTTTGGGTCCAAGCTTGGCTTTAAAGGAATTGAGGTTGTCCTTGTTCCCTATCATGTGCTTTGAGCATCCACTATCCAAATACCATTGCTGGTTAGATGTTGGATAGGTCTTCACCTGCACATAAAGCAATTCACTTGTTTTTGACCCAGTTTACCTTGGGCCTAGGTTGATAACCTTTAAATTCAGAAATGAAAGACATCCCTGGCTGACTCTTATATCCTTCAGGATGATATCTCCTTGGAGGTAAAATCCATTCAGTATAAGGGTTATATGTTTGGGATGAAGAACCCTCAGGATTCAATTTTGACTTGCCCTTGAAAATTTTTCCACTGCTCTGACCTCTGTTCGACGATCTTGGAACTGAGTTCGACGATCTTGGGCCAGATCATCGAGCTCCGTTCGACGGTCGACTATGGCTGAGGTCAGGTATATGGGATCGTCGACCAGCGTTCGACGATCTTGGCTTAGATCGTCGATCAGCGTTCGACGATTTGTCCTGAGATCGTCGAGCTGCGTTCGGCGATCGTCGATCTTCATTCGGCGATCGTCGATCTCCGTTCGACGATTTGTGCTGGACTTTAGTTTTCTGGGGCAGATCAGAATTCTTCCTGGCAACCTCTACAACTCCCTTTCCCTTGTCAGAAATGAACTTGATAGGGGTTGTTAGAACAATAGGTTGGCTGGATGAGGCACCCAAGCCCAGTGTACTGTTGAATCTTGAGTTCACTGTGCTTGTGATGTCCATCAGCTTGATGCTTCTCCCATTGAGAGATTCTTCAAGCTTCTTGGCCTCAGAGAGTTCACTCTTCAGTGAAGCTATCTGTTCCCTATGGTTCTCCAACTCCTGAGAGAGCTTGAGGTTTTCTGATTTTAAAGCATTGTGTTCAGACAATTGATTTCTGAGAGAGATGATCTCTTTCTCAGACTTTAGCAGGTCTAAACATAGTGCTTTAAATTCAAGTTTAAAATCTTCTGAAGTGAAATCAAAAGAGTTGATTACCTGATCTTCTTCAGGTTGAGTTTCTGAGTCTGACTCTGACTCCTCTTCCTCTGAGTTGTGTTGAGAGGCATTGATTGCCATCATGCAGAATTCTTTTTCCTCTGCATCATCCTCATCATCACTTGAGCTGGAAGAGGCCTGTGACTCCTCTTCAGTCTCACTCCAGGATTCAGCAACAAATCCTTTCCTTGTGTGCTTACTTTTGCTGGTGGAAGGTTTGTTATTTCCATGCCTTTTGGAGTCCTTCTCCTTTCTTCTTTCTTTTCTGTCCCTCCTGTCCTTGTTCTTGTTTTCTGGACAGTCAGGAACCATATGCCCTGGTTTCCTGCAACCAAAGCAAATAATTTCTTTGTTATTGCCAAAGGACTTGTCATACCTTGGCTTGTCCTGATCCTTGTGTGATCTTCTTCTGAAATCCTTTCTGACCATCTTATAGAATCTTTTGGCCAACAGGCTGAGAAGTTCATCATTGCTTGTGGCCTTTTCTTCAGGCAGATCCTCAGCTGCCTTGAATGCAATAGTCTTCTCCTTTCTTGTGGCTGGAGAAGCAGCCTTTTGTTCTTCTTCTCTGTTCTTGATGAGTAGCTCATAAGATTTGAGCTTACCCAACAAGGCTTCAGTGGTAATCTCATTTAGGCTTCTGGCATCTTTAATTGGCCAGATTCTTGAATCCCAAGTGCTGGGGAAGCACATCAGGATCTTGTCATTGAGTTCTGTCAGTGAGATTTCTTTATCTAATGTCCTCAGTTCACTGACAATTAGACTCAATCTATTGTACATGTCTCCCACTGACTCAGTTTCTCCCTTCTTGAAGTTCTCATATTGGGAGATGAGATGAGATCTTCTGTCCTTTCTCTCATCAGCTGAGCCAGAGACAATTTCTGAAAGCTTGTCCCAGATCTCCTTGGCTGAATTACATTCAGCTACCTTCTGAAAAATGTCATCTGACATTGTCTGAGCTAGAATGTTCATTGCCTTGGCATCAGCTACTTTCCACTTTTTAATGTCAGCATCTGTTCCTGATGGAGGTGGAACAGCATTTGTGCTTGTGCACTCTGGAGGTCTTGGACATACTGTTAAGACAGAATTAAAAATATCTTCGTCAATAGAGTTCATGTATAATCTAATCCTTGCTTTCCAAAGTGCAAACTTTGACAGATTGCACACTGGAGGTCTGGTGCTAGCATAGTCTTTGTTTTGGGCCATGATTTGTGCAAGCTAAGTCTAATATAAAAGTAAAACAAAAGAAGGATCTAGTTTGGGATCTTTGGGGTTCAGGTGTTAGCCTGTACAACCAAACAGATATGGTATGTATAACCAACCTCGCTTTGATACCAATTGAAAGGAGAAACTAGATCTGATATACTCTAGAGGGGGGGGGGGTGAATAGAGTATATGGTGCTTTTTGAAAACACAAAGAAAACTTTTTGCAAAGCCTTACAACATTTGTTGTAATGAGTGTAAGCAGGGAAGCAGAAATAAAACTAAGCTATGCAGAAATTAAGCACAAGAAAATCTAGGCCAGAAACAAAAAGAAAACATGCACAACCAGATGACACAAGGAAATATAGTGGTTCCCCAACTTGGGTACATCCACTCTTCTACCACCCTAGGTAGGAATCCACTGCAGGATGAGTTGATCAGGTGTCCTGGGCACCAATGAGCTTTTGATAAGGTGCTCAAAAACCAAAACAGATTTTTTGATCAGGTGTCTTGCCACCAATGAGCTTTTGACAAGGTGCTCAAAAACCAGATTCAAACTTTTGAAGGGAGTTTGAAAAACCCTTTACAGAATGGGGGTGAGAGAGTGATGGGAATCTTCTCTTTCTCAAGCAACTGAGAAGACTATGTGGATTCAGTGATGTTGTCAAAGCTCCCCCTGAGTCCTTGAAGTCTTCAGGAAGATGAGCTTTGCTGAGGGTGATATGCCTTCAAATGTAGATCTCCAGCAATTGATGATTTCAGCAAGCTGAAATGTTGAGTGTCTGGAGTCTTGAGATGATGTTGGCCTTGAACACTTGAGAGCTGAAGAGATCTGAAGATTTGTTTGAAAGCTTGATCTCTTTGAGAAGTGTTCTTCAGAATTCTTGTTGACAGAAGATTGAGAGGGTCTCTGTGTATGGAGAGGTGTCCTCTACTTATCTTTTTCTATTCTCTTGTTCTTGTCTGTCTTACTTTGATTCAAAAAACATTCTGTCCTTTATTCTCTGAATCTCAATAGGAAAATTGCTCTGTCAAAGATAGCCGTTGGTCTGAATTAATTACAGCCTTAATTGTATAATATGTTCTGAAGGAAAGTCCACTGATTTGTTCCTTAGAAAATCCCTTGAAACTTGCTCCAGAAGTAAATGAAAACGGCTGGCAGATCTTCTATCTTAAATGCAGAATAACTTCTATCTGATTTGAATTAGAATTCTGAAGGTCAACTGAAATCGTCGAACTGAGCTCTGCTATCGTCGAGCTGAGCTCAGCGAAAATGAAAGATGTAAGCAGCAGAAAATCGTCGATCTGAGCTCAAAGATCGTCGAACTGAGCTCAGAGATAAGGATCCAGTTCAGAGTCAAAATCGTCGACCTGAGCTCAGCGATCGTCGAAAGGAGCTCGACGATATTGAGAAGTTGAGCTCAGCGATCGTCGACCAGAGCTCGACGATATTTTGAGGCTTGAGCTCAGCGATCGTCGAATGGAGCTCGACGATCTGCCAAGGTTGAGCTAGACGATCGTCGACCGGAGTTCGATGAAACGTCGTGCTGAGCTCGACGATTTGGACTTAGTCTCCAGAAAAACTTGGGTCTTCAGGGTAGCTTCCAAACCTAGACTCCTGATCCCTTAGACTCAATTCTAATTGACCTATAATCTATACAGAAGGTCAAAACATAGAATCCTAGAGACATAGTGATCCTGACCCAAATTAGTAATAGGGTGTTCCAACACATAGACATAATTGTATAAAAACGTTTTACAAACTAAGCATACTTCATCAATTATAAATAAAGTTAAACACCAATACTCAACAATAAAGCAAGAACAAGTCAAGAGATCGACTGAATCCAAAGTCTTGCTGAGGATTCACGGTTGGAATCGTCCGGTTGTCATTCCGCGTCCAAGCTCGGTCCTCAACTGCGTCCGGGGTAGAGAAGGGCTGTCACCACCTTCCAATGGCCCATCTTCTTCATCTCACGATAGCGGACGAAGTTTTCTAGCTTTCCTTTGCTTGATGGCTATGGCGTCAAACCCTACTTGAAGCTCACGGATGAAGGAGAAGGCCGAGAGGAAGCTCCGACTTGTATTTGGCGGTGAAAGCTTGCCCGGAGCACCTCCCTAGGGTGGAAGATGAAGGGGAACGGCGGAGAAGGCGGAAAATGACAGAGAAATGTCGAGCTCCGGATCCTCTCTCGAATTAGGGCGAGACCTGCACGATTTATACAAAGCAGAAATGAACAATGCGCACGATCACAGGCGCACGACCAGTGGTCATGCGCACTATGTCCGGTGATCGTGCGCACTGGCATGGAAGATCAGGAAGAAGAACTGGGATAACGTGCACGAGCAGTGGCGCACGACCAGTGGTCGTGCGCACTAAGTCCAATGGTCGTGCGATTACCCCAGACAGGACTCCAGAAAAGAGGAATCAATGCACACGATCAGTGGCGCACGACCGATGGTCGTGCGCATTATGTCCAGTGGTCGTGCGCTTACCCCAGGCTGATTCTGGAAAATTTAGAGTAGTGCGCACGATCAGGGGCGCACGACCAGTGGTCGTGCGCATTAGATCCCATGATCGTGCGCAGTATTCCTGTTTCACAACCATCCCAGAACACACACACGACCCATGTACCGAAAGGAAAAAACCAATCATTGATATGTGCAGACATTCCACGCAATCACAAAAAGGAGTACAAACAATAAAAGTAACAAAATACACAACCACGGGCATAAATGTGCACTTCCTATGGAAATAAAGATAAGATGAAATATGAATGATATAGAACTAAAAGTGAAGTGCAAACGCGTGAAAACTAGCCCAGATGAGTCCGAAAATAGGTATATAAAGTGGACTCATCACACCCCCAGACTTAACTGTTTGTACGTCCCGAGCAAACAAAATCTAAGCAGATAGGGAAAAATACTAGTTAACAAAGAAATTGCGATACGAAGTACCATGCGAAGTCACATGCTCGCGCGCGTAAAAATATAATAGAATAAATTTCTAAGTATACAAAATAGTTTGTACTTTTCACAATGCGTATCAACATTTTATTATTACTCAAAAATGGAATCAGGTGAATCATCCGGTCACGCGCAGGGAGAAAGTAGACTAATTGCTAGGCGAGCATTGCCAAATATCGGGGCTCCGGATAACCTCCAAAGGAATCCACCAATGTCGGTGACCATATGCTTGCCCTTTCGCATTCTCTCCACGGCACTGGTTTGGTTCACATACGAATCAGTAGGACTTTAGGTGAAGAGATGGGGCTTGGGTTTCGGTGAAGTAAACAAAGATAAACAGGAAGGCTATGCACCTAACCCAAATGAGCTATCATAAAAAGAATCCCTCTACTAAGCAAAATACACGTGAGTACAGCACACCCCCAGACTTAATTTTTAACATATGGGTGTGTGCACCGCCTACTCCAAATATAATCACATTTCCCAAAAAGATTTTCAATTTAAACTTTTTCTTTTCACTTTTTTTTTCTTTTCTTTTTCTTTACAAATATTTTTCTTTTACTTCATTTTATTTTCACAATTCAGCAGAAATAAACTTGGGAGCCCTTCCATATTTTCACAAATAATAACACCATGTCACATCCCAACATGAAAATATAAAACACTAAACTCGACTTGGGTGTGCGACTAGGATTGGCTATGAGGCTTTGGTGAAATCATGGTGGAGCTGAATCAAAAGGAGGGGTAGGCACAATAGGGCTAGCGAGGATAAGACGTTAGGAATGGTACAAAGCTCAACCGGGCCAAAATGATGGCCTACATCACGCTCATGCATGACTAACCTATACCCATGCTTCAAGAATAGCTTGGGGCAAGTTCTTAGCCAATGAGAAAGACTATCCATCCTCCTGACTCGAGCAATACGAACCTAACGGCCGTCTACACACATCCCTAAGCTACCGTCGGATTCACACCGGATTCACCAACTTTTGCGTAGAATAAAAAGTATTTACGCACTTAGAAAAATATAAAACTAAAAGCATACAGAAAAATTAAATCTACTCGAATTTCTACACGAGATGAGAGCAGTTGACTAGGAGCACAGCAAGGTCAACATTTTACTCCGTCTCACAATCCTAAGCCCGCACCATAATTTCCCCAAATCTAACGAAGAAATGAGTTTAACTCGCGAAACACTAATAGCTAAGCACGCGCTCATGTGGGTGCAGTGGTGTGTGATGCAATGAACTAATCAAAATAAAACTATAAAAGCTTCTAGTATGCACATGAGATGTGCACGTACAATAGGTAACAGATCTATCCCCCAGACTTAAACTAAGCAAAACAGCATGTAATAGAGAAATTAAAATCATAAAGAGCTAATGGAAGAGGTTACCCAATGCTCAGGTAGTGAGCATACCAGAAGACGCGTGGAAACCGAAGCAGGCCCGCCATACGAAGAATCACAACCCTGCAAATGCGATGTTGTCAAGAATACCTGCAGGGGTAAGCTCTGCAAAAACAAAACAAAATATACAAAAAGAAATGCTAAAATTAAAATAGACAAGAAAAATAAAATGCAGAAAATGAAAGATAAGTACTGGGGTTATTGTCATCCCAGCACGACTTATTACATTCTAAACAGTTCTAGCTAATGGGCCTATGAAATAAAAAGTGCACAGGTAACTGGCCTAATATCCGTTTCGGTAACGGGTACCGATACGGTGATAGAGCAGTTACCTCTCTGCCTAAATAATCATACATGCTCCTCGCAGGCAGAGGAAGTAGGAAATAGGATGAGGAGGAGGCCTGGTCCTCACTCATCTTATCACAAAAAGTATCCTCACCTAGCAAGGCATCGTCAACCATAGGTGTGTAGGGTGTGATGGCAACGGCAAGAACACCAGGCTCATCATCATCCCAGCATACCCGTGGAGTATCAGCCTGCACAGGCTCAGATAGAGAAGGGGGATCAAGAATTAAAGGAGACGAAGAACTAAAATAATCAGAAAATGGGAGAGTGATCTCGGTATCACTCTCAGCAGGATCCAAGCAGAGATCACTGTCGGTGTCATATGAGTCGTACCGAGGGGAATCCGAGAACTCGAGGTCCGCGGTGGTAAGAGGAATGGCCTCATCTAATATAGAGGTGCAAACCTCCACATCAGAAAGAGGGTATTCCTCATCCCACCGGGTGCGTAAAAGTGTTCCGAAGATCCACCTTCTCCGTCGGAGATAGAGGAATCATCATCCCACTTCGGCGCAACCTCAGGCACCAAATAATCAACAAATACGACATCATCAACTAACTCACACAAAAATGGAGTTGCACAATCCGACAAAAATTGCGGAGGGGCAAGGCTGCTCTCAAAATCAAGCACTGAATGAGCAGGCCCCATCGCAAAATCATTCGCTGACGCCACCCCATCGACGATCGAAATAATCTCATCGTCCCATACAGGAGCGTCCATGAGTTCCTGCTCCTCTTTTTGTTGACTAACACCAGAGTGATCATCATCACTCAAGGAAAGCTCATAAAAAGGGATCGAGGGACCCATGAAAGAGCTGTATGCAGCCAGAGATTCTTTAGTAATCTCAACAGGTAAAGAATGAGCAAAATATGTTTTGTCAGTGTATAGGCCAGGCAACACCCTGGTAGGCCTGTCCATAACAGTCCTCCGTGAACGGGAGGTTGATGTGCACACGCCCTCAGAGGGAGAAGGCTTGCACAAATGAGGGCAATCCTTCAACATGTGGCCCACACCTTGACATAACAAACACCGAATGCAATGCTCAGCATTCATAACAGCAATGGCATCGATGGATCGGCGCAAAGTGTCAAGGATACGGCACTCAGCATCTGGATCCATCATGAACGAAAATAATTGCTGAAAAAGTGCTACACAACTGAAATGAAAATAGCACGGATCTGCTATCTAAATCAAAAATCAGAAAAGGGCAAAAAGAAATAAGCAAAATAAAAATTCTAATAAACAAAGCAAATAAAAAAAATGAAATGCACAAATGGAAAAGGGCTTCAATCTATTATCTCCCTCTCCACAAACTCACACGACTGTGTTCCCCAGCAACGGCGCCAAAAAATTGATGCTAAAGATCACAGCAGTGAACCGGTCGCACAAGTAATATTAAATGGGGGTTTTCCCAAGTATCGATCTCCCAAGGAACACAGTAAGGTGGAGTTTGTTTCGAGGAGGACTTGAGATTGAAGTCCTCAGGTCGGAGCTAACTAAAGGGGCTTTGATGTTTTCAGAAAAAGAAAATAAAAGGCTAACAACTACTCCTATGCAACGCCGATATGCGATGCTTCGCCAGGCGGGATGGAAGACTAGTCGGGCCGCTATGCACCGAATCGCTAGGCAGATGGGCGAGTAGGCTTGCGGATGAGGTGGTGAGAATGGCGGAATGAGGGTCGTAAGCACCTCTTCGCTACGCACGCCACTAGTAATTGCTAGTGCGGCAAGGGTGAATGGTGGTGGATGGAATATGGCGCAACTCAAGTAAATAACGAAAACATACAATCATATAGACATAATTGTATAAAAACGTTTTACAAACTAAGCATACTTCATCAATTATAAATAAAGTTAAACACCAATATTCAACAATAAAGCAAGAACAAGTCAAGAGATCGACCGAATCCGAAGTCTTGCTGAGGATTCACGGTTGGAATCGTCGGGTTGTCATTCCGCGTCCAAGCTCGGTACTCAACTGCGTCCGGGGTAGAGAAGGGCTGTCACCACCTTCCAATGGCCCGTCTTCTTCATCTCACGATAACGGACGAAGTTTTCTAGCTTTCCTTTGCTTGATGTCTATGGCGTCAAACCCTACTTGAAGCTCACGGATGAAGGAGAAGGCCGAGAGGAAGCTCCGGCTTGGATTTGGCGGTGAAAGCTTGCCCGGAGCACCTCCCTAGGGTGGAAGATGAAGGGGAACGGCGGAGAAGGCGGAAAACGGCCGAGAAATGTCGAGCTCCGGATCCTCTCTCGAATTAGGGCGAGACCTGCACTATTTATACAAAGCAAAAATGAACAATGCGCACGATCATAGGCGTACGACCAGTGGTCGTGCGCACTATGTCCGGTGATCGTGCGCACTGGCATGGAAGATCAGGAAGAAGAACTGGGATAATGCGCACGAGCAGTGGCGCACGACCAGTGGTCATGCGCACTAAGTCCAATGGTCGTGTGATTACCCCAGACAGGACTCCAGAAAAGAGGAATCAATGCACACGATCAGTGGCACACGACCGGTGGTCGTGCGCATTATGTCCAGTGGTCGTGCGCTTACCCCAGGCTGATTCTGGAAAATGTAGAGTAGTACGCACGATCAGGGGCGCACGACCAGTGGTCATGCGCATTAGATCCCATGATTGTGCGCAGTATTCCTATTTCACAACCATCCCGGAACACGCACACGACCCCTGTACCGAAAGGAAAAACCAATCACTGATATGTGCAGACATTCCAGGTAATCACAAAAAGGAGTACAAACAATAAAAGTAACAAAATACACAACCACAGGCATTAATGTGCACTTCCTATGGAAATAAAGATAAGATGAAATATGAACGATATAGAACTAAAAGTGAAGTGCAAATGCGTGAAAACTAGCCCAGATGAGTCCGAAAATAGGTATATAAAGTGGACTCATCAGTTACAACTTGCTAATACACATTTACAAGAAAGCAATAAAGGGTACAAGAAGGAAGTTGGCGGCTAAGGAAGAAGTTCCAGAAGAGGCCGCGCGGACTGAAGAGTGTAGTCGGTAGGCCACGTGGTTAACGTCAACGGGAGACTGCGGGGACTGCGGAATCAGAGGCCGGCAGGCCGCGCGACTAAAGGCGCAAAGAGGGATGCGGACTAAGAAACGGAGTCCGCAGGAGGAGGGCTGGTTGGCTGACTTTGGGCATGAGCACCTTGGCAATGATGATCCCCCCATGAGAGGCATGAGGGTTTATTTATAGGACCGAGGAGGTAACAGCTTGCGGTGACGTTACAAATGGTGAGACAATAACTTGAGCGAGATGGAGACAGAGTCCGCCGAGTCCACAATAGGCCGCTCGGACTGGGGCTTTGTACTGAAGTCGGTGCTGCTGACGGCAGAATGGGAGACTTAATGGAGGACTGCAATCTGGGTTCGCGGAGTCCGTCACTGCCGAGTTGGGACTTTCCTCCTACTGCTGGGGTGGCAGATGCTGGAGGCCAAGCAGCGAACTACATGGAGAATCCGGTGAGTCCGCCGCTGCTGAACTGAGCGAGCTGTAAGGGGCGCGAGCAGGAGAGTGCCCGCAGAGTCCACCGATTCCACACGAGGCAATGTGGACTGGGACTGTCTTCTTGAGGATCTGCTTCCTGACGGACTGGAAGGAGTCCGCTACTGCTGACTGAGTCCGCGCCAAGGTCGCGGACTGAAGAGGAGTTGACCCTGCTGTTGTCGAGATGTCGGGGCTGGCCAAGGAAAGGCGGACTGCAAAGTGAGTCCGCCAAATCCATGGCTGCTGCGAGGCTGAGTCCGCTTGTGTTGGAGATGGAGCCTGGCTGTTACTGTTGGGGTTCAGCGGTGAAGGCGAACTGGAAGTCTCGACCGTACTTCGAGTCTGCCGAGATCGCGATGAACGAGACGTTGCTGCTGGTCTTGGCGGGTAGCCGGCGCTGGAATCCGCGCTCTGTTGGCGGGGTGGTGGAGTCGACTGGCCGTGTTTCTGGGTGACAAGGGATATGCGACCTGTTGCCGGCCTGGGCGGATAGGTAGTTGAGTCTGGCAGAGAGAGTCCTGCGGAAAAAACCTTGCAGTTAAGCTGAAAAAGGGCGCGGCCTGCTGAGGCGGACTACAAAAGCAGTCCGTGGCCCCTGCCGAGCAAGATAAGGCATGCGGCCTGGTCAGTCAGACCGCTGAGACCGCGCAAGTCAGGCGGCCTGAGCGGACAACAAATTATGTCCACCCTCCCTAGAGCATCACGGCCTCCAGGAGGAACCCGGGGTAGGCCATGACGAGCGAGCTGGCTACCTTGGGAAGGATCGCCGATTTCGGGGTTAACATAATCCCCGCACTTTTTTAAATTCTGAATAGAACTTCGAAAAAGTTGGAAACCCACGAAAATCGTGATCCACCCCAAAGGAAAGAGAAGGGGCAAGGAGAGACAGAACCTGAAGCCTCTCCTTAGGAGTTTGGTGCTGCCTATCTATTTTCCTGCAAGAGGAAAGTTAGGGTAGGCATGTATGGGTGGTACATCTTGTGCGTAACTGAGTCATCCTTTGCAAAAATGAGGAATATGTGTCTTCCACTAAGTTCTGCAAAATGTAGGTAAGTGGAAAACATAGAAGCATAATAACTTGCAAGTACCTGATGGAGGCTTGCAAGCGCCTGTTATCTTCTACAAAAAAGGAAGGATGAAGAGTATAAAAGTTGGCACAGTATATGAAAGTAACTTGCAAGTACCTGTGAACAAACTTGCAAGGATATGCTGCTTTCTGCAAAGTGAGAGTTAGAAGCAAGTATTGTATACAAAGAATAAGCTGCAAGTACCTGGACGAGACTTGCAGGTGTCTGCTAATCACTGCAAGGAAAAGAGTGAGCAACAGACAATATATGAAAGAAGCTTGCAAGCACCTGAGAGAAGTCATGCAAGTGTTAACTGTTGATAGGATAAGGTCGATATAACCAAATAGTATGGGAAATGTCTGACGAACTCTACTGACAATTAAATGAATATCAAACCAGAATAGCAATCTTCTTGTTATATTAGAGATGTCACAAAGTCAAGATCAATGAGTCGAGAGCTGACTGTTGATAGATATGATCATATTGGCAGAAAAAAAGTTTGACAAATTCTGCCAATCTTAACTAAATTGTGATAGCATGGCTTGTTGATCAAGGAGTGTAAGATTCTTTGATCAATGTTTGACGCCATTAGATTTTGATAAGAGTAAAGAATAGCTCTGTGAATCATCATCTGATAGAGCTTGAGCAAGCAATGTATATGAAATGAGCATAAGCAAAGCGGATGTTTGCTAATCCTTTTGAGAGGTCGGATTAACCTGTTCACCTGTGAAAGAAGGCAGTTGACAAAAAGAGGTCTATACTCGGAAGTGACCAAAGAAGGCTGGATGCTGCCATAGGTGTTCCCCGTGGGCCTTATGCATCGCTTGCCTGAGAATGGTCATGCCGGGTATAGTCCTACTCAAAACGGGCTGGCCGCACATCCTCTAGGAGGTCACAAAGGAGAAAAACAAGGGAAATCCCGAGATGGATCGCTACAGGCACTGATCACATGCTTCAGGTTACTACATCACTGATCAATGAGACTGGTTGCGCCAAGAGTCCTATAGCTTCTCTGTGGATTGATCAGTGGAGTAGAGGACCCCGTGAAAGCATGGATTGGGAGCACTAGAGAACGCTCGACCATCACAGTCGTGAGATGATCGAAGAGACAAGGCTACACTTGGTCTCCATTGCTTGTCAAGCAAAGATCACCGTAACTGTGATGTATCCTAACAGAGCACAGCAGAGCTAACACATGGGGCCTCCCTAGCACGCACTCTATGTTAGATGTTGGCTAGGATCCAAAGTCCAGTATTCCCCCACATGATAGTTTGATAGCCCCCACTACACACATATGCGAAATCTCCCCGCGATATGCGGTCACTGTGGTCTTACGCCGGAATCCAATCCCAAGGGGGCATAAAGTAAGACTCGGCGACATCTCTGTGTCTAAGTGACCTCTTGGATAAGAGAGAATAGAGGAGGAAGCAATACAAGAAGGGAACTGTGTCAGTATGGGATCCCTGATAAAAGTTTTGTTAAAAGCAAGAAAGAACACTAAGAAGTGTTTTGTAAAGAAAATGTTTGAAAGGGTAATAGTAGAGATAATCCATCATGGTTGTGAGAGAATTTGGAGGACTATGAAGTCCTTTGTTGGCTTAGAATATCCTTCCAAGCACACCCTCGTCGTTGGCATCGAAGCATTCGACAGTTTTGTTAACAACGAGGAGAGGGGGTTCTTCGACTAGGTTCACTCATTTTGAGGAGAAAGGAACATCTGCAACTTCTTTGCCCTTTGAGGTTGCTGGATCAGGGCGATCTTCTTTGGGAAGCAGGTCACACAACTTACCCTGCCGGAGCATCCTTTGCACAAGCTGGCGGAGTGCTCGGCAGTTCTTAGTCAAGTGACCTGGCTCTTTGTGGAATTTGCAGTAAGGCTCTGAATCTCTAGACCTTTGATCGGCTAGTCGGTAAGGATTTTTGTAGCTAGCCCTATCTTTCATGATTTTGCTTACTTCTAGCACGACTTCATCTAATTCAGACTCATGAAAGTCATCATCTTGCTGATGGCAGACTGCAGCTGTTTGAGAAGAGGCTAGTGGTAGCAATGAATCTTGAGCACAATCACGGCTCAGGAAAGGGTACCGATGGCGCTGAATCCTTTTTCCTTTCCTTGAATTAGTTGGCAAATCATTGTGAGGAGACCTCGGAGGCCATTTGTGAAAAGGATCTTTCTCTGATATGAGCTTGGAGACGAAGCCTGGGTTGCTTTTTTCGCCTCGGATGTATGAGTTGGCTAAGGCAATCAACTCGTGATACGTTCTTGGAGCACGGACATTGGCTTCAAACTTGAGAGGCCCTTCACGGAGACCGTGGATAAGAGCCACTCGGTACATTTCTTGGCTGACAATCTCGATGTCCAAAATCTCTCTTTGGAAACGATCAACGAACTGAGACCAAGTTACATCGCTGCGCTGCTTGATCTCAAAAAGGGCTTCAGGACCGCCCTTTCTGTTGGATGAGGTAGAGAATCTGAGCAAGAACTCCCTTCGCAGATCAACAAAGGAAGTGATGGAGTGAGGGCGAAGACCATAGAACCAGTCCCTCACTTGCCCATCAAAAGTTGTCATAAGGAACTTGTACTTAGTTGCATCTCAAAGGGTTTTGAGTGCAACGGCTGATTTGAAGGCTTGAAGATGCTTCACCTGATCAGACTCTTTGGTGTAAATTAGAAATCAGGGTTCTCTGAAATTTGCTGGAGTTGGTTCAAGACGAACATTCTCTGCAAATGGAGAAGGCTCTTGCTGCTCTCCTACAGCATAAGGATAAAAAGGAGCATAAGCTGTAGCTGCAAAAGGAGCAGGAGGGTAAAAGGGAAAAGTTGCTGCAGGAGGAGAAAATACAGGAGCTGCAGGGTAAGGGTGACTTCCCTGAAAGTTGAGAAACCTAGCAGGGCTTCCCCGGGCTGCTTCCCGGAAGAAGTTTTGGCGAGCCGCAAACTCTTCATCTTGAGGTCGCAGAGGAGCTGCAGGCCCTTGCGGGAAAGTTGCTGTGTAAGGAGGATAGACCGGCGGGCAAGCTGGAGGACAAGCTTGCTGGTGCTCCAAAGTTGGTGCTGGATTAATCGGAGCAGCTGGAGCAGCTGGGGTTGTTGCTGGTTGAGAGTCTAGCCGCTGTGTGATCATAGAGAGCATTTGGTTGATTGCTTAGAACTGCTGAGCATTCTCACGGCGTGATTGTTCAAAGGCCTCCCAGAGAGGATCATCTCTAGGACTTAGAGCAAGGTTCTCGGCTGGTTGACGATCTGACATGGTTAACTGCACTGTTCATTGTCTGTTCAGATCTAAAGGTCGCGTGTTAACTGTTGATGCACGAAAACGGCACCGGGTAGCTAACACGGAGGGAGTGTTCGATCTCACAAGCTAGGAGAGGAAGTCCATGAAGGTTGCGAGGGGAAGAGGAAAGAAGGAAGCTTCTGAGTGCTCGAGAGTGGAGCAAATGATTGTCAAGGAGGTTGCGGGGATAGAGGAGAGGATTGCCGAGAGCAGCCGGGAAGGCTGATGAGAGAAGGAGGTTGATCAGGAGCTGTCGAGCAGACGGGTACTTGGATGGTTGTGCTTGCAGGTTGATGTCGAGAGGAAGCTAAGATGAGCTGCAAAAAAGAGAGAAGGGCCGCTAGTAGCGTTAACAGTAGACTTTACCCGCCGCGGCCTTAAATGCCACTCTTGCGACGGGCTTTCCTTTGATTAATAACGAGACTTACAACTTGCTAATACACCTTTACAAGAAAGCAATAAAGGGTACAAGAAGGAAGCTGGAGGCTAAGGAAGAAGTGATAGAAGAGGCCGCGCAGACTTAAGAGCGTTCCCGGCAGGCCGTGCGGTTAACGTCAACGGGAGACCGCGCGGACTGCGGAACCAGAGGTCGGTAGGCTGCGTGACTAAAGGCACAGAGGGGGATGCGGACTGAGAAACGGAGTCCGCAGGAGGAGGGCTGGCTAGCTGACTTCGGGCGTGAGCACCTTGGCAATGATGATCCCCCCATGAGAGGCATGAGGGTCTATTTATAGGCCTGAGGAGGTAACGGATTGCGGTGGCGTTACCCCTGGTGAGACGGTAACTTGAGCGAGATGGAGACGGAGTCCGCCGAGTCCATAATAGGCCGTGCGGACTGGGGCTTGGTACTGAAGTCGGTGCTGCTGACTGCAGAATGGGAGACTTAGTGGCGGACTGCGATCCGGGTTCGCGGAGTCCATCACTACCGAGCTAGGACTGTCCACCTACTGCTTGGGTGGCGGTTGCTGGAGGCCAAGTGGCGGACTGCAAGGAGAATCCGGTGAGTCTGCAACTGCTGAACTGAGCGAGCTGTAAGGGGCGCGAGCAGGAGAGTGCCCGCGGAGTCCACCGAGTCCACACGAGGCAATGCTGACTGGGACTGTCTTCTGGTGGATCTGCTGCCTGGCGGGCTAGAAGGAGTCTGCTACTGCTGACTGAGTCCGCGCTAAGGCCACGTACTGAAGAGGAGTTGACCCTGTTGTTGTCGAGAGGTCGGGGCTGGCCAAGGAAAGGCGGACTGCAAAGAGAGTCTGCCAAGTCCGCGGCTGCTGTGAGGCTGAGTCCGCTTGCATTGGAGATGGAGCCTGGTTGTTGCTGTTGGGGTTCAGCGGTGAAGGAGAACTGGAAGTCTCGACCGTACTTCGAGTCTGCCGAGCTCGCAATGAACGGGATGTTGCTGCTGGTCTTGGCGGGTAGCCGGTGCTGGAATCTGTGCTCTGTAGGCGGGCTGGAGGAGTCGGCTGCTCGTGTTGCTGGGTGACAAGGGATATGCTACCTGTTGCCGGCCTAGGCGGATAGGTAGGTTAGTCTGGCAGAGAGAGTCCTACGGAAACAACATTGTGGTTAAGCTGAAAATGTGGGCGGCCTGCAGAGACGGACTGCGAAAGCAGTCCACGACCCCTGCCGACCAAGAGAAGGTGCGCGGCCTGGTCAGTCAGACCGCTGAGACTGCGCAAGCCGCGCGGCCTGAGCGGACAGAAAATTCTGTCCGCCCTCCCTAGAGCATCACAGCCTCCAGGAGGAACCTGGGGCAGGCCGTGACGAGCGAGCTGGCTGCCTTGGGAAGGATCGTCGATTTCGGGGTTAACAAAACATAAAATAAGAAATTAAAACATAACAAACATAAAATACATAAAAATATAATTAAACCTAGGAATTTTTTATGCTAAACTAACCCAAAACCTGATGACTAAAACTAGTCATCAGTGAGTAAGTGCGGAATTTCTTTACCCAAGGATGATCGGTCCATACGCATGGCCTCTCGGCTAGCTAGTGTATGGACAACAGAAATAGAGACCACTCATCGATTTGTGGTTCTACGCGTCATATACCCGGGTAAACCTTAAGTTCTTAATTAAAGAGAAAAAGAGGACCTTTAATTATTTAAAAAGATTTTATATGTCCCAATCCTCTTCGATATTGAGGGCTAAGAGTGATTAGCCACTCATCGGAATTGGGACGGCTTATGGAAAATTGCATAATTGAAAATACAAGTCCTACTCAAACGAGTTGGCGGGAAATGAAAGTGGTAAATTGCAAGTCCTACTCAAATGAGTAGGAGGGAAATGAAACCACTCATAGATATGAAGAAGGCGTGCTTCAACGAGTTGGTCGAGGCCGCTAGGATATTGGAGAGCGATATTGAGCTAACCCAACGTTGGAATGGTGTTGCATCCAAGAAGGGTGAAGGAAATCCTTCTCAATCGGAAGGGAAATTTGACAGAAGTAAGTGAAGAAGAAGTCCCATCCCTACAAGACTTGGGAGAAGAGTAGTACGACGTCGGGGGGGGGGGGGGGGGGGTTCGCTTCAAGGGACCACTATTGTGCCACATGTGTGGCAAGCCAGGCCACATAGCTCATTTCTATAATGAAGGTGGTGCTAAGCAGGAGACAGGACGAGCAGTTGGTGCGCTCCGAGCCCAGCACGGCGGAGAAGGGAAAAATGATGGAGTCGAGTTCTTCTCGTTTCCAACCCGTGCAGCCAAGGGCGTATAACCTTGGGCAACAGGAAATAATCCACCAACTCAATGTGGTGACAGGTGTGAGAAAGTTTAAGTTCACTTATTCGTTTTAGACTTTCAAGATCTTTTATGTATTATCGTCGGTATTGTAGGCTTCATGATAGTTTATGTTTACCCTGCCAGTGTATTGTTCGATATGGGTGCCTCACACTCCTTTCTTGTGGAAAGCTTTATCCGGAGAATTATAGTCGAGCCCTTTTCTATGGACGTAGAGCTTAGGGTGTGCATGCCCATTGGGTCCTTCATGACCACCGGGATGAGAGGGCGCATTTGTCGGAGTTTAGGCGGAGTTGACTTCAGGTTGGTTGCAATAGTTCTACCATTGCCCAAATTTGATGTGATTATGGGGATGGACTGGCTCGCAGAGCAGCGTGACAGTATTGACTGTCTGTCAAAGGTCGTTACCCTAAGAAGTGAGGTAAAGGCAGAAGTTATATTTGAGGGCCTTAATGGAGTGTCCTATTCCCTGATTTCTGCCATGCAGTTGGTGCGGGCAGTTAACCAGGGAGGAGTAGCTTTCGTAGTATTGCTAGAAGTTCAACTTCCCAAATTATCTATTGGTTAAGTGTTGGTAGTGGCAGAAATTGAGGATGCGTTCGTGAGGAGTTACCTGGAGCACCTCCTCGACAGGAGATCAATTTCTCAATCGAAATAGTGCCAGAGGCGAGGCCTGTGTCACGTCCTCCTTTTAGGATGGCGTCGAAGGAGTTAGCAAAGCTCAAGGTATAGTTGAAGGAACTATTGTAGCAGTGGTATATCTGACCCAGTGCATATCCTTGGAGCGCGCTAGTGTTATTTGTAAAGAAGAAAGATGGCAGTATGCGGCAGTGCTTAGACTATTTGGAATTGAATAAACTAACCATCAATAATAAGTATTTGATTCCATGGATAGATGACCTATTTGAATAGTTATAAAGGGTCTGTGCTATACTCTAAGTTGGACCTGAAGTCCGGATACTATCAGTTACGAATTTGAGACGAGGATATACCTAAGACAGCATTTGGTATGAGGTATGGTCACTTCGAGTTCTCGGTGATGCCGTTCGGGCGGATGAACGTGCCATCTGTATTCATGGATTTGATGAACCGAGTATTTTAGGAGTATTTAGACTCATTTTTGGTGGTCTTCTTTGACGATAACTTAGTCTACTCCAAAACAGAGGCGGAGCATGAGACACATCTGAGAGTAGTCTTGCAGATTTTGAGAGAGAACCAGATGTATGTAAAGTTCTCGAAATGCGAGTTCTTGTTAGAGAATGTGGCATTTTTGGGCGATATAATTAGTGGTGATGGGGTGGCGGTGGATTCATCGAAATTTGAGGCCATCATAGATTTGCTTGTTTTGATCACCGTGGCGGAAGTCAGGAGTTTTATTGGACTAGTCGGGTATTATAGAAGATTTGTGGAAAACTTTTCACGAATAGCTCTACCCCTCACTTCGTTGACTCGCAAGGACAAAAAGTTCGTGTGGACTCAAGAGTGTAGTCAAGCGTTTGACACCTTGAAGGAATGGCTGATGACAGCTCCGATCCTAAGTCTTCCTAAAGGGACTGAAGGATTTCAGGTTTACAGTGACGCATCAGAATACGGTTTAGCTTGCGTGTAAGTGCAACATGACAAATTAATAGCCTTTGGGGCTATGCAGTTGAAACCTCATGAGAGCAAGTACCCCATCCATGAATTGGAATTGGCAGCGCTAATTTTTGCGTTGAAGCTGTGGCGGCACTCTATATTTGGTGCGATAGTGGAGATCTTCACAGACCACAAAAGCCTGAAGTATCTTCTAGTTCAAAAAGATTTGAACATACAACAGTGTAGATGGGTCGAGTTCCTTGGGGACTATGATGTGGCAATACAATATACACCAGGAAAATCCAACGTGGTGGTGGATTCCTTGAGTAGGAAATACTCTGGACAAGGGAATTGGATTGAAGCTCATGATCAACATTTGGTGCGGGATTTTGAGTCCCTCGGTATCGTTTGTGTAGCCAGAGGCATGTCTAGCATGGCTCGATTGAAATCGATAGAGTTACAGAATAATTTGTTTGATCGTATTCGTGAAGCGACCAGTATTGATGAAGAGTTTCAGCCATTTGTGGTAGAAGCTCAAAAAGGCAAGAGTAGTGATGGAGAAATGATTGATGGGATCCTACGGAAGGACAGGAGGATATGCATACCACAGTTCGGCAAGCTCCATGAGGAGTTAATGTTTGAGGCTCATTTCACTAAGTACTCCATTCATCCTGGTAGTACAAAGATGTACTTGGATAAGAATAAATCCTTTTGGTGCCCTGGTTTAAAGCGGGAAGTTGCTTTGTACGTGATTCGATGTCAAACTTGTGCCTTAGTGAAGGCTGAGTTTTAGAAGCCGGGCGAGTTCCTGAAGCCTCTTCCTATCCCCGAATGGAATTTTTATCACATATTGATGGAATTTGTCCATGGTTTACCTCAGTCGCAGTAGGGAAATGATGTGATTTGTGTGATTGTGGATCGCTTCACCAAATTGGAAATTTCATCCCAAATCGTAAAGAGGACATCATGGAGAAGCTGGTAGAGATGTACATTCGCAACATTGTGCGGCTTCATAGGATTCCTAAGAGTATCATTAGTGATCGCGATGGACGATTCACATCCAAGGACTGGAGGTTGGTACAGAAGAGCTTGGGCAAGAAGCTCAAGTTCAGTATGACGTTCCATCCTCAAACCGATGGACAAACCGAAAGAAGGAATTGTACAATGGAGGATATGTTGAGGATGTGTACCCTCGATTTTGGAAAGAAGTGGGAGGATCACCTCTTTATGGTGGAGTTTGCATATAAAAATAGTAACCAAGCAAGTATAAAGATGGCGCTATACGAAGCTTTGTAAGGAAGGTGATGTCAAACACTGATGTCTTGGATAGAGGCAGGAGACACCAAACTTTTGGAAAAATGGGTGGTGGATGATGCTTGTGAGTTGGTGCGGACCATTCAGGAGTGCATGAAGGTTGCTCACGATCAGCAAGCGAAGTATTTCAATGCTGGCCACAGGAACGTGGAGTTCGTTGTATGCGACAGGTATTCCTAAAGATTAAGCCGTTAAAAGGCATTTTGCGGATTCGATGACTCAAAAAGTTGAGTCCGAGGTTTTTGCGACCGTTTGAGATTACAGAATGCATTGGAGAAGTCGATTACCTGTTAGTGTTGTCTTTAGAGCTGAGCAGATTACATGATGTCTTGCATGTCTCCGTATTGAGGAAATCCTTAGTGGAGGCAAGCATTGTGGTCGAGTCAGCGGCAGTGCCGATAGAAGAGGACTTGGAGATGAAAGTCTGCCCAGTTAGCATAGAGGATTTGAAAGTTCCGTAGTTGCGGAACAAAGAAGTTAAACTCGTAAAGGTGCGCTGGGACAACTACGGGCGAGATGATTTCTCTTGGGAGCGTGAGCAACAAATGCGGGAGGACTTCCCAGAAATCTTTACGAGAGGTATGCTTATTGTTTGTGTGCATACTAAATTTCTAGGACGAAATTCTTATAATGGGGGAGGAGTTGTAACACCTAGTTTTTCAGAACGTGAATTTTTAGTAGCTATCATCAGACGATATTAGCTATCGCCCGACGGTAGCCTTGTTTCATTGAGTGTCGATACGTAAGCACTCGTTCGTCGAGCGTTGAGTTTTTGAGAAAGAGGTTACCGCACAGTCTTAGCCTTACTGCCCGGAGGTAACTCCAGGGTTGCGTCGAGAGCGTTGAGTTCTCAAGAAAGAGCTGAGTTCTCGAGAAAATGTCGACTTCTCGAGAAATGTACTACCGCGCAGCTTTATCCTGACCGTCGGCGTCAGCGCAGCAATTTTTGATGTCTTGCGGCTCGGGAAGCTACCACCGGAGTTACCGCACGGCGATAGCGGACGGAAGCAGTTCCGTCGTTTGGCTTGTTAGTCGTCTGATTGCTTTTAGAAGTTGATCCAATGCCTCAAGACGTTTTGTCCAAGTTCCACAAGTAGGGATGAGAGCCTTCTCCCTTCATCTTCTTCCCTTTTTGAGTGAAGGTCTGGGTTTGAGGTTAGAGTTGGAGGGGGAAGAAGGAGCTCTCTTTCCCCGCCATTGACGACGCTTTGGAGCTCCGATCATCGTTCCGAGGTCAGATCCGTGGAGAGGACATGGAGGCGCTCATTTTAATCAATACAAGATAAGGTTTTCATGGATAGGAAGTGGAGTCATAAGGTAATGTCACTTTTACTCTCAATTTTAGGATGCGTGCATGGCATCTACTCTTTTCTTGTTTTCTTTCAAGAATTCTAGGCACCAGATCTCTCAAATGAGAGGGATTCAGATTGCCATGATTCAAGAGAAGCCATAGGGTCGATTGTGTCCATACCCAGCATGATATTGCATTAGAAATCCTCCTTGTTAGTGGATTAGGCATTCTGGGTGAAGCCATCATCACGACCGTTAGTCCGACTCGAGGATGTTGCATAGCAAGCCTTAAGGATCTTGTAGAGATCCGTTAGCGGCAAGACGTCATTTGTGATGTTGTTTTCCCCCTCTTTTATGTGAGTACGTATAACCAGAACCGGACCTGGTGGAAATTAGAGTACACGCAGGGGCACGTGGATGGTACGGTACGAATGGTGGATTAGGGTGGGAAAGGTATGGGATTGTGATGTGCTAGATGTGGTTTGTCTCTATGGGCGGTGGGCTAGACCGTAACGTGCAAGTCATATGGGTACAGTGCCCCAGTGAGACGAACTCCCTTCTGTTAAACTGGCAAGAATGCCAAGCTTTGGACAAGCTCGGACGATACCAGCTGGGTCCTGTTGGGTCTCCTTCGGTGGACTTGGTCTCAATATTGGAGTCAGTCATGGGTCATCACGAACGGGTAGGGTCTAGCAAGGGTTCTTAGTATCGGTTGGATTGTGTGGCGGAATCCTGACGTGAGAAGTCAGAGCTTGCAGGAAAGCCCGAGGTTTTGAGACCCACGAGCGGGTGGGGCCAAGGAAAGAGTTCCGTGAGGCAGCTTGTACGTCGTTTTGGGGAAATTGGAAGAACCCTTGTGTTTGTGGTTTGAATGGAGATGGAGAAATTGGATGTACCCAATTGATGATGTGTTAAAAGCATGCGCTTTAGGGTGCCTTGGGTATAGCCCAGGTTTGCATACATACTACATTGTAGGCCACTTTTATAATATGCTCAACATAGAAACGTGTTTGTTGTATGAGACATCCAAACTTATTTTACTACTTTCACTATACATGTATATTTATATGCAAAGTGCTGACCTGCAGGGTGATGGAGTGCCCCGGGGTCTGCTAGGGTCGGCCGAGAGGAGATATGTTAGTTACACAGTTGAGGTCAGCCTTTGCTGACCCACGTTACAATCAATTTTTACAGGGCAAGGATCTCAAGCGGGAGCAAGCTTGCCTGCCAAAAAGGCCTAAGACTCATGAAATTTTACATGTTGAGTAATAGCTCTGTTATGTGGAATGTGACGCTTAATATACTATGTTTCCTTCTTGCACGCCGAGGTAGCTTAGGAGTGCTTAAGCACGTTGATGCTTGATGTTATTGTTTGAGTTTTGGACTCTCAATTGTTGTAAGGCCATAAGGTTGCTTGATTCTCAAATTTTAGTGAATAACTTCTAATCTTGTCCTGTTATTTCCACTGTGTTTAGTCTGAGTTTTAAGTTAGGTAGTTTATATCATCTTATAATGTTTAAGCTGTGCTGTCTGTATGTTGTGAGGCCCCGGCTGGACCCATATTATATGGTCATTACAAGGGAGACGTTATAGATTGAGCAACCTTCACTCAATGCCAAAACACTTAGAAAAAATTTTAGCCATTAGGTGTTGAGTGAGTAAGATTCACTCAACGCCAAAATACTTAGAAAGATTTTTTTTCTCTAGGCGTTGAATGAGTAAGCTTCACTCACTGCCAAACTGCTTAACTGGAGTTATGTCACTTGGCGTTGAGTGAGTGAGCTTCACTCAATGCATTTGGAATTAGCCAAATTTCTGTGAAATCACAGTCTCTGACTGACTAAGATTCATTTAACGATTTTTACCATATTTCATTGAGTGAGTAAGGTTCACTCAATACCTGTGGACTTCATTAAATTTCTACACAGATTTTTTATGGTGTTGACTGTCTCAGCTATACACAACGATTTATGTTGTATGTCGTTGAGTGAGTAAACTTCACTCAATGCCTGTGGACTTAGCCATATTTTTGCTCGTTTCTTCTTAGGCTTTAAATGTCTTAGCCTGTCTCACAGCTTTTTGCTATGTGGTGTTGAATGAGCAGACTTCACTCAACGCCTATGGACTTAGCCACATTTTTAGCCTGCCAATTGTTTGGCTTTGACTATCTAAGCTATACTTAACGCTTTTAGTCACCTGGCATTAAGTGAGTAAACTACACTCAATGTCTGTGTACTTAGGAGATTTCCATCATATCCAGCATCTTCCCTTGCATCTGGCGTTGAGTGAATTTGCTTCAGTCAACGCCTGTAGAATTAGACAGATTTTTGTCCCTCCACATCTTTACTTTGTGATCACCTATCACATCACTTGGAAAACCTGACCTATTAATGTTTAAGGACTAACCTGTATGCATGAACATAGGCATACATCAAATACAACTTTATGTATATCATTGACAAGATTGGCTTCTTCAAATCTAGGATAATATGGGCAATGGACCCAACAATCTCCCCTATTTGAAGAAGTCAAAACCCTCAATCAATTGAGTTAATGATATACACTAACATTTGCAGCAGTAGAACATTAACTTGAAAAATTAAAAACAAGAGAAGTTTTAGTTACCAAACTTCCATGTCAGTAGGGTGATCATCATCACACCTGCTCCCACTGAATTGTTGTTGTATGGTCTTGATCAATTTGATCATATCCTTCTCAAAGTTCTGATACTACTTGTATCTTTCTACTCCTATCGTCTGATACTAGATCACATCCTTTTCCTCCCCCTTTTGACTTCTGTAAATAGTCAGGGAGGTTCTGATTATCTGCTCCCTCTCAACTGAACAAATTGAGAGTGTTGGAGCAGTTTTGGACATGCTCCCCCTAAACTGAAGCATCTTATATCACATTTCCTGGTAGACAAACTAGTCTATACCAGTCTGGACAGTATTTGATCATGATACCATTGAACGTATATCTTTTGAAAAGTCTTCATTCAACTGAAAAAAAAATTTACCTGCAAGAAATAATAGTATTTGCAACAACATGAGGAGAAACTGAAGCTATACTAGGTTCAACATGCCCAATTTAAACTTAAAGGTGTTGAACTTTGCTTCATCAAGTGGCTTAGTAAAGATGTCAGCCACTTGCTTGTGTGTTAGGACAAACTCAAGGTTAATATCTTCATATTCCACATGTTCCCTAATGAAATATTATCTTATCTCAATATACTTAGTCCTGCTGTGTGAGACAAGATTTCTAGCAATTGAGATGGCACTAGAAGAGTCATAATATAAGGGACTTCTACTTATCTTGAGGTTATAATCCTGGAGCTGATGCTGGATCCATAGCAACTGGGAATAGCAGCTACCTGTTGAGATGTACTCTTACTCTACAGTTGAGATTGTAACACTTGTTTGATTCTTATTACTCCAAGGCACTAGTCTTCCTCCCAAGAATTGACAGGTGCTAAAAGTGCTCTTCATGTCCTCTTTGCAGCCTATAAAATCTGCATCTGAATAGCCAGTTAGTTCAAACACCTCATTCCTAGGGTTCCATAGGGCAAGATCTGGTGTATCCTTAAGATAACTCAAAATCCTCTTTACAGCTGAGTAGTGAGATTCTTTAGGGCATGCATGATACCTAGTACAAACACATGTAGCATACATGAAGTCTGGCCTACTTGTAGTTAGATATAGATGGGAGCCAACTATCCATCAATACAAAGATTAATCAACAGGTTTCCCTACCTCATCTTTGTTTATAGGCATACTTGACCCTATGGGAGTTTTCATGGTAGAGGAATTCTCCATACCAAACTTCTTGATTAACTCCCCAGTGAACTTAGACTGGGATATGGATAAACCATCATCAGTTTGTCTAACTTGGAGACCCAAGAAGAACTTAAGTTCACTCATACTGCTCATCTCAAACTTCCCTTGCTTAAGTTTGGCAAACTTCCTGCAAAGGTTATCATCAGTAGATCCAAAGATAATGTCATCTACATATATCTGGACTAGGATGATCTTACCCTTAGATTCCCTTAGGAATATGGTCTTGTATATCTTCCCCCTTGAGATTTGTTCTCAATGAGGAAGCTAGAAAAAGTCTCATAACATGCTCTAGGTGCCTGTTTTAGCCCATATAGAGCTTTCCTAAGTCTATAATAAAAAATAAGGTGAGTTAGGAATAACAAAACCAGGAGGCTGTTCAACATAGACTTCTTCTTTTAAGTCACCATTCATTAAAGCTAACTTCATATCCATCTGGTAGACCTTGAATCCCTTGTGTGCCACATATGTAAGGAATAGTCTGATGGCCTCAAGTCTTGCTATAGAGGTAAAGGTTTGATCAAAATCAAAACTTTCTTCTTGCATATACCCCTTAGCTACTAGCCTTGCCTTGTTCTTGATTATAATGCCATTTTCTTAAAGTTTATTACTTTAAATCCACTTGACTCCAATGATATTATGTCTTTGTGGTCTGGGAACCAGGTTCCAGACCGTGTATCTCTTAATCTAATTCAATTATTCTTGTATAACAACAATCCAGAACTGATCTATGTTGGCCTCTTCAAATTTCTTTGGCCCAACCTATGCTATGTTGACACTTCTGCTCTTGGTCACCACTCCTTGGTTGGTATCACCAATGATCTGGTGTCTTGGATGATCCTTTATATGTCTGATTTCTGGAGGCAATGTAGCTTCAGCATCAGCTACTGGGGCAACTTCTTACAGATCTTCACTTGTGTCTTGAGGCCCTTCCACTGAAATGTCCATTCCATCAGCTTAATTTTGGACTAATGGAGCAGCTTCTTTAAGTGCTAGTTGGTACATCATCTGTTCTATACCGACAGTATCATAAGAGGAGCTTGGCAGCTCATTTTTAATCATAGTAGACTCATCAAAGAATATATGAACAGATTATTCTACAACTTGGCTTTTCAAGTTGTAGATCATATAGTTCTTATTATGATTGTTGTACCCAACAAAAATATCATCAAAGGATTTGGTAGCAAACTCAGTCAGATAGAATTTCCCATTGTGAAACACATAGCACTTACTACCAAAGATTCTTAGATAGATCATGTTTGGTTTTATGCCCTTCAAGATTTCATATTGAGTATTCTTATGACTCTTGGTGATAGGGGCCCTATTGAGGACATGACATGCAGTATTCACTGCCTCGGCCCAAAACTATTCTGGGAGAGATGTATCACTCAACAAAGTTCTTTCAGCCTCTATGAGAGTCCTATTTTCCCTCCCAATAATCCCATTTTGCTGGAGAGTTCTTGGAGAAAAAAATTCTTGATGAATCACTTGCTCTTCACCGAACATTATCATGCTTTCATACTATAATTCACTTTTGATTTTGACCACTGAACTATTAAACTCATTCTGAAGTTTTTTAACAAACTTGATGAAGATGTTAAGGGTTTCATTCTTTTTCTTGAGAAAGAACACCCAAACAAACCTGGAATAGTCATCAACCACCATAAGGGTGTAGACTTTCCTACTAAGACTATGAACTGGCATAGGACCAAACAGGTCCATATGCAAGAGGTACAAACACCTCACAGAGTCTTTGGTCCCAATGCCCTTGAAAAAGGCTTTGGTCTACTTGCCCTTTTGGCATGCTGAGAAAATGTCCTCTTTGGTGCACTTCACATTAGGATAATTCCCACCTAGCTCTTGACTAAAGAGCTTGTCAATAGTCTTATAATTCAAATGAGCTAGCCTCTTGTGTCATTGGACACAATATGAGACTTTCTCATTTGCCACTAGACAAATATGAGAGTCTGTATCTAGACAAAGAAAGTTTGAATAGTAAACATTTCCACTCCTAGTGCCTGTCAAGATGACCTTTTGGTCACTTGACCTCTTAATCTGACACTCATCCTTGTGAAAGGTAATAACATAGCCAAGATCAGAAAGTTGGCGTATGCTTATGAAGTTTTGTTGCAACCCTTCAATATAAGCCACTTTTGTGATGGTGACGATATCATTGGTAATATTACCATAGCCTCTAGTCACCCCTCTATCTAAACCACCAAAGAAAACCTTGGGTCCATCTTTCACTGGAGTGTGCTCCTTCAAGTTGCTCCTTGTCCCGGTCATGTGCCTGGAATAACCAATATTCAAGTACCATATAGGGGTATGGCCACTTAACCTAACCTGTAATACACAATTTACTTTTCCTTACGACCCCGATTTCTATTGGTTCCTTGGTGCATGTTAGTCTTATAAAGAACTTGTCTACCAGCAACATTTCTAATTAGTAGACTAACAACTACTCTTGGCACTCTTGGATTGTGGCAGCAGTCTACAACAAAGTGTCCCACTTTGCCATAGCCCCAACATTCAAGAATTTTATATCTTCTTTTCTGTCTAGGCTTAGCAGTTTGGTTAACTGCTGGATGAACAATTGGAAGAGGAGCAGAAGACTTCTTCAGATTCCTTTCAGCAAGGATCTGATTGAAGGTAAGTCTTCTACCTAGCTTGTTTATCCTGCTCTGAGTTCCAACAATAGCAAGTTTCTTTTCAGAAAACATGCTTCTGATTACATCAGACACAACCAAACTAGACTTGCTGGAAGACTGAACTTTTGTCTGAGTTGTTGCAGAATGTTCCGGAACCTTATAGTAGCCACCTTCTTGAGAGTGGGGGTGAAGCATCAAAGACAAATGATCCATGATGGGCCATTTGAATTTCATTGTGAGCAGCCTTAAAGGCACTCACTCTGCCATGCCTTACACCTTGGCTATGAACATCTTTGTTCACACTAGTGGATCTACCACTCATCCTAGTGACCAAATAGGCTTTCTTGGTCATACCTGTTTCAAGGCAATAGGACTTTCCAGAATGAAATGAGAAGCTTGGAAACAAAAGGCTGAGCTAGAGCTAGAGCTAGAGCTTTGCCCTTCCCCTTGGAAGGAGCAAATCTTGTGCTTCCCTTGAATCCCAACCACTTCTTTCCCTTCTGAGAGGAGAATGAGTCTATCAAGGGTAACATGATACATGTCTTAGAATAGATACCCACTATTGTTTTCTCCAACCCGAGCCTCTCTTCAAGATCCTTGATGAGACTATTCTTCTACTTAATGGAGTCTATTTGGATGTCATTCTTATTTCCAAGATTGTTAAGTTCCCTATCCTTCTGATCCAGCAAAGGTGTTGTTTCAGTCAGCTGGGAAGAAGCCAGCTGCAGGGAGGCAATCTCCATAGCTTGCTTCTTTGACAACTTCTTCACACTTATTGAAGGCATCCATAAGTTCTCCATACCTATCAATCAATTGATTGGAATCTACTTCTGATTCAGAATCATCTTCACCATTGGATGAAGAGGCTACTGTACCAGTACTAGTCTCATATCCACACTCAGAAGAAGAGCATGATAGAGATTTTATCTTTCTTTGACCAGGCTAATCCTGGCTGGATTCCTGATCAGTCATTGCCAATCGGCCCAGGACAGCTATAGGTGTTGGGTCTGTTGATCCCAATATCCCAGATTTGTAAGATGACGAATGGGTCAATGACATACACGCATAATGTATTTAATGTGTGCATTAGTTCATGTATGTAGGTAGTCCATGATTGGACAGGTGAAGAAAAATGAGTTTATTAGTAAACTCAAAATTCGTCGAGCTTAGCTCGCAGTTCGTTGAGCTCAGCTTGAAGTTCATCGAGCTTAGTTTGCAGATCATCGAGCTAAGCTCAACACTTATCGTGCTAGAGCCATAAAAATTTACTAAGGCAAAAAGGCTGAGATCGCTGAGAAGATCAGAGTTCGTCGAGCTCAGCCCACCGATCATCGAACGCGGCTAAAGCTAGAGAACTGACTAAAGGTAAAAAAGTGTTGAGATAGCTGAGATAGCTGAGAAGAAAGTGTTGAGATAGATGAGAAGAAATCATTGAGACCACTGAGAAGAAAGCACTGAGATAGAAGGTTGTATCGACAGTTAAGAATAAAGCGCTGAGACCGCTGAGAATAAAGCGCTGAGATAGAAGCTTGTCTCAGCTATTATAAGAAATAGCTGAAACCGCTGAGACTGCTAAGACAGAAAGTGCTGAGACAGAGCTTGTCTCAATTGTTAATAAGAACTGCTGAGACCGCTAAGACAGAAAAACTGAGACAAATCCAGAAATAATTCACAAGTCCTGAAGCGTTGAGAGGCAAGAAAAATGGCATTGAGTGACTTAACATCACTCAACGCTTTATGGATTTCTGGAATATTTTCTAAGTCCAGATGGTGATGACCATTGCTGACGTCATCAAAGTCAATTTACATGTAGCCATTGCGAGAAAGCTACAGTGGCGCCGAAAGCTGCTTTATCCTTTTCTGAAGGAGATGGGGCGCAATAATCCTTGGCTGGGCCCACATACAATTATGTCGTTGATTCAAATCAATGCATATAAAAAGGAAAAAGAAAAAGGATTAGGGAAACAAAAAACAGACAGAGAACAAATACAGAAAATAAAAGAGAAAACTATAGGCATTTGGACATCTTCTTCTCCATCAAGCTTGAAAGCTCAAGTCCAGCAGAGATAGCCAGAAAAGAAAAGGAAGTTAGTTGAAGCTCTTCAAGCTCAGCAAGATAGATCTCTCCAGAATAGAGAAGCAGATTCATCCATTCAGCTAGCTGGTAGTTGCTCATCTGTGTTGCAGAAAAGTGTTAACTGCAGAAGAGGACTAATTACTTATACAGCAAGAGTGCTGGACTGATACCTCTCAGTCCAGTAAGGTAGACTCATAGATTTATCTCTAAGTCAGTTATTTTATTTTTCTTAAACATTCTAATTTACTTCCTGTAGGATTCAGTTTATCTAAATCTGAGTGTAGGGCACTTTGTGCATGAGGTAGGTGACTAATTAGTCACTAAGGTAAGTGCACTGTTGGGGCACTGAGGTAGGATCCAAGAGTGGATCTGAGCTGTAGGGCTTTATTTCCTGAGGTAGGAGAGTGTTGCTCTCTGAGGTAGGATCCAAGTGTGGATCTGAGGTAGGGTTGTCCTTCCTGCCTGAGTGTAGGGCCTTGTGCCTGAGGTAGGTTGCTGGAGAGTCACTGAGCTGTAGGTGAGAAGTGTGTCAGTGAGTTGTAGGCCTTGGAGGAGGCTGAGCTGTAGGTACATGGAAGGGTACTGAGTTGTAGGAGTGCTACAGCACTCTGAGAGTACGGCTGTGTGCCTGAAGCTGTAGGGATGAAAATCCTGAGTTGTAGGACTTAGAAATAACGCTGAGGTAGATGATCAGTAGATCACTAGGTTGTAGGAGCTCTACGGGGATCTGAGGTAGGAACCCTTGTGGTTGTGAGTTTGGATTCTATGATGAATCTGTTTATAAGGCTGAGGGCCTGAGGTTTAAGCTCTGAGGAGCATAGTGGTGGATTTTGTGCCAAGTCCAACAAATAAGTTGGATAGGTGGGATGGAAAGTGGATGTACCCAATTGGGGAACCACTATAAGTCTTTGTGTGTTTATTTTGTTGCTTGTTTTCATTCTTACTGTATGATCTAAGGACAATCTCTTCGATAGATCAATTTGAAATAAGCAAAAGAACAAATAAAACTTCAAAGATCTATTCACCCCCCCGGTAGGTGATTAGCTAACCTTCAGTTCAGCAACTTTCAAGTGGTATCAAAGGGAGGTTACTCAAAAAGGATTTAACAATCCGATTATACCTCCAAGGTTAGCTATAAGATAAAGGATGGTGTCTGGTGTAAACTACAAGAAATTGGGAGTCATGAAGTTACCAATCTGCAGAAAGAAAGTGTTTGGGCTCTAGAAGGAAAGGGTCGGGATATTCATGGATGTTGCTGACCCAAGGATCTACATCACAGTCAAAGAGGGACATTTCATCCTATAAAGATCTCAGTTTGGATGCCAACATCCAGACTCCTAAGTCTTATGAAGAAATGAACAAAGACGAGCTCCTCCTTGCCTCCATGGACAAGAGAGCTCAAAATATCATTGTCAATGTTGTAGATGATTCTACTTTCCAGAATATGGTGCACTATAAGACCTCCAAGGAGTTGTGGGACACCATAGTTGTGTTCATGGAAGGTTCGGAAGAGGTGAGGGATGACAGAAAATCCATGCTCAACCAAGAGTATGAGGCCTTCTGATAAGGAAAGTCTGAGGGCATTGCTGAAGGTTTTGAAAGATTTTTTAGAATTGTAAATGAGCTGAGAACATGTGGAAGGTTATTCAGCACCTATGAGCTGAATGACAAATTTCTTAGGTCCCTTACAAAGGATTGGGACACAAAGGTTTGTGCCATCAGGGAGATGGGCAAGCTGGCTGACACTCCACCTCCAACCCTGTTTGGAAAGCAACTGTCTTATGAGATGAAGCTTGCAGTAAGGAAGGAAGAAGAAGATAAGAGCAGTAAATCATAGAGCAAGGAGAAATCTGTGTCCTTCAGAGCTGATGCTTCGACCAGGAGCAGAAGTAAGATCTCTCCAGTCAAGAGAACTATTGAGTCAGAATCTGAGAGCTCAAGGTCCAGCTCCTCTGACATACATATATCTGATGAGGACCTTGCTGCCTTCTCCAGGAAATTCTAGAAAATCATGAGGAAGGGGCATTGGAAGAACAGAGGGCCATCATCCTCCTCACAACACAAAAGGAAATCCTCTAAGGAGGACAGGTATGCTCCAAACTCTAATAAACAATCTTCCTCTAATATTATCTGCTTCTGCTGCAACAAACCTGGGCATGTTGTTAATGACTGCCTAGTGAAGAGGAAAGAAGGAGTAAAGAAGCACCATAAGGGAAAGAAGAAAGAGAAGTCCCTTGTGTCCAAAAAGTAAAAGACCTGGTCTGTCTCCTCCTCCGGGTAAGACAGTGAAGAAGAAGAAGCCTATATTGGGCTAATAGTTGTTGCTGAACAAGAATCTGAAGAATACACTACAGCTAGAATAAGGATAAGGTCCCCTCTATCTCACTAAGATAGTGACTCAGAGATGGATGAAGATGAAGAAGAAGATGCTTAATGCTTTGGATTGATGGCAATGGCAAATGAAGAAAGCAGTCAGGATCTGCCTGGTCAGTCTCAAGTAAATGCTAAATCACAATCTTTTATTACAAGTCATGAGGCTGGCTCAAACTCTGAAGCTCAATGATCAAGAGATGAAGGGGATTCATACTCTGAGGATGATGTCAAATCCATAATTGCCAAGTATGGAGAACTTCTTGAGGCATTCAAGAGGTGCAAGCTACTTGCCAAGAGACAGGCAAAAGAGCTTCTTAGTCTTAAAAGCAAGTGTGAAGGCCAAGAAAAAGCAGTCACTGATATGGCTACGCATGCAGCCCAGCTCAAGGAGATCATTAACAGTGAGTCTGTGGTAAGAGTCTCAAATGAGAAACTTATCTAGAAACTTGAAAATGATCTATTAAGTGAGAAATTTCTCGTGACCAAATTTTCTAAGTCAAACATTATGTTGCCCTTAATTGACACCCACCTTACCCAAGCTGGTAAGAAAGGTTTGGAATGTAAGGGACCTGCTAAACTTCCAATCCAAAAGGAAAGAGAAAAGGGAAGGCACCAGTTGTGCCTCTAGCCTCATTTCCTCAAATTCCATTTCATAGAGTGTTGTTTCCTTCTAACAGATATGACCATGAAAGCTTTTATGGTCATTGGGAAAATGGCAGATCCACTGGTATGGACCAATGTAACCCTAGCCAAGGTGGAAGAAACAATCATGTGAGAGCCTTAAAGGCTGCCCCTGAGGAAATTAAAATGGCCCATCCTGGACCATTAGTTTTTGGTGCCCCAACCACAAAACTCAAAGATAATGCTGCTGTAGTGAATCTAATTCATCCAACAAAAGTAATGACTCAACGTGAGTCTTCTGGCATGGCTGGAATGGCAATCTCAGATTCTATCAGATGCATGTTAGCTAAAAAGAGACATGCAGCTAGTGGTTCTCAAAAAGAACCAAAATAGCCAGCTAAAAGACTACCCTTTAGTCAAACGGCTGTGAAAGAAGACAGAAGTATAGAGCAACACATCTCCCCACTGTTCAGGGAGCAGTACAGGCTAATATTAGTCCCAAACAGAAAAGGAGATACAATATCTATGAGTGTTGGTGTTGTGACAAAGTGGGACACTATGCTGTAGATTGTTGGCAAAATCCTTCAGTGTCTAGAGGTTGCCAACCTGTCAGAAATTCTGTATGAAGGCATGGTTATTTTCAGACAAATGTGAACCTAGGACCCAACAGATACTGGGGTGCTAAGGTAAGGTGATTTGTGTTATTTTCAGGTTAGTTCAAGTACCAATTCCCCTAAATGGTACTTGGACAGTGGTGTTTCAAGCACATGACTGGAACAAAGGAGCTATTGAAGGAGTGCATGAACCCAAGGTCATCTTTGGATGCTCTGATAAGGGGATAACTAGAGGTTATGGTAATATCTCAAATGACATAATTACCATCACAAAGGTGGATTATGTGGAGGATTTGCAACACAACCTCATAAGCATAAGCCAAATATATGATCTTGGTTTTAACATTTCCTACCACAAGGATAAGTGCCACATCAAGAGGTTAAGTGACCAAAGTGTCATCTTAACAGGCACTAGGAGTGGGAATGTATGTTGCTTAAACTTTTCTTGCTTAGATAATAGTTCCCCTATATGCCTAGTTGTAAATTACAAGACTATTGGTCAGCTCTTCTGTAATGAGCTAGTTAGCAATGGTCCCAAAATAAAATGCTCCAAGAAGGGTATCTGTGTTGCTTGCCAAAAGGATAAGCAGACTAAGACCTCTTTCAAGATCATTAGGGCCAAGGACTTAGTGAGATGCTTGTATCTCCTACATATAGACTTGTTTGGTCCTAAGCCTGTTCATAGTCTAGGTACGAAGGTCTACACCCTTGTGGTGGTTGATGACTATTCCAGGTTTACTTGGGTGTTCTTCCTTAGAAGAAAGGATGAAACCCTTAAAATCTTCATGAATTTTGTCAGTCAAATTCAGAATGAGCTTGCATGCCCTGTTGTCAAAATGAGAAGTGACCATGGAACTGAGTTTCAGTCTGCTGCTATGACTACATTCTGTGAAGAGCAAGGGATTCATCAAGAATTCTCCTCTCCAAGAACACCCCAACAAAATGGCTAAACTGAGAGGAAAAAAAAGACTCTCATAGAAGCTGGGAGAACATTATTGAGTGACACTTCTCTCTCTGAATATTTTTGGGCTGAGGCAGTTAATGTTGCATGTCATGTGCTCAATAGGGCTTCTATCACTAAAGGCCACAAGAAGACTCCTTATGAGATCTTGAAGGGCAGAATACCAAACATATCCTATTTCAGGATCTTTTCTTGCAAGTGTTTCATCCTGAACAATGGTAAGTCAAAAGTGACTAAGTTTGCTGCCAAATTCCATGTGGGGATCTTTGTTGAGTATATCAATAATAGTAGGGCATATATAGTCTATAACTTGATAAATCAAGTTGTAGAAGAATCAGTCAATGTAGTGTTTGATGAGTCATGCAGGATTGACAGTGAGCTGTCAAGCTCTTTTCCTAGCTTTGCAGGTACAGAAGTCTTGATGGAAATGTTTTCCATCAAAGATAAAGACCCAGCTATACAAGAAAAATGTGAAGAGGGATGCTAACCAAAGGAAGCACAGGACAGTCAAGCTGGAAATGAAGACCAACCTGCTGAAGAAAATGGTAATCAGCAGGAAGCAGTCAGACTGCACCTTGTAGTCAAATATCTGATAGATCATCCTCCAGATCAGATAATAGGTGAGGCTAGCCAAGGTGTATAGACCAGAAGCAGGAGTCTCAACACAGCTCTTTATTCCAGCTTCCTGTCACAAGAAGAGCCAAAGAAATTTGAAGAAGCAAATCAAGACCAATTCTGGATTGGTGCGATGTAAGAAGAACTGAACCAGTTAAAAAGGTGCATGATCTGGAAGCTGGTTCCCAGACCAGATTGACACAATGATATTGGAGTCAAGTGGATTTTCGGAAATAAACTTGATGAAAATGCCATTTTAATAAAGAATAAAGCTAGACTTGTGGCCAAAGATTATAGACAGGAAGAGGGGATTGATTATGATTAGACTTTTGCCCCAGTTGTAAGGTTGGAAGTAATCAGACTGTTCCTTGCATTTGCAGCATTCCAGGGATCCAAGGTATTCTAGATGAATGTCAAGTTTGCCTTCCTGAATGGAGACTTGAAGGAAGAGGTTTATGTAGTGCAGCCTCCAGGTTTTGTAGATTCTAACTCTCCTACTATTGTATATAGACTTAGGAAATCTCTTTATGGGCTCAAGCAAGCCCCAAGAGCATGGTATGAGACATTATCTACCTTTGTCATTGAGAATAAATTCTTAAGGGGGTAGATAGACAAGACCCTATTCCTAAGGGAATCTAAGGGCAAGATCATCCTAGTCCATATTTATGTTGATGACATAATATTTGGCTCTACTAATGACAACCTCTGCAGGAAGTTTGCAAAGCTTATGCAGGGGAAGTTTGAGATGAGTTGTATGGGTGAACTGAAATTTTTCTTGGGACTCTAAGTAAAACAGATGGATGATGGTCTATCCATATCCCAATCAAAGTTCACCAGGGAGATAATCAAGAAATATGGCATGGAGAATGCTTCCACCATAAGAACTCCCATGAGCTCAAGTATGCCTTCAGACAAAGATGATCCAGGGAAGCCTGTTGATCAAAATCTATATATAGGTATAGTTGGCCCCCTTCTCTACCTCACTGTAAGTAGGCCTGACATTATTTATGCAACATGTGTCTGTGCTAGGTATCAGGCCTGCCCTAAAGAGTCTCACTACAATGCTGTGAAAAGAATCTTGAGATATCTTAAGGGCACCCCAGATCTTGCCCTATGGTACCCCAGGAATGGGGAATTTGAACTAACAGGCTATTCAGATGCAGATTTTACATGTTGCAAGGAGGATAGAAAGAGCACTTCAGTCTCCTGTCATTTTCTAGGTGGAAGGCTTGTCTCTTAGAGCAGCAAGAAACAAACAAGTGTTGCAATATCAACAACAGAGTCAGAGTATATATCAGCTGGAAGCTGCTGTGCTCAGTTATTATGGATTCAGCATTAACTTCAGGACTACAATATTCAGATAAGTAGAACTCTACTCTTTTGTGATTCTACTAGTGCAATTTCTATAGTTAGCAATCCTGTCTCCCATTGTAGGACTAACTATATAGAAATTAGGTATCATTTCATTAGAGAACATGTGAAAAGGGAAGACATCTCCCTTGAGTTTGTCTCCACAATCAAGCAAGTGGTTGATATCTTCACTGAGCCACTAGATGAAGCCAAATTCAACACCTTCAAATTTGAATTGGGTATGTTGAATCATGTGTAGCTTCAAGTCTCACTTCTACCATATGATGCACTGTCCATTTTATAGGTAGTGCAAGTTCTTCCTCCAGATAATGAAGATGGTGTGCAACTGTTGAGGGGGAGCTAGCCCAAGAGCTGTACTGGATTCAGTCACAGTGGGAAAATCTACTCCAGACAGATAGGGGGAGAAAAATCCCTCAGAATGCTCCCTATTGCAGAAGTCAAAAAGGAGGAGGATAGAAGTCAAAGGGGTAAGAAGAATAGACCTGTGAAATAGTATGGATGGCAGCATATCAGGGGGAGTAAGTAATTCTCCAGAGGCTGGAGAAATATGGTAACATTTCCACACTTTACTAATGTTAAAATTTGTTTATGATGAATATGATGCGTTGTTAATGACCTGTATTTTTTGACTTCTTCAAATAAGGGGAGATTGTTGGATCTATTGATCCCAATATCCCAGATTTGTAAGAAGTCAAACGGGTCAATGACATACACGCATAATGTATTTGATTTGTGCTTTAGTTCATGCATGTAGGTAGTCCATGATTGGACATGTGAAGAAAAATGAGTTTAGTAGTAAACTCAAAATTCGTTGAGCTCAGCTTGCAGTTCATCGACCTTAACTTGAAGTTCGTCGAGCTCAGTTTGAAGATCGTCGAGCGTAGCTCAACACTTATCGCGCTAAAGCCAGAAAAATTTACTAAGGAGAAAAGCGTTGAGACTACTGAGAAAATCAGAGTTCGTCGAGCTCAGCCCACAGTTCGTAGAACGTAGCTAAAGCCAGAAAAACTGACTAAAGGTAAAAAGCGCTGAGATAGCTAAGATAGCTGAGAAGAAAGCGCTGAGATAGCTAAGAAAAAAGCGTTTAGACCGTTGCGAAGAAAGTGCTGAGACAGAAGGTTGTCTCAGTAGTTAAGAATAAAGCGCTGAGACCGCTGAGATGAAAGCGCTGAGAAAGAAGCTTATCTCAGCGGTTAATAAGAAACAACTAAAACCGCTAAGACCGCTGAGACAGAAAGTGCTGAGACAGAAGATTGTCTCAGCTGTTAATAAGAACCGCTGAGACCGCTGAGACAGAACCGTTGAGACAAATCCAGAGAAAATTCATAAGTCCTGAAGCATTGAGAGCCAAGACAAATGTCGTTGAGTGACTTAACATCACTCAACTCTTTATGGTTTTCTGGAATATTTTTTTAAGTCAAGATGGTGATGACCATTGCTTACGTCATCAAAGTCAATTTACATGTAGCCGTTGCAGGGAAGCTGCAGTGGTGCCGAAAGCTGCTTTGTCATTTTTTGAAAGAGATGGGGCTCATCAATACTTGGATGGGCCCACAAATAATTGTGTCATTGATTCAAATCAACTCATATAAAAAGGAAAAAAGAAAAAGTATATATGGCAACGAAAAATGGATGGAGAACAAATGCAGAAAATAAAAGAGAAAACTAGAGGAGGCTGGACATCTTCTTCTCCATCAAGCTTGAAAGCTTAAGTCCAACAATGATAGCCTGAAAGGAAAAGGAAGTTAGTTGAAACTCTTCAAGCTCAGCAAGATAGTTCTCTCCAGAACAGAGAAGCAGATTCATCCATTCAGCAAGCTGGTAGCTGCTCATCTGTGCAGCAGAAAAGTGTTAACTGGAGAAGAGGACTAATTCCTTCTACAGCAAGAGTGCTGGACTGATATCTGCTCAGTCCAGCAAGGTAGACTTGATGCGTGTAAATCGGCAAGCGCACCGGTCGCACAAGTAATAAAGTTTTGGGAATAAATCCCCGAGTGTCGGTCTCTTGAGGAATGCAATTAGCGTAGAACGGCAACAGTATAGAGAATATCGTTATAAGAGTTATAAATAGAAAAAAAGAGGAAATAGAGGACTTGGGAGATTGTGGATGTTTGATCTACTGAACTAGTAAAAGCTATGCGGGTTGAAGGCACCGCTTCGGAAGGTGGAGTGGGTTTGTCGGCCGCGATGTCGAACTTCAGTTGGGCGAGTGGAAGGGAAGCTAATGGATTGAAGTGTTCTTGTGTGGAGTGCAATCGAATAAGACACGGGAATGGAGTGGATGTGGGGTGAGCGAGGCACATTCCAAGACAATACTCACAAGCATAAGAAAATACTAACATTCCATTAGTTATAAAATAAACTTGATGTTCATGGATGGAAGTGTTCATTACACTGCTCAAAACATTCATACTATAGAGGAAGGGGAAGAGGAGTAAACCAAAAGAGAGTGAAGATCCACCGCGGGTCGTGGCCGGAGTAGAGAGTTGTCAATCCGCTTCCGGGCTCAGTCCAAGGAGGCTTCTGGTACCAATGAGCTGTCACCTCGAAGGCCTTCAAGTCCGTTCTCTAGGTTGTCTACTTCACCAACTCCGGAGGAAATCTTGGAGTTGAAGTCATTAATGGCCGAGGGCTTCGCCGGAGAGTTGAAAAGCTTAGGAGTAGTTGGCAATGGCCTCCCGACGAAGGTGGAGGTGATGGAGCAGCTGGAGAAGTGAAATGGCAATTCCCGCGCACTCTCCGATCGCAGCAAATGACAGGCGTTGACCTAAATCGCGGAGCAGGGCCTTAAATACGAAGGCAGCAGAAGCAGTGCGCATGATCAGTGGCGTACGACCAGTGGTCGTGCGCACTGTCGGTCGATGATCGTGCGACTTTTCCAAATAGACCTGCAACCTGGACAAGAAGCATCAGCATAAATGCGCACGAGCAGTGGAGCACGACAAGTGGTCGTGCGCACTAAGGCTAGTGCTCGTACGATTACCTAGACAGGATTTGGAAAAAGAGAGTGTAATGCGCACGATCGGTGGCGCACGACCAGTGGTCATGCGCAATAAGTCCAGTGGTCGTGCGCAGTATTCCTGCATCGTTCGGTGTCTCCCGAGCTATTCCGGAGCACGCACACGACCCCTTCACCTGCAGAAGATGCAGATAGTCCACCAAAACATGCACACCACATCCCCGAGATAGGGCTAAAGAATAACAAAAATATAGAAAAATAGAAAGCAGACAGAAACGGGCCTACAGTGCACTTAATCCTGAAATAGGTACATAAGCACATATAAGCAATAAAGGCTCTCAAGTGTAGTGCTAAGACGATAAAACTACCGCAGATGAGTCCAAAAAATAGTGTAAAATGTGGTCTCATCACACCCCCTGACTTAACCATTTGCACGTCCCGAGCAAATCATCACTCTGTGAACTAGAAAATAGCTAACTGGCTCAGAAATTTCAAAAAGAAGTAAGACGAGAAATCAAATACATCATGGGTATAGAAGATATAATAGAAAAACTTTTTAATTATACGACGTAGTTTAAACTATTCGACAGACGTAAATAAATATTGTAATTGCTCAAAATTAGAATTCTAGAGGATCTTGCGATCATGTGTAGGAAGAAAGTAGGCAGACCACTAATGTGAGCATTACCAAAGTTCGGGACTCAAGATCACCTCCAAAGGAATCCACCAATATCGGGGACCATATGCTTGCACGTTCACACTCTCTCCACGGCGCAGGTGAGACTCAAGCATGAATCAGTAGGACTTGTAGGATACAATGGGGCTTAGGCGAAGGCTTGGTAGTCAAAGATAAACATGAAGGCTCTATGCAACCAAAGCGAGTGAATAAAACCCAAACCAATACAGCCACTTAGAAATGAACGGGGCACACACCCCCCAGACTTAGATTGAAAACTGGGTGTGAACACGGCTGAAGCCGACCAAAATCAATAAAGAGGATGGGGATCAAAATCTCAAAGCAATTATTTTCATATTTTTCTCTTTTGCGCTTATCGGCTTTTTATTTTTTTTAATTTTTTTTTCTTTTCTGCGCTAGTAATACCCAAACATAGCAAGCAAAACGTTAATGAATTCAACACCCCCAAAAACAATGTCCACTTATCACAACCTCGACAAAACAGTAAATACAAATCAGCTCAAGCATTTGATTGCGATGGTGGGTTTAGCTTCAGGCCTTGGTGAAAGTGAGTGGAGCTGGATCAAAGGAAGGGTAGGCACAAATTTGGCATGCAATGGTTAACAGGTAGGAAAGGCTAAACAAGGCTCAAACTAGCCAAAATGAAGGCCTACGTCATGCTCACGCTTGACTAACCGTGCACCAATGCTTCAAGAGTAGCTTAGGGCAAGTTCTTAGCCACCGAGAAATATGATCCTCCCTCCCGACTCGAGCAATACAAGTCTAGTGGCGGCTACACACATTCCTACATTATCGTTCGATTACCCCAGATTCAGATTTTGAGCAGTACAAACAATATTTACGTCTGCAGAAAAATATAAACTACGAGCATAAAGAAAAATTAATTATATCCTAGTTCTACACAAACCATGAGTACTCGATTAGGAGCACTGCATGAGTTTCGAACTACTCAATTCTGAAATCCTAAGCCAGTACCACTATTTTAAAGTTGACACAAAAACAATAAATTGGACTCGGGTTGTGCGCGTGGGTAAGAGCGCACTCATGTGGGTGATTCAGTGTGTGCAACATAAATCATGAAATAAGTAAACAAGAAACTGGTATGCAATAGAAAGTGTGGTGTAGTGACCACAAGCATGCTCTCCCCACAGACTTAAAGTCAACAACTAGTAAAAATCAGCATGTCAGATATGATAAAAAGCTAGGGTAGGAAGTACCTATGCTCAAAATTGAGCATACAAGTCGTGCAATGAGATGTCCAAGTGCGGCCAAGTTGCCGTGCCTCAAATATTCCTGCACCTGCAATTGAAGGATTCCAGCCAAACAAAATATGGAAACAGGAATATATGAATATATAAAAAGAAATCAAAATACAACATAGGACCAAACGGTCCAACTTGGGTTGTCTCCTGAAAGCCCTTTTGTTTACCGTCCTTAAGGTGGACCAAATACCTGTATTAGCAGTTCAAATAGGATATAGATATATATCAAAAAAAGAAAAAACAACAGTCGGCTCCCAGATGGGCGCTCACAAAAATATAGTAGTTGTCTTGCTCAGAAAATACTAATAATAGAAAAGAAACAGAAGGCATGGTAGACTATCTCTGTGGTGAGCTCCACTCACTCCCCCTCACTATCACTGTCGTGAATCTCGATGTGCGACGGACGTGGACCAGGTGCTGATGGGGCGACATGAGTGGGCGGTGGTTGAATGTTCAACTTGCCTCGCACTGCTTGCTGATAAATAAAATCCTGCATCCAAAACTGGGAAGCTTCCAGATCACCAAGGCGCTCGGACAAATATGGGATGCCCCGCTCTTGAGCTGAGCTGAACAGACGGCTAGATTACCCCTCATGCTTTATGGGAGGCCTCAGTTGTTGTTGACTCTGCTACGGTGGCACTCCTGCACTCCGCCTACCCATAGCGAAAGATTCACCCGGCTCTCCTTCATCTTCCCCTTCATCTTTACCCGCAGGCGCATCACCAGGCATGCGGACAATAAACTTCCGGCCACCTTTTCTCCCAACCACACGTAGCAAATGGCAACTCACCAGGTTGGCCCTGAAGATCATGGATGGGGCAGTGACCTGCACCATCGGAGGTAGCTGGCTCCAAACTCCCAAACTTTTGGCGATGCGGGTAATGTAGTAAGCACCCCCTCTCGCGCCCGCGAGACCATAAGTGGCTTCGTGGTGGAAGAAATAGGCCAGCATATACCACAAATGGAGGGGGTACTACTGCTGCATGCTACATAAGGAGATCAAATCCTGCCACCCCACCACATTCTTGCTCAGGGCCCTAGCGGTGAGTGAGTACTAAGCAAATGCTGCATAAACCTGAGAGCGGGGGAGACAATCTTTGTTGACTTGGCACGGCGGGCTACGTACTCCTCGTTACCTCCGGTCAGAGAATGCCAAGCGGACCGCGGAGTCACACCCTCTGGAAAATCAATGCACAATTCGGGGAAATTAATCTAGGATGCCTCTGCCTCAGAATAGACGCCTGTATGAATGGCAAGCTCCGGCAGTGTGACAGTGAAGACATTTCCCATCATCCGAAAGGAACAAGTGGGGACATAGCGGTTGTCCTCAGTTGTATCCCAAGTGAATGTGGAAAGGAATTCTAATGTCAATTCCCGGAAGCCAAGCTCGTCCCACTCGAACAACTTGCTCCAAAAATCGAAAGAGTAGAGAATGAGCACGGCCTCTGCTAATGCACCGTCATCCCCAATGGAACGCAGCTCGTTCCAATCCACAAGCCGCTGAGAGAGGAATGGCTTGTCCTTCAAGGAATTATAGCGTTGAGTATGCTCTGCCTTAGCAAAGGTTCCCATTCTTCCCAAGATCTGAGCAGGGGTTGCTGAAGCACGACCGGATCGTTGATAGGCCTTGACTATAGGGCGGCGTCTAGGCTCCATTGCAGCACAGTGAGGAAGAGAGATATGAAGTTGAGGGATCCTACCGGAGGAGAGAGAGCCGAACCACCAGAGAGGAATCGGAAGGGGATGAGCACCGACAACGCACGTGCAGCGGACCAAGCAGGAGATTAGGGCGCACGCACAGTGGACAGCGGCTGGAATTAAAAAGAAACCGGGCATGTGCACGACCAGTGGTCTGCGATTATAAGTAGTGCGCACGACCAATGGTCATGCACAGTGAAATTTTTCACACGCCCGAGTTTTCAGTCTATTTCACACTGCTGACCACGTGGTGAAACAAAGAGCTCATCACGCAGCTGGGCTACCACACCCAAATAATGAAATACAAACAAAAATTTAACGAAAGAAACACTATCCTAGATAACTGTTGGGTTTATTGTCTCCCAACAAGACTTATTCAAAATCTGAGCATTTCCTAACTGATGGGCGAATGAAACTTGAAATGTGTAGGCAGAGGTTCATGGTCGCGCTGCGGTAGCGGGTACCGGAACGGAGATAGAACATAAGCCCCAATACCTGTATACGTATACCTGTCGTAAGTGTCAGGCATGGGCAGACAGTAACTTGGGAAGCTCATCGGCTCCAACTCCACCTGCATCTGGTTACAATAAGTCCTAGGCCGCATTACAGGCCCTTGCACTGATTGGACCAATTCCACAATGTGGTCCTACATGGAAGTAAACACGAGAGGAGGGTCAAGAAATAAACTAGAAGAATAACATAAACGAACCTCAATCTTGGGGATGATCCCAGAGTCATCCCCCGTCGGTGAAATTGAGAGCGCTTCCAAACAGCTGTCTAGGCTAGTGCAAGGATGTTCTAAAGCTGCATCTGCCTCGTCCATGCCTCGGGCATCCTCACATGGGGTGAAGGTAGCAACCTCTACCACGGAGTCGTCCTCCTCGACTGGATCTAACAGAACGCTGGAAATGCTAATTTCCACCTACGATTCAATCTCAACAGCACTGTCAGAAGAAGAAAGAATGCTATGCAAAGAAGAAGGTGAAGGCACGAAGCTTGGTAGGACATTGAGCGCTGGCTCTCCATAACTAAAAGATTCTATGCTAGGTGATGTATGCACTTCAGGAGTATAAATAGCAGTGTCGGAATGGGGATAATCACATATATCGGTGCACATACCTGGGATGTCTTTTCCATAACAGAGAGATGGCAATGGTACATACCCCGATACAGAAGGGATGTTGCCCAAGGTTGAAGTGGAGACAATCCGAAAATCCGGCTCGTCATCCACCGCTAGCTCAGCTAGGTAAGCGGTGCAATCCTTCAATGCATGATCCCAGCTTCGATAAAAAAGGCACTGCTTAGCTGGCTTCGGCGGTGCAACGGGTGCGGAAGCGGAATAAAAGTAGTGCGGCAATGGCTCCGCGGGTCGGTAGCTAACCGACTTATGTCTACGATATGTAGATTCCTGAATTTCCTGGCTACTATAATTCTGAGGGCATTTGTCGCTAGCATGAGAGATGTCTCCACAATGACGGCAACGGATATTTAAATTGGCCCACATTGCAGAGATTTCAAATATAAATGATACAACTACTTGGCATAGATTCTGCGAATAAAACTAACAATTCCATCTGACGGAATAACAACACAAGAGAAAAGGGATCAAAAACAACAAAACAAAACAATACAACTCGTATAACGAAATTCTCAGTCATCCGAAGTCGCTCTACAATTGCATTCCCCGGCAACGGCGCCAAAAACTTGATGCGTGTAAATCGGCAAGCGCACCGGTCGCACAAGTAATAAAGTTTTGGGAATAAATCCCCGAGTGTCGGTCTCTTGAGGAATGCAATTAGCGTAGAACGGCAACAATACAGAGAATATCGTTATAAGAGTTATAAATAGAAAAAAAAGAGGAAATAGAGGACTTGGGAGATTGTGGATGTTCGATCTACTGAACTAGTAAAAGCTGCGCGGGTTGAAGGCACCGCTTTGCAAGGTGGAGTGGGTTTGTAGGCCGCGATGCCGAACTTCAGCTGGGCGAGTGGAAAGGAAGCTAATGGATTGAAGTGTTCTTGTGTGGAGTGCAATCGGATAAGTCACGGGAATGGAGTGGATGTGGGGTGAGCGAGGCACATTCACAGACAATACTCACACGCATAAGAAAATACTAACATTCCATTAGTTATAAAATAAACTTGATGTTCATGGATGGAAGTGTTCATTACACTGCTCAAAACATTCATACTACAGAGGAAGGGGAAGAGGAGTAAACCAAAAGAGAGTGAAGATCCACCGCGGGTCGTGGCCGGAGTAGCGAGTTGTCAATCCGCTTCCGGGCTCAGTCCAAGGAGGCTTCCGGTACCAACGAGCTGTCACCTCGAAGGCCTTTAAGTCCGTTCTCTAGGTTGTCTACTTCATCAACTCCGGAGGAACGCTTGGAGCTGAAGTCATCAATGGTCGAGGGCTTCGCCGGAGAGTTGAAAAGCTTCGGAGTAGTTGGCAATGGCCTCCCGACGAAGGTGGAGGTGATGGAGCAGCTGAAGAAGTGAAATGGCGATTCCCACGCACTCTCCGATTGCAGCAAATGACAGTCGTTGACCTAAATCGCGGAGCAGGGCCTTAAATACGGAGGCAGCAGAAGCAGTGCGCACGATCAGTGGCGCATGACCAGTGGTCGTGCGCACTGTCGGACGATGATCGTGCGACTTTTCCAAATAGACCTGCAACCTAGACAAGAAGCATCAGCATAAATGCGCATGAGCAGTGGCGCACGACCAGTGGTCGTGCGGACTAAGGCCAGTGCTCGTGCGATTACCTAGACAGGATTAGGAAAAAGAGAGTGTAATGCGCACGATCGGTGGCGCACGACCAGTGGTCATGCGCAATAAGTCCAGTGGTCGTGCGCAGTATTCCTACATCGTCAGTGTCTCCCGAGCAGTTCCGGAGCACGCACACGACCCCTACACCAGCAGAAGAGGCAGATAGGCCACCAAAACGTGCACACCACATCCCCGAGATAGGGCTAAAGAATAACAAAAATATAGAAACACAGAAAGCACACAGAAACGGGCCTACAGTGCACTTAATCATGAAATAGGTACATAAGCACATATAAGCAATAAAGGCTCTCAAGTGTAGTTCTAAGACGATAAAACTAGCCCAGATGAGTCCAAACAATAGTGTAAAATATGGACTCATCAAGACTCATAGATTTATCTCTGAGTCAGTTGTTTTATTTTTCTTGAACATTCTAATTACTTCATGTAGAATTTAGTTTATCTAAATCTGAGTGTAGGGCACTTTGTGCCTGAGGTAGGTGACTAATTAGTCATTGAGGTAGGTGCCCTGCTAGCGCACTGAGGTAGGATCCAAGAGTGGATCTGAGCTGCAGGGCTTTATTGCCTGAGGTAGGAGAGTGTTGCTCCCTGAGGTAGGACCCAAGTATGGATCTGAGGTAGGGATGTCCTCCCACCCTGAGTGTAGGGCCATGTGCCTGAGGTAGGTGACTGGAGAGTCACTGAGTTGTAGGTGACAAGTATGTCACTGATTTATAGGACTTGGATAAGGCTGAACTGTAGGTACCTGGAAGGGAAGTGAGTTGTATGAGTGCTGCAGCACTCTGAGAGTAGGGCTATGTCCTTGAAGCTATAGGGCTGAAAAGCATTAGTTGTAGGCCTTAGAAATAAGGTTGAGGTAGGTGATCAGTGGATCACTAAGATGTAGGAGCTCTGCAGGGTTCTGATGTAGGAACCCTTGTGGTTCTGAGTTTAGATTCTATGAAGAATTTGTTTATAAGGCTGAGGGCCTGAGGTGTAAGCTCTGAGGAGCATAGTGGTGGATTTTGTGCCTAGTCCAACAAATAAGTTGGATAGGTGGGAGGGAAAGTGGATGTACCCAATTAGGTAACCACTATAAATCTTTGTGTGTTTGTTTTGTTGCTTGTTTTCATTCTTACTGTAGGATCTAAGGACAATCTCTAGATAGATCAATTTGAAATAAGCAAAAGAACTAATAAAACTTCAAAGACCTATTCACCCCCCCCCCCCCCCCCGTAGGTGATTAGCTAACCTTCAGTTAAGCAACTTTCAATAGACATCTTCTTCATCTTCATCATCCACCTCTAAATCACAGTCTGATTGTGATAGAGGGGTCCTGATTCCTATCATGGCAGCAGGATAGTCTTCATCTACTGCTACAGCTATTTGTTTAGCAGCACCAGCAACCAGCCCAATACAGTCTTCTTCTTCTTCATACTCAGATGAAGATGAGTTTGTACAGCTCTTCTCCTTCTTAAACATGAAGTATTTCTGCTTCTCCCCCTTGTGTTGGTGATGTTTCTTCTCAGCAGCTTCCTTTCTCTTCACTAGGCAGTCAACTATCACATGCCCTGGTTTGCTGCAACAGTGGTTGTCAGCTTTAGAAGAATTATATTCACAAGATTTAGAATCATACTTGTTAGCCTTGAAATGATTCCTCCTATGATGAGAAGAGGTGGATGGTATGCTCTTCCACTGTTTCTTCTTTATCAACTTCGGAAAGTTCCTAGAGAAGGCAGCAAAGTCCTCATCTGTCATGCTGCATTCCGATGCATCTTACTCTGAGCTGTCTGAATTAGTTGGTCTTCTTAGAGGAGAGGGAATCCTCTCCTTACTCTTCCTGATGTTGTCTGCCTTAAATGCCAAGGACGTCTACATGGCTTGTGATCTGCTGGTGGTCTCCTCCTCTCTTCTGGCAGCTAGTTGCATCTCATAGGAGAGCAGATTTCGAAACAATGTTTGGGGAGGAGTCTCAGCAAGGTTGGCTACTTCTTTTATAGCATATATCTTAGTATCCCAGTCTCTAGTGATAGATCTGAGGAAATTGTCATTTATTTCATAATGACTGAAGACCCTCCCATAGGTCCTTAGTTCATTAATGATCTGTGTTGAAGCGAAAAATAGACCTCTGTAGAGTTTGGGGTGCCAAAAGAGGGGTGACCGCGCACCTACCACCCTCAAGCGAACGATCTAGGCATGAGACTAGGAACATAAGGGACAGACCCAAGATCTCAGCATGGAGGTCCCACCACATACCTGGAAGACTAACAAACTCTTCCACTCTCAAGCCAAATACTGAGCTAAGATACCTTCGGAGGGCACTCTTGGTCGACCGGAACATCTAAGGAGGATCTCAAGACCAACTCTCTCCTATCCAGATGTGTCTCCTTAGTTCTATGCAAAATGCTACTCACCCACCCTACCGATGGTGTACCCTCGCCAAACAGCTCTACCTTACGCAGCCCCAAATGGGCCGCCAACAACGTAACTTCGTTGTTCTGAAAGGCTATCAAACCCTCGAGGGCTTCCCAGAAACTTTATCTCAAGGTCCCCACAGGGCTAGCGGTTCACGAGAATACCGCTCGCCTAAGACAAAAAGATAAATAATATACATACAGCAACACATGCATTTTAATTTACAGGAATATAAATTCCATACTTTGGCACGCATGCCGGCAACATCAGCAAATTAGGCCTTCTAGGGCCGGCACAAACTTGGTCTAAAGCCCGCCACTTCCCGCTTGATACTGCAACACCTTAACGCTGACGTCTCGACAAGAGGTGACAAGCTAAACTTCAGTCGACTAAAAGCGACCCAATAATATTGCACCCACCCCTTTTTTGTGGCTATGGTGCTTATTCCTTACAAATAGATAATATACAACTTCCTCGGAGTCTTCTCTGGGAAGCCCAGAACATCACAAATCCGGCTCACACGTCCGGATGGGCTTCACACAACATGCCTAAATCTGTACTCACGCTTTCGGATACTAAATGCAATTAATTACGGGAATGTACACATCGACCCGTCGGAGAGCACCCTTCCCCGACCTGTTAGTGGAGAGGGGCTTCCATACAAATATGTTAATTGAGGGCTTCACCTGCCCAAGAAGGAACTTCGTTACCCTTGACGCGTGTTTTGACGGCGGTGTCGGGAGAGGAGCTCCATGCTATTCTTGCTGAAGGCGGTGCCGGGAAAGGATCTCCTAGCCGACCTTGCTCCAGGCGACTGTGGCGGTGAAGGAGAGCTAGAGCTTGGCTAGCCTCTGCTCCAGACGGCTGTAGTGGTGAAAGAGAGCTATGGCTCGGCCAGCCTTGCTCTAGGCGGATGCGGTGGTGAAGGAGAGCTTGGGCTCGGCCAGCCTCTACTCTAGACGGCTGCAGCGTTGAAGGAGTGCTAGGGCTCGGCCAGCATTGCTCCACGTGGATCTTGCACTAGGTGGCGTTGGTGGCCGATCTTGCTCTAGCGGGTGCCAGGAGAGGAGCTCTTGGCCGACCTCGCTCTAGGCGTCGGGAGAGGAAGAGAGTTGGGGAGAGAGGGGGTTCGGGCTGCCTCTACTTGTTGCGGCACCGAGGGAGAGGGAGAGAGAGAGAGATAGAGAGATAGAGAGAGAGAGAGAGAGAGAGATAGGGAGAGTGGGATCTGGATCGGGTTTCTCCTCGCCTTCTGCCTTCGCCCAGTCAGAAAGAGATGAAATATCGGGGGGGGGGGGGGGCAGAGGGGACCCTGTTGTTAGATTTTTCCTCCTCTATAATCATATCAAATATTTATTTATAAAACTTTATATATTTTGTTTAAATATATAAAAAGCATCAATCGACTGTAACTGCACCAAATCGCCGCTCATAGCACGCCCCGAGCCCGCTACTTGGGGAGCATCCCACTCGGCCGGATACGGGGTTGTACACAATCCCCGCTCTTTTCTAGCGAGTTCCACGCTCGGAAAGAAATGTCCAACAACGAGTATCCGGCGAGTGGGGGGCGACCTCAAAAAAACGTTTGAGAAATCTAGCTTTAGCATTCTGACCATATATAACAATTCTCATAATGTAGCAGGACGAAAAAAACTCTATTTTTGCACAAATTGCCAAGAGACTTGCTCCTAATCCCAAACTAGATGTAAAAAAAAAATCGTATTTGTTTTGCGGCTTGCGCCAACTGATCATTATTAACAGCAAGATGCAAACATGAATTGACAATTATTTGATTTAACAGTCTCCCATCAAAAAAAAAGCACAGCTTGATCTTGAGCATGTTCCATTTCCCAAGTGATTAAGCTAAGTATATTGTAAGACCATCATAAATTATGTGCTACACTATTTCTATTTAAAGTACATGCTTTTGATTGACTAATAGTATCGATATTCGAATGTGCTGATCATGCACATTTGAGTGACCCCCTACAATCGCATTGGTATATTGTAATGAATGATGAAGTTGTAAATGAATCAAGAGTAGATGACATTCTTATTATTGATATGCTAGCAAAAGGCCCATTAACTCTAATATAATATATGTTTTTCCTTGCAGAAACTTTTAATGATGCCACAAATGTTTTAGCAATTTCATATTGATGATTTATCATAGCACCAACTATTGTTCGATTAAGACACATAGCATTGTGATAAAGCATAGAAGAAGTAGTATCAGTAACATCATAATGATCATGTAAATGATGTTTACTCATATCAGAAATTTTACCCAACATAAGATTATTGATGTGATCATTATTATGAGTGATAAAGGTTCGATTGTATTCTTTATAATCAGTATATAATTCCTCATGACATTGTGAAACATCAAAGTGATACCTTTTGTATTCTATTATTCACGCAGAGCTACTCCTTTCCCCCCAGGTGTTCCCACTTCACTGCCTAGCTTGTGAGAGCCTGGATAGCGGGTCTGCAAGGGGTCTCCTCTCCAAACAACTTCCAACCACCGAGTGAGCCTACAGCCCTGCCAGCTTGATGAGAGCCTGGTCAGTGGGTCTGCTCGAGGTCTCCTCTCCAAACAACCTCCAACCACCGAGTGAGACTACAGCCCTGCCAACTTTATGAGAGCCTGGTCAGGGGGTCTGGTCGGGGTCTCCTCTCTAAACAACCACCAACCATCGAGTAAGCCTACAGCCCTGTCAGCTTGATGAGAGCCTGATCAGCAGGTCTGCTCGGGGTCTCCTCTCCAACCGACCTCCAACCAACGAGTGAGCCTACATCTCTGCCAACTTGATGAGAGCTTGGTAAGCGGGTCTGCTCGTGGTCTTCTCTCCAAACAACCTCCAACCACTGAGTGAGCCTACAACCCTGCCAGCTTGATGAGAGCCTGGTCAGCGGGTCTGCTCGGGGTCTCCTCTCCAAACAGCCTCCAACCATCGAGTGAGCCAACAACCCTGCCAGCTTTATGAGAGCCTGGTCAGTGGGTCTGCTCGGGGTCTCCTCTCCAAACATCCTCCAACCACCGAGTGAGCCTACAGCCCTGCCAGCTTAATGAGATCCTAGTCAGTGGGTCTGCTCGGGGTCTCCTCTCTAAACAACCTCCAACCACCCAGTGAGCCTAAAGCCCTGCCACCTTGATGAAAGCATAGTCAGCGGGTCTGCTCGAGGTCTCCTCTCCAAACAACCTCAACCATCGAGTGAGCCTACACCCCTGCCAGCCTAATGAGAGCCTAGTCAGTGGGTATGCTCTGGGTCTCCTCTCCAAACAACCTCCAACCACCGAGTGAGCCTACAGCCCCGCCAGCTAGATGAGAGCCTGGTCAGCGGGTGTGCTCGGGGTCTTGCCATCTATCCTACCATCGATTGCATATAATGCAATATGGAATAGCCTCAAAACCTTTGAACATCTTTAATGCATGATTTAAAAATAGAAGCACTAACATATTTAGCTATGGGGACCTTAACATGGGGATAAGGAAACAATTATCGATTTAAAGGCATAGATAGGAACCATAAAAATAATGCCGATCAAGAATTTCTGCTCCACGAGCTGATAATAAACAAGAAGATCCTCAAATATAAGGAACAAAGATAAGACCACTGAAACTAGCACAAATATGCCAGCACCTATGATCGGCCAGCTTAACAGTATCTTTGATTTCACATCCAAGTTGAGATATAACATTTTCCTTGAGAAACCTGATGACTCGGTCATAGAAAGAACAAAAATAATTGAAAAGAAAACCATCTTCAATGTCATCTTAGAAGAAGCTGCTGCAACTTTTATTCTCGAAAACAAGTAACATCCATTCCTATACATATCAATAGGTATACATCTAGATCTTCAATCAAGCATAGACTAGCCAGGCCGGGAATCCAGCTGAATCATATGAATAGCTATTATTCCCCTTCAAAACTCTTCTTCCACAAAGAAACTAACCCAGAACCATGTCGATTGATATTAATTTGGAGTGCGGCGACAGAAGCTCAACACGTGCAGATGGATAATGGATGAAAATGCAAGCATCAAGATCCCACAAAGAATAAAATAGTAAGAACATCAAATATTAAAATAACGTAAAAACACTCATTGTTTTTAATATTCCTATTGGCTAAGAAAGAATTCACTATGAAGATAAATTTGATCGATTAGATCAAGGTCTAATCATGTATCAGTACCCAACATAAGATATTAGGATGACCACTAAATAAATGATCCAAAATCTATCTACAACCCACTGACCAAGTAATAAGTTTTGAAATAAATCGCAAAAGAGTAATAGAATGTGGCATTAACAGGGCAATCCACATATCTCCCTGATATTGAAATACGCCATACATCATTAGCAAGAACAATAAGGACCATGTGGGATCACAACCCATGGAAAGATTAGGGATACCGTGATACCCGCTACTCCACAAACATTCTCACAACACTTGCACTAGTCTCTAACAAAACAATCCTCAACAAAATATTTTGCGTACAAAAAATTTGTGGATTCCCTAAGAACAAGAAATCAAAGGAGTACCATGTTGCTAATAAAATTTGTTCAACGAAAATAAACCATAGAAGTTATAAATAAATTGCATTCACTTGATACATGCATCCAAACGATAGTAGAGAAGCACAACAGGTAGTCAATTAAACAGCACTCGAGATTTATGAATCAACTACAAACAAAACTAGCTTGTCAAAACAATGAATTACTTCTCTTCAGATATTAAATTAATGGAGGATAAAATGCATTAAGTTGCTAGATTCTCTAACTTGCAGCATACCTCAGCTTCTCTAAGTTGATAGTTTATTGGATTTCCGAGGGGAAGATAAGCAAAATTTATAAAACCATTCTGCATTTATTTATTTATTTTCCATAGGGAAGTTGGTAGCTATAGGTTGTGGTAAAAATGTGACTTACAAGTAAAAAAAGCATCTTCATCAACTAGATTTATACAAATTTCATAAAACAAATTCAATTTCTGATCATAAGATGCCTTTAGGTCCTTCACGAAGGAAAATTAAAGAAATTTACACAATAAGCAATAACAAAGCACACACTGTCCAATGATCCTTGCCCTATCAGCAATGGAGTGGTGAGAATAACTATAGGATTCCAACAATAACTATAGGATGGGACGACTTCAAGTATGAGGACCTTACATACGAAATGTCAGCGCATGACCCTGGTCTTCACTTGGTTCCTCTTCTATAGCCATGATGTTCGTCTGAGTTCTTCTATGCTGGTCACTCTCCACGATCACCGCACCAAAAGTGTTGAAGCTAAAAATTGACCTCTATGGAGTTCGGGGTCCCAAAAGAGGGGTGACCGCACACCTACAACCCTCAAGAGAACGATCTAGGCACGAGACAAGGAACACAAGGGACAGACCCAAGGTCTCAACATGGAGGTCCCACCGCATACCCGGAAGACTAACAAACTCTTCCCCTCCCATGCCAAATACTGAGCTAAGATACCTTAGTAGGGCACTCTTGGCCGACCGGAACATCTAAGGATGATCTCAAGACCAAATCTTTCATATCCAGATGTGTCTCCTTGGGTCTAGGAAAAATGCTACTCACCCGCCCTACCGATGGCGTAACCTCGCCGAACAGCTCTACCTTATGCAGCCCCAATTGGGTCGCCAACAACATAACTTCGTTATTCTGAAAGGCTATCAAACCCTCGATGGCTTCCCGGTAACTTTATCTCGAGGTCCCCATGGGGAGAGCGGTTCACGAGAATACCGCTCACCTAAGACAAAAAGATAAAAAACATACATACAGCAGCACATGCATTTTAATTTACAGGAATATAAATTCCATACTTTGGCACGCAGGCCGACAACATAAGCAAATTAGGCCTTCTAGGGCCGGCACAATCTTGGGCTTAAGCCTGCCACTTCCCGCTTGATACTACAAAACCTAAACGCCGACGTCTCGATAAGCGGCGACAAGCTAAACATCAGTCGACTAAAAGTGACCCAATAATATTGCACCCACCCCTTTTTTCGGGTCTATGGTGCTTATTCCCTGTAAATAGATAATATACAACTTCCTCTGAGTCATATCTAGAAACCCCAGAACTTCACCAATCCGGCTCACACGTCTGGATGGGCTACACACAGCATGCCTAAATCCATACTCACGCTTCCGGATACTAAATGTAATTAATTGCGGGGATGTACACATCGACCCGTCGGAGAGCACCCTTCCCCCACCCGTTAGTGGAGAGGGGCTTCCATGCAAATATGTTAATTAAGGGCTTCACCTGCCCAAGAAGGAAGTTCATTACCTTTGATGTGTGTTTTGATGGTGGTGTCGGGAGAGGATCTCTTGGCTACTCTTGCTAAAGGCTGTGCCGAGAGAGGAGCTCCTAGCCAACCTTGATCCAGGAGACTGCGGCGGTGAAGGAGAGCTAGGGCTCGGCTAGCCTCAGCTCCAGAAGGCTGCAGCGGTGAAGGAGAGCCAGGGCTCGTCCAGCCTTGCTCCAGGCAGCTGCATCGGTGAAGGAGAGCTAGTGCTCGGCCAGCCTCTGCTCTAGAGTGCTACGACTGTGAAGTAGAGATAGGGCTCAGCCAGCCTTGCTCCAGGCGGATCTTTCTCTAGGCGGTGCAGGTGGCCGATCATGCTCCAGCCGGTGCTGGGAGAGGAGCTCCCGACCGACCTCGCTCCAGGCAGAGGGAGAGGAAGAGAGCTGGGGAGAGGGGGTTCGAGTTGCCTCTACTAGCCTATGACGGGAGAGGAAAAGAGTGGGAGGGCCTCTCCTTGCTGCAGCGCCAAGAGACAGAGATAGATAGAGAGAGAGAGATCAGGAGAGTGGGATCTGGATCTGGTTTCTCCTCGCTTTCTGCCTTCTCCCGGTCAGAAAGAGAAGAAAAATCGGGCGGCAGAGGGGACCGGGCTGTCAGGTTTTTCCTCCTCCTTAATCATACCAAATAATTATATATAAAATTTTATATATTTATGTTTAAATATATAAAAAGCATCCATCGACCGTGACTGCACCAAATCGATGCTCATAGCACACCCCGAGCCCGCTACCTAGGGAGGATCCCACTCGGCCGAATACGGGGTTGTACAATTTGGAAAAATCTTTCATAGAAAGTAGGTATGTTCTCCCTCAGGGATTGCCAAAAAACCTCATACTCCTAGTTAAGCATGGACTTTCTATCATCTCTTAGCTCTTCAGTACCCTCCATGTATACCACAAGGGTGTCCCACATCTCTTTGGAGGTATGGAAGTGGACTAAGTTCTAAAAGGTAGAATCATCAATAGCTCTGACTATGATGTTTTAGGCTCTCTTGTCCAATGCAGCCAACATAAGCTCATCCTTCGTCATTTTTGAATAATTCTTGGGTGTCTGTACATTGGCATCTAAAACTAAGACCTTCTTGGGGATGAAGGGTACCTCTCTGACAATCATAAAGATTCTACGGTCAAAGGCTTCCATAAACAGCCTGACCCTCTCTTTCCAGATTCCAAAGTTCTCTTTCCTGTAGATGGGGAGTTTCATGGAACCAAGCTCCTTATGGTTCTCTCGAGAACCCATAAGTACAGATCTATAGCTACACTTGGAGATCACTCAGACTGTTAAATCCTTTTTGAGCAACCTCCCTCTGATACCAATTAAAAGTCTTTATTTTTAAGGCAGATTGCAATTTGGGTGGGGGGGTTTGAATAGGTTTTTTGATATCTTGTGACTTTATTTAAGTGCTTATTGAGTTAAGAGTCATCATCTTTCAAGAACCTGCAATAAAGAAGCAACACATAAAATAACACACAAAATATATAGTGGTTGCTCAAATTATGGGTGCATCTACTCTCCTCCCACCTTTCTAACTTTCAGTTAGACAAGGCACTTCTCCAAACGTTAGCTCACAGGGCTTACACCTTAGGTCCCTAAATATCTCTCAGTCTCCTTCAATACTTATAGCTCAGGCACTAGGCCCTAAAACTCAGTGATCAATAGATCACCTACCTTAGGCCAAAGGCCCTACAACTCAGGCTAAGAGGACAACCCTACCTCAAATCCATAAAGGATCCTACCTCAGAGAGAATGACTCTCCTACAGCTTGGGCACAAAGGCCCTACCTCATATCCAAAGGATTCTATATCTCAGTCAAAAGTGCCCTACAACTCAGTGAGAATTACTCACATACCTCGGGCCCAAAGGCCCTATAGCTCAGTGATCAAATGATCGCCTACCGCAGATCCAAGCTTGATCCTACACTCAGAGAGTATAACTCTCCTATAGCTCAGGAAAAGTTTCCCTACCTCAGGCCAAAGTCCCTACATCTCAGATCCAAAAGGATCATACAGAAAAAAATGGTTTAATTAATTTTGACACAGAGATATTTCTCTGTGTCAACTACTAGAGCTTAGTTATATCAACACTAACTTTCCTCTTAGCAACAAAAAGAAGTTCTTCAATATATGGTTGCTTCTGCTAGAGGTAACAAAGAATGTTGCTTCTAAACTTGCTGTAGAAGATTGAAGAACTGTTAGGTCTTGAGTTCTTCTTGCAGCTAACTGAACCTGCAGAAAACTGAAGGCCCTCCCTTTCTTTCTTTATCATAATTATTTCTGAACTTGATGTAGCAGAAGAAAATGCTATAGCGAGCTGAACTTTTTGTTCTGTTGGAAGACTTCAAGCTTTTTCTCGACAATAATGGCAAGGAAGATGAAGTCCAGACACTCTTTTTCATTTTGGATAGAACCCTAAAAGTTGAGTTCAATATCTAAAGCTTGTCCCTTTATATCTTCTGTTGATCAACAACTCCAAAAGCAGTGGGGACCACCTGCAGCAGACAACTGCATCTTACTTTAATGGAAGATGATGTACAGTAGACCTCCGACAGTATTTGTCGTGTTCTGTAACTTTACCGCACTTAATTTGAACTTTGTTGACTTGTTGACTTTACTGATATCATCATCTATGGACTTAGCTAAAATTAAACATCTTTAGTATAGGTGTTGATTTAGTGAGCATCACTCAATGTCAAACACTTAGACAATTTCTGTTACTAGGAATTGATTGAGAAACCTTCACTCAACGCCAAAACACTTAGAAAAAGTTCTCTGTCATTAGGAGTTGAGTGAGCAAACTTCACTCAAAGTCAAAACAATTAAAAAATATTTGAGTCATTAGGTATTGAGTGAGTAAGCTTCACTCAATGCCAAAACACTTAGAAAGATTTCTCTGTCTCTAGGCTTTGAATGAGTAAGCTTCACTCAACGCCAAACTATTTAACTATAGTTGTCACTTGGCGTTGAGTGTGTGAGCTTCACTCAATGTGAAAGTGCAGCTAGATCTGATATACTCTAGAGGGGGGTGAATAGAGTATATGGTGCTTGAAAACTTTTTACAACAATTGTTGTAATCTGAGTGAACAGGGAAGCAATTATTAAATCTAATCACAGAATAACCTACAACATAAAGTAATCACGGATCTAAACTAATCACAAAATAATCACAGCCAGAAACAAAAGATAAAGACAAGCAATCCAGATGACACAAGGAGCTATAGTGGTTCCCCTAAACTTGGGTACATCCACTCTTCTACCACCCTAGGTAGGAATCTACTGCAGGATGAGTTGATCAGGTGTCCTGGGCACCAATGAGCTTTTGATAAGGTGCTCAAAAACCAAATCAGATTTTTTGATCAGGTGTCTTGCCACCAATGAGCTTTTGACAAGGTGCTCAAAAACCAAACTCAAACTTTTGAAGGGAGTTTGAGAAACCCTTTACAGAGATGGGGATGAGAGATTTATGGAAGTCTTCTCTTTCTCAAAGCAGCTGAGAAGACTATGTGGATTTGATGGTGTCAAAGCTCCCCCTGAGTCCTTGAGATGTTCAGGAAAAGAAGCTTTGTTGTAGGGTGATAGGCCTTCAGAAGTTGATCTCCAGCAAATGATGATTTCAGCAACAGCTGAAATGTTAGGTGTCTGGAGTCTTGAAAGATGTTGGCCTTGAACACTTGAGACAAGAGAGATCAGAAGATTTCAGAAAGTTTGATCTCCTTGGATGTGTGTTCTTGAGAGAATTCTTTGAGACAGAGAATATTTTGTTTTTCTTCTTCTTGTCTGTGTTCTAAGTGCTCAGTGATTGAGAGATTCAAAAAAAAATCTTGTCTTTTATTCTCTGGTACTGAATAGAAAAAAACATCCTCTGTCAAGAATAGCCGTTGGCCTGCATTAATTGCATTCTTAATTGCAAATGTCTTCTGGAGGAAAGTCCAAAGAAACATTCCTTGATAATCCCTTGAAACTTGGTCCAGAATAAATGAAAATGGCTAGAAAATCTTCTGAATTAATTGCTGAATATCTCCTTAACTGTTCTGAATTTGAATCTTGAAAAATCCTTGAAGACATCAGAAAACGTCGAACTGAGCTCTGCTATCGTCGAACTGAGCTCAGCGATATGGACTTATACAGCAACAAAAATATCGTCGATCTGAGCTCCAAGATCGTCGAACTGAGCTCAGAGATAGAGATCCAATACTGATTCAAGATCGTCGAACTGAGCTCGCAGATCGTCGAATGGAGTTCGACGATTTGTGGAAGTTGAGCTCAGCGATCGTCGAATGGAGTTCGACGATCTGTCGAAGTTGAGCTAGACGATCGTCGATTGGAGTTTGACGAATCATCGTGCTGAGCTCGATGATATGACTTAGTCTCAAACTGAAAAATTCTTGGTCTTGAGGGCAACTTTCAAACCTAGGCTTCTAACCCTTAGACTCAATTCTAGTTGACCTTTAGATCTATACAGGAGGTCAAAAACTGGTTTCCTAGAGACATAGTGATCCTGACCCAAATTAGTAATAGGGTGTTCCAACAATCTCCCCCTATTTGGGTTAGGATTACTATTTACAGAATTTGGAAAAATTAAATAACAACATACACAGCAACAAAACAGAAAAGCAATAAGCTGGACATTGCAGAACCACAGATATATATCATCCCAGATAATAATCAGAAGTCAAGATGATTGTCACCTTACATAGTCATTTCTTCTCCTTGCTCTTAATGAGTTTGATTTCTCTATTGGGGTTGAGAGCTTCCTTCTTTGATCTTGTATCATCTACTGCACCTAAAGAGGTTTGCTGTTTGGGCCTGGGAACTACAACTTCAGGATGCAGCTCCATGTATCTATCAGAATCAAATAATTTGCTTGAACCATATCTTTTCAACTCTTTCTTTCTCTATTCAGATAATGTAGTGAAGTTGGAGGAGTCTTTGCCTTGCTCTCTAGCTTTCTTAATCTGGTCCAGTGCAGCAAGCTCTTTCATCCTTGCAGTCCAAGCAGTTGGATTGTTTTCAGGATCTTCAAATGGCACTGGTGGCTCATATCTATTTGATGGATTGTCCTGAGGAGGCCTGGATGAAACCACTTCCTTTAGTTTATAGGGAAAAGGACCAGAGGTTGTGTCAGATGAAATTTGTCCTTCCCTGGAGTAGGGATGTTGCCTTGAATAACCTTTAGAATAAACCTGAACTTCTCTTTGATTTCCTCTGTAGTTTCCTCTTCTAGATTGAGAGCCTCTAGACTGGCTTCCCCTATGATAAGATCTGGCATGTGGCTGATAGGGGGTTTGGCTTTTGGCATGAGGTTGAGCAGCTGAACTTCCACCTGCACCTGCATCTGGAGGAGGTGGTGGAGGAGGATGAGGATGTTGGAATTGAGAAGAGCCTTTTTCATACTTCCTCTTTTTCTTCATTTCTTTGAGTTGGTTCTTTGAATATTGCATCTAGTGCTCAGTTATGGGGCAGTCATGAAGAATATAATATGGAATGTCATTGTTGTCCTTGACCTTGGCTGGAGGTACTCTCTTCATGGCTTTGCTCCTTGCCTTTCTCTTTCTGGCAATGGTAGCAGAAGAATCATCAGAATCTGTCTTGAACTCATCACTCTCAGAGCTTTGATCATCATAAAGAGAATCAATCCTTTTCATCAAATCTTTCTTGAGCTGGGTTGAAGCAGAGGAGGCAGCAGAGGTTGGAGCAGCAGCAGATACAACACTTGTAGCAATTGTAGTTGAAGCAGAAGTAAAGGTTGAAGCAGCAGATACTGAAGTTGTGGCAGTAGTAATAACAGCAGTTGGTGCAGCAATAGTTTCACTTTCAGAAACAACAATATCAGCAGCATGAATATCATCAGAAAACACAGAAGGCTCAAAATCATGTGCCTCTGTCATAAGGATATCAGTAGAAACTGCAGCAACAGTAGCAGCAGCACTGACAGCACTAATAGGAATAGATACATCAACATTATCTTCAGCAGGAGGGACAGCAGCATCAGAAACAGCAACCATGCTTTCAGCAGGAGTAGTAGCAGCATATACTGAATTAACAAAGGAAGTTATAATGTTGGTATCACAACATGAGAAGGGCACAAGGTCCTTGGAGAGATCCTCTGGGGGCTGGATAGCAACTCTCTCTGGAAAACAAGCTTTCTCTGGCAGACAACTGAAATATATTGAATCAAACTCAGAGAGCAAGGACCTGATGTCCACTGGAAAGACTGCAACTGGAAGGGGAACTGGATCTTGAGGAAGAACAGCAGCAGCAACAACAAAAGCTGAAGAAACAGCAGACACAGCAGGCAAGCTCACTTCATAGGGCATCTCCCCCTGCCTAGATTCAGACAAAGCTGGATCAAGGCACACTGCTGAAGGGGCTGCCTGAGGGAATAAGGAGGAGAGCCTGGCAGAAAGAGCTGCCAATGACTGGAGTAATGGAGTCAAGGAGGTCTCCAAGAGAAGAGATAGCCTGGGGGCTAGCAATTCATATATCCTGTCAGCAAGGGCTGGAAGATCTACTTGCTCAGCAGTGACTGGAGCAGAGGTAGATGATGGATGTGGAGCTATTGGTGATGGTAGAGGAGAGCTAGTGTATTGGGGAAGAGATGGTTGAGGTGTGGGTAAAGTGGTGATGGAGGACAGTGGGATGGAGATAGATGGTGTGAAGGTGGGTTGATCAATGATCTCTTGTAGAAGGTCTTGGTAAGAGGTTGATGATGGGGGTAGCTCAGGAGGTGAGGAGGGTGAGTCATCCATGAAGGAATCATCAATGAGATTGAATGAGGGAATGGAGGGTGATGTGGCAGAGTCTGGTTGAGAGCAGGAGTATAATGGATGGAATGGTTCTTCTGTTGTTGGTAGAGTAGGGATTGGAGATGGTATAGATGTAGGAGAAGGGCTGGAGATGATGATAGTGGATGGAGGTTGAATGGTGGATGGAATTGGAAGAGATGGAATTGGAAGAGATGGAATTGGAGGAGGAAGAGGAGAGGCAGCAGCAGGCAGGTCATCTGTAGGGGCAGAGACCTGAGGGGAAGTGACTATGGCAGTCCTGGTGCCTGAAGGTGTGCTGGAAGAGGGCCTGCTGGGCTTGATGATCTTCCTGTCCCATTTACCAAACAGGGCACAAGACAGTCTCTTGGAAGCATTTATGTGTATCCCAGAAGATACTAGCAATGCAGGGCATCTGTTCTGCAGAAAAAGGCCTAAAAGTCTCCCAAAATTCACAAAACTCTTGTTAATTTTCTTTTTGATTAGGTCAAAGAAGACCTCTCCCCAGTTCAGATTCTTCTTGTCCACTATGGTCTCCCATTAAGCAGAGCTGATACCTAGAAATGGTATCATGGGCAGAGTGCTTAGCCAATAGGACCTTCCCAACTACATCAGCCAGGAATCTATATTCCACAGACAGATTCTTCTTCAGCAGCTTGCTAGGGTTAGCCTCAGAATGACCCATTCTTGCAAGCAAGTCAGCATATTCTTCTCCAGATAAATCAGCAGAGTCTCCACCAGTACTTAACTCAAAAACTTCTGTCAGAATTGCTAGGGTCAAGGGTACCTGTGTGCCAGAAATTGATCCAACGATTGTGTTTTGATCCTGATTGTGGGCAGTGTAGACCCACTCTTTAATCTCATCAGCAGCAAGTTTAATTCTAGTGGTCATGATTGTAGCAAGTTTCTGCTCTTTTAATAACTCCAAGATGTGCTAGAAAACCTGATCTGTTGTGCTGAAGGAGTCCATGTCAATGTCAAAACCAGCATCAAATTTCATGGTGGCAAGAACAACAACTGAAACGGCCATGGTTACCTGCAAAGAATCAACAAACAAAACGACCAAGTGCAGAAATGTTTGGAGGGAAAGAAAGTGTTTGCAGAGAAATCGAAAGCGCAAAAGGAGAACGATGGCGAAAAATGAATTCCATTAGGATGATCAGGCAATGCCAGATCTCCTGTGCTGTCCTGCAGTTGCAGAAGTTCTGCATCATTGAGTCATCAACCGCGCTGACCAGAATGTTTTGCGCCTTCTTGTCAAGTCCTACTAGAACCATCTCGTCCTTGTCCATTTCAGAAAGTTTCTTAGGCACTTTCTGGGTAGGATCAATGGTGGAGGCCTTAGTGGGGACATAAAGTCCCTCCTCCACGATCATGAAGAGTCGAGGATCAACTGCTTCCATGTAGAACCTGATCCTTTCCTTCCAGATAGGAAAGTTGAGCCTGGTGCACATTGGGATCTTGCCTGTGAACTTGAGCCCGTCCATAGTAGATGTTTGCCTCCTTCTTGACACTAGCGACAGGATTCAACTCAAGGTGTTAACCTTTCTGATGAGGAACCTCCCTCTGATACCACTTAAAAGTCCACCTAGTGTCAACTATCTTCACCTATGGGGGGAGGGGGGGGGGGGAATAGGTGACGTGCAGCGTTTATGCGGAATTTAAAATTGTACCTGCACAATAAAAATAAACAGCACAGCACACAAAAAACACAAGTTATTTATAGTGGTTCCCCGATTTGGGTACATCCACTTTCCCCCTTCGACCTATCTCCCAACAAGGGACGACTCGGTCTCTTCTCCAACAGGATTGAAATCCAATCCTTGCACTATCGGAAGGAACCCTTCCACACGTAGGAGTCAACACTCCCTCAACACGGGTTGCACCCAACCCTTACAACTAGGAACCAAAGTTCCTTTACAACAAAAGTAAAACTAGAATGTACAAGAGATACAAACTATGTTTGGAGACTAAGGTGTCCCTCTTCGTTGACGACGTGTTCTTGAAGTCCACGAAGAGTCCACAACCCTAGATCTCTCTTGGAGAGAATCTCCCCGGAACCGGCAGCGGCAAGATGGGCGGCGGCTAGGTTCACGGGATCGGCGGCGACAACGATGTGCGGCTGCTGTACTCTGGAGATCCAAACTTCGTAGCGAAGCAAGCTAGGTCTACCAACGGTCACTCTAGGATCAGTCGTCTCGATCGATTCGGACGGGGAAGTTTTTCCCGATCAACAAATCGAGAGACAAGGGATCTCTAAATAGACGCGTGAGACTCTAAGCTTGGCTAAGCTTCTGTCGCCGGACGATCAGGAAGAAATCTCGATCAAAAGCGGCGACCAACTAGCGCGAGCGGCGACGGCGGCGGCGGAGCAGTTTCGCGATTTTAGGTTAAGATCAGCTCGGCTTCTTTCTGTGTATGTACTGTTCAAAAAATACTCGTATATATACTGTAGACACTTTCAATATGACCGTTGTGGGTCCCACAAGTAGAAACCCGAAATCCGGTTCAAAATAGTGCCAGCGGCAGAATCCGGTTCAGGGGGTTCCAGAAAATCGTCTAAGGCAAAATCGGCGAGAATCGAAGAAGATTCCCGCCGAATCGGCGAGAATCAGCCAGTGATTCTCGACGATTCGGCGAGAATCACTAGTGATTCTCGCCGAATCACTTGATGATTCTCGACGAATAATACTTGGCCCTGATCTGCTCAACGAGGGATTCGGCGAGAATCAGTAGTGATTCTCGACGAATATTACTTAGCGCCGCTTTTAAGTAGCTGGATAGAGTCGGCGAGAATCAGCCAATGATTCTCAACGAATCGGCGAGAATCGCCGAATCGGCGAGAATCACTTGGTGATTCTCGTCGATTTACACTTGGATGATTTTTCGTCTCTCCACCCATGAGGGGCTCCTTGACCCATCCTTGCTCCTTGTCTGCTCTTGCCTTAACACAGCCCTGTACTTGAAATTAAGTACACTCCAATAGAGAGAGTACACGTAGGGCAACACACTGATCTGCTCAACGAGGGATTACATCGTGCAGACCCGTGTATATTGACCTACTGCACCCTGACATTGGTGTGCACTTAGCATGGAAAAACTGCAAGCACAACTTGAAATATTTTGTCAAAAACATTGCCTATTTACCTTATCTTGTTCATGGGCTTCTTCAAATCAGGTACGTTGTGGATACAATACCCAACAGATTCGGGCTCAATTGAGCCCGAACCTTGAACCTAGTGATTGCTAAGAACTATCCATGAGAGAAGGAGTGGAGGAGGACCTTCCTGGTGGCCTGAATCCTTGTCGATCGCCGGGATGCCATTTTTGGTGGTGGTGGTGGTCGGATATCTACAACAGCACTATGAACTGCTCTGGCTCCTTCGGTTAAGGGGTGGGACTGATTCCTTGGAGTCCAGTGAGCATTTTAAGAAGGAGAATTGGGGGAGTTAGGTAGCTGTAGGCTGCTTACCATTTTTTGCTCTTGGTCAAGCTTGGCGGCCATGGTAGGTAGGGGGAAATGCTGGCTCCAGCCAGTCAATGGCTAGCTAGTTGCACTCCTCTGGTCTTAGGGAATTGAATGGGAGGTTGGGGAAGGTTGGGGAAGGGGAAGGATGAGCCCAAGTCTTCCTCCATTTCTTCTCTTCTCTTTCTCTCTCTTCTCTTTGAAGCTTTTTCTCTCTCCTATTCACTAAGATGAATTTTGACTCCCACCTAACCCAATGGCAGCCCACATGTTTATTTCCTTCATCAAGGCAAGGTTAGCCCAGGAGAATTGGGCTTGAGCTTGAGTTAGCCCATTTGGGCTAGCTTGACCCAAACCTAGGCTAGGGTTGAACTTGGTTAATTTGGTCTTTGAGTTTGCCCCTAATGGGTCCTTGGTGACCCATTGGACTCCCCTAAGGCCTAGGTAGGGTTATCATGGCCCCTTGGAGGTCACCTGACCCTTAGGTAGGACATTTTGACCACTTTAGGGCTAGAGTTGACTTTGATCAACCAAGCCCCTTAGGTGGGCCCCAATGGGTCCTTGGTGACCATTGGCCTCTCACTAGGGTTATGAAGGTATGTGTGAGGTCCACTTGGCTTGGGGAAGGTCAGTTGACCATATGTAGACCAGTTTGACCTATTTAGGGTCAGAGTTGACATTGGTCAACTTAACCTCTTAGACTGCCCTTCTTGGGTTCTAAGAGACCCATTGACCTCACTTTAGGTCTAGGAAGTCCTTGGTAGGGTTAGTTGGGCTTTACTAGGGCACATTGCCCTTAGTTAGGGCACCTTGCCCAATTTAGGCTTATGGTGGTCCTAGATCAATTGACCACCTGGGGTGGACTCCAATGGGCCCTTAGGGCTTTACTCGACCCTACAGTGGGTTGATGAGACCATGGTGTGGTCTTGGAGTCTCGGTGAAGCCCCATGATCATCTTTAATCAAGAGTTCAGAAATTTACTATGTGTAGACCATAGTGGCCTCACCCACATTCTTAGGTTTAATTGGTCTTCTTAGGCTTCTTAGGGTTTTGTCATGACCTAGTCATGACCAAAACCACTCTTAGGGGTCTAGTTGGAAATGGGATGTTACAGCCTAATCCAGCACCCTTGGCCTTGGCTGAGAATTCAGCAATGAATGGAAGAACTGTCTTGGGCTTCGAGAAACTTTCAACGAGTTTCTTTTCAGCAGCAAGTTGGGCTTCCAGTTCCTTGATGATTTTCTCTTTGAGGTCAAGGTGCTCAAGATACTTATTATATTCTTAAATAACATTATTGAAGTTCTCTTCGAGCGAGTCAGTCTTTGCGACTTTCTCTCTCAAGACGCTCTCTTCAGCTTTGAGAGACTTTATCTATTTAGCCTGAGTTTTCACGACTCGGCGACATTTGTCGTAAGCCATGATTAACTCCTTATATTGGGCCATGAGTTCTGACTCATCGGCAGAAGAGCTATACTCACAATCTTGTTCAGAAACTTTAGAATCAGAGAGAGGAGTATGAGAGTTTACCTTCCCAGTGAACTGGGGCTCTTGTTCATCATCAGTTTGAGCCATGAGTCCAAAATAGGCTTCTTCTTCTTCACTCGACTCAGATGAGTCAGAGTCATTAAGAGTTTTTCCCTTTTTGGCCATCAAGCTCTTCTGTCCTCTTCTTATTGTACGAGGACTTCTTTTCCTCTCCTCTACACCCTCCTTCTTCTTGTGAGGGCAGTCAGCGATGACGTATCCTAGCTTGTTATAACAATAACAAACAATGTCAGTCGAAATATGTTTGTTCTGTTTAGAATTATAACTGTCATGGATGCTTGAGCCTTTTCTTTGCCGATCACCATCGCGTCGTGATCTTTTATAAGAGGCATCCTTGCCTTTCCATTGCTTCTTCTTGTTCAAGAATTTCTTGAACTGTCGAGAGAGTAGTGAGAACTCTCCTTCTAATAGTTCAAAACCTGATGTGCTTGTCTCTGAGGTTTCTTCTTCACTAACGTCTGGTACTGGAGTAGGAGGAACAGCCTTGGACATCTTAGAGGTGTCTGCCTTCAAAGAAACAGACTTCTCTTTGAATGCAGACCTGTTTTTCTCTTCTTCAGCCTTCCTGGTATTTAGTTGGAGCTCATAGGACATCATCTTCCTGAAGAGATTCTGAGGAGCTGTCTCAGCCATTTTTCCAAACTCCCTTATAGCACAGACCTTGTTATCCCATTCCTTAGTCAGGGATCTCAAGAACTTATCATTTAGCTCTCCATTAGTGAAGACTCTGCCATAGACCCTTATCTCATTCACTATCTTGAAGAAATTCTCAAAGGTCTCAGCAATGGTTTCTTTGTTTCCTTGTCGGAAAGCCTCATACTTCTGATTTATAAGGGATCTTCTATCATCCCTTACTTCTTCTGTACCTTCCAGCAGGGTAACTAATGACTGCCACATATCCTTTGCAGACTGGCATTGAATCAGATTTTGCAGCATTGAATCATCGACTGTACTTGCTATGATATTTTTCGTCTTTTTGTCCAATGAGACAAGTGCAATCTCATCCTTATCTAGATCCATAAGTTTCTTGGGAGTTTTCTTAGTTGGATTTATAGTGGAGATGGTCATGGGAATATAAGGACCTTCTTCAACTATCATGAAGATCCTTGGATCCACAGCTTCCATGAAGAACTTGATTCTCTCTTTCCACATAGGGAAATTATTTTTGTTGCACAAAGAAAGCTTGGAAAAATCTTTTGCCTTGTCCATTTGGTAGATCTCAAATGGCAACTATTTAAGGATCTGATCAAGGTGTTAACCTTTTAATGATTAACCTAGCTCTGATACCAATTGAAAGATAATAGTTGTCAACCTAAATCACCTAGAGGGGGTGAATAGGTGAGTTGTGCGTCTTTTTGCGGAATAAAAAAAATCTCAACCAAAGCACAGATCTATCTACCAAACAAGCAAACACAGACGAGGAAAGATTTATAGTGGTTCCCCAACCTTGGGTACATCCACTTTCCCTAATTGATCTAGCAATACACTAGACTCGGCTACTCCACTATCTCAGATTGGAAATCAATCCTACCCTCGGAACAATGTTCCTACAAACTCGATCCACAAAACGGATCTACACTCGGAAGTCAAAACTTCCTACAATCTCGGAGTTCAAAACTCCTACACTCGGAGAAAACTTCTCCTACAATAATGAAATAAAGTCGTACAGAAATACAAACAGTAAATTTTCTTGTTCAGATCTGCAACAGTAAATCAGAAATTCCTTCTTCTAGGAATGCGGCTTTATCAGAATATTGAAGAATAATCTCGGTAATATCAGATCTGGAACTTCTCGACTTTACACGATCGAATGAGAAGATGAAGCGTTGAGCGGAGATCTGGATCTGTAGAGTCTTCTTAATCTGAATCCTCTGAAAAGAATAAACAGTAGCCGGTCGAAAATTAGAGACAGCGACGGCGGCAGATTTCCGTTTCTTGGAGAGAGAGAGAGAGGAGACAGAAATCTTCTTAAAGAGAGTACGACTGCAAAAACTTCTTAGAATAATTTTCTTTGAAAACTTAGGGTTTGTCGGTTTGACAAGACCCTTTATAGGAGAAGAAAAGATTAGCCATAATTGCGTCATTATGAAAGACACGTGGACCAATCACATCAACGTTTAAGAATAAGACCGTTAGGTCTGGACTTAAAGAATTTCTGAAATGTCAAAGTAAATTACTCGAGTCAAGCAGAACTACTCGAGTATATGCTGATGCTAAAGATCACGACAGTGAACCGGTCACACAAGTAATATAAAATGAGTGAGTTTTCCCAAGTATCGATCTCTTAAGGAACACAGTAAGGTGGAGTTAATTTCGAGGAGGACTTGAGATTGAAGTCCTTAGGTCGGAGCTAACTAGGGGGGTTTGATATTTGTGGAAAAATAAAGTAAAAATCTAACAACTACTCCTATGCAACGCCGCTATGCGATGCTTCGCAAGGCAGGATGGAAAACTAGTCGGGCCGCGAGGTGCCAAATCGCTGGGTGGATGGTCGAGTAGGCTTGTGGATGAGGTGGTGAGAATGGTGGAATGAGGGTCGTGAGCACCTCTTCGCTACGCACGCCACTAGCAATTACTAGTGCGGCAAGGGTGGATGGTGCTGGATGGAATATGGCGCAACTCGAGCAACTTAAGCAGTAAAATGAAATAGGAATCACATAGACATGAAAAACATAACATATACAACCAAAGTGCACTTCATCAATATAAATAGATTTAAACACCAATATTCAATAATAAAGCAAGAACAAGTCAAGAGATCGACCAAATCCGAAGTCTTGCTAAGGATTCACGGTTGGAATCGTCGGGTTGTCAATCTGCGTCCAAGCTCGGTACTCAACTATGTCCGGGGTAGAGAAGGGTTGTCACCACCTTCCAATGGCCCGTCTTATTCGTGTCACGATAGCGGACGAAAGTTGCAAGCTTCCCTTTGCTTTTTGGCGATGGAGTCAAACCCTACTTGAAGCTCACGGATGAAGGAGAAGGCCGAGAGGAAGCTCCGGCTTGGATTTGGCGGTGAAAGCTTGCCCGGAGCACCTTCATAGGGTTGAAGATGAAGGGGAACAGCGGAAAAGGGGGAAAACGGCGGAGAAATGTCGAGTGATACAGCTCTTCTAAATTAGGGCGAGACCTGCATATTTATAGAAAATAGAAATGAACAATAAGCATGATCACAGGCGCACGACCAGTGGTCGTGCGCATTATGTCCAGTGATCGTGCGCACAGGAATGGCAGATTAGGAAGAAGAACTGGGATAATGCGCACGAGCAGTGGCGCACGACCAGTGGTCGTGCGCACAAAGTTCAATGGTCGTGCGATTACCCCAGACAGGAGTCCAGGAAAAGAGGAATCAATTCACATGATCAGTGGCGCACGACTGGTGGTCGTGTGCACTATGTCCAGTGGTTGTGCGATTACCCCAGGTAGATTTTGGAAATCAGGGTACATTGTGCACGATCATCGGCGCACGACCAGTGGTCGTGCGCACTATATGCGATGATCGTGCGCAGTATTCCTGCTTCAAAACATCCCCGGAACACGCACACGACACCTAAACCCAGCAATGATATGTGCAGACATTCCAGACGATCATAAAAAGGACTATAAACAATAAGAGTACAAAAAATACACAACCACGGGCCTAAGTGTGCACTTCCTATGGAAATAAAGATAAGATGAAATATATACGATAACGAACGAAAAGTGAAGTGCAAACGCATGAAAACTAGCCCAGATGAGTCCGAAAAACCCTATATAAATCCGACTCATCACACCCCCAGACTTTACTATTTGCACGTCCGAGCAAACAAAATCTAAGCAGATAGGGAAAATTACTAGCTAACAAAGAAATTCAAAAACAAAGTACCATGTGAAGTCGCATGCTCGCTCGCGTAAAAATATAATAGAAGAAATTTCTAAGTATGCAGAATAGTTTATACTTTTCACAATGCGTATCAAAATTTTATTACTACTCAAAAATAGAATCATTGTGAATCAACGGTCACGCATAGGAAGAAAGTAGGCAGACCACTAAGGTGAGCTTTGCCAAAGATCGGGGCTCAGGATCACCTCCAAAGGAATCCACCAATGTCGGGGAGCATACGCTTGCCCGTTCACACTCTCTCCACGACACTAGTTAAACTTAAGCGCAAATCCGTACGACTTTAGGATAATCACGGGGCTTGGGTTACGATGAGGTAAACAATGATAGAAAGAAAGGCTATGCACCTAACCCAAATGAGCTAATCTAAAAAGAATCCAATCGCTAAACATAATATATGCAGGTACACCACACCTCCAGACTTAACTTTTAACATAGGGGTGTGCGCACTGCCTACTCCAAATATAATCACATTTCCAAAAAGATTTTCAATTTAAACTTTTTCTTTTCACTTTTTTCTTCTTCTTTTTTTCTTTTTCTTCATTCTATTTTCACAATTCAGCAGATATAAACTTGGGAGCACTTCCACATTTTCACAAATAATAACACCACATCACATCCCGACATGAAAATATAAAACACTAAACTCGGCTTGGGTGTGTGACTAGGATAGGCTATGGGGCTTTGGTGAATGAAGGTGGAGCTGAATCAAAAATGTGTAGGCACAACGGGGCTAGTGAGGATATGACGTTAGGAACGGTACAAAGCTCAATTGGACCAAAATGATGGCCTACATCACGTTTACGCTAGACTAACGAAGTACCCATGCTTCGAGAGTAGCTTGGGGCAAGTTCTTATCCACCGAGAAAGATGATCCTTCCTCCCGACTCGAGCAAAACGAGTCTAGTGATGGCTACACATATTCCTATACTACTGTTTGATTCACACCAGATTCACCAACTTTTGAGTAGAATAAAAAGATCTTTGCGCAAATAGAAAAATATAAAACCATAAGCATACAAAAAAATTAAATCTACTCGAATTTCTACACGAGACGAGAGCAGTTGACTAGAAACACAACAAGGTCAACATTTTACTATGTCTCACAATCCTAAGCTAGCACACTAATTTTCCCAAATCTAATGAAGAAATGAGTTTAACTCGCGGCACACGAATAGCTAAACACGCGCTCAAGTGGGTGCAGTGGTGTGCAGTGCAATGAACTAATCAAAATAAAACTATAAAGGCTTCTAGTATGCACATGAGATGTGCACGTGCAAAAGGTAACAAAACTGGCTCTCCCCAGACTTAAACTAAATGACACAGCATATGATGGAGAAATTAAAATCATAAAGAGCTAAGGGAAGAGGTTACCCAATGCTCAGCTAGTGAGCATACCAGAAGATGCATGGAAACCTGAAGCAGGCCCGCCATATGAAGAATCACAACCCCGCCAATGCGATTTGCCATGAATACCTGCAGGGGTGAGCTCCGCAAAAACAAAAGAAAAATATACAAAAAGAAATGCTAAAACTAAAATAGACATGAAAAATAAAAATGCAGGAAATATAAGATAACTACTGGGGTTATTGTCATCCCAGCATGACTTATTAAATTCTAAACACTTCTAGCTAATGGGCCTATGAAATAAAAAGTGCACAAGTAACTGGACTAATATCCGTTGCGGTATCAAGTACCGATATGGAGATAGAGTAGTTACCCCTCTACCTAAATAATAATACATCCCCAACACAGGTAGAGGAAATAAGAAATAAGAAGAGGAGGAGCACTGGTCCTCGCTCATCTTATCATAAAATAAATCCTTGCCTAGCAAGGAATTGTCCACCACAGGTTCGCAGGAAGCGATGACAACGGCATGAGCAATAGGCTCATCGTCATCCCAACGTACCCGTGGACACTCATCCAGCACAGGCTCAAATAAAGAAGGGGGATTAAGAAATAAAAGAGATGATGAACTAAAATAATCAGAAAATGGGAGAGTGATCCCGATATCACTCTCAGCAAGATCCAAGCAGAGATCATCGTCGGTATCATATGAGTCGTACCGAGGGGAATCCGAGAACTCGAGGTCCGCGGTGGTAAGAGGAACGACCTCATCCAATAAGGAGGTGCAAACCTCCGCATCAGAAAGGGGATATTCCTTATCCCACCGGGGTGCGTAAAAGTGTTCCGAAGATCCACCTTCTCCGTCGGAGATAGAGGAATCATCATCGCACTTCAGCGCAACCTCGGGCACCGAATCATCAATAAATACGGCATCATCAGCCGACTCACAAAAAAATGTAGTAGCATAATCTGGCAAAAATTGCGGAGGGGCAAGGCTGCTCTCGAAATCAAGCATAGAATGAGCATGCCCCATCGCAAAATCATTCATTGACGCCACCCCGTCGACGACCGGAACAATCTCATCGTCCCATACAGGAGCGTCCATGCATTCCTGTTCCTCTTTTTCTTGGCTAACACCATAGTGATCGTCATCACTAAAGGGAAGCTCATAAAAAGGGATCGAGGGACCCATGAAAGAGCTGTATGCGGCTAAAGATTCTTCGGTAATCTCAACGGGTAGAGAACGAGCAAAGTGCATTATGTCAGTGTATGGGCCAGGCAACACCCTAGTAGGCCGGTCCACCACAATCTTCCACGAACGGGAGGTAGTTGTGCACACGCCCTCAGAGGAAGAAGGCTTGCACAAATGAGGGCAATCCTTCAACATATGGCCCACACCTTGACATAACAAACACCGAATGCAATGCTCGGCATTCATAACTATAATGGCATCGATGGATCGACGCAAAGTGTCAAGTAAATGGCACTCAACATCAGGATCCATCGCGAACAAAAATAATTGTTGAAAAAGTGTCACACAGCTAAAATAAAAATAGCACAGATCTGCTATCTAAATCAAAAATCAGAAAAGGGAAAAAGAAATAAGCAAAATAAAAATTCTAATAACCAAAGCAAATAAAAAAAATGATATGCACAAATGGAAAATGGCTTCAATCTATTATCTCCCTCTCCAAAAACTCATACGACTGTGTTCCCCGGCAAAGGCGCCAAAAACTTGATGCTAAAGATCACGGCAGTGAACCGGTCGCACAAGTAATATAAAATGGGCGAGTTTTCCCAAGTATCGATCTCTCAAGGAACACAGTAAGGTGGAGTTAATTTCGAGGAGGACATGAGATTGAAGTCCTTAGGTCGGAGCTAACTAAGGGGGAGTTTGATATTTGCGGAAAAAGAAAGTAAAAATCTAACAACTACTCCTATGGAACGCCGCTATGCGATGCTTCGCCAGGCGGGATTGAAAACTAGTCGGGCCGCTATGCATCGAATCGCTGGGTGGATGGACGAGTAGTATTGTGGATGAGGTGGTGAGAACGGCAGAATCAGGGTTGTGAGCACCTCTTCGCTACGCACGCCACTAACAATTGCTATTGCGGCAAGGATGGATGGTGGTGGATGGAATATGGCACAACTCGAGCAACTTAAGCAGAAAAATGAAATAGGAATCACATAGACATGAAACAAATAACATATACAACCAAAGTGCACTTCATCAATATAAATAGATTTAAACACCAATATTCAACAAGAAAGCAAGAACAAGTCAAGAGATCGACCACGCTCGGCCCTCAACTGGGTCCGGGGTAGACAAGGGTTTTCACCACCTTCCAATGGCCCGTCTTCTTCATGTCATGATAGCAGACGAAAGTTGCAAGATTCCCTTTGCTTGTTGGTGATGGAGTCAAACCCTACTTGAAGCTCACGGATGAAGGAGAAGGCCAAGAGGAAGCTCCGGCTTGGATTTGGCGGTGAAAGCTTGCCCGGAGCACCTCCCTAGGGTGGAATATGAAGGGGAACGGCGGAAAAGGCAGAAAACGGCAGGGAAACGTGGAGTGATCTCAGTTCTTCTAAATTAGGGCGTGACCTGCATATTAATAGAAAACAGAAATGAACAATGCACACGATCACGGGCGCACGACCAGTGGTCGTGCGCACTATGTCAGTGATCGTGCGTACTGGAATGGCAGATTAGGAAGAAAAATTGGGATAACGTGCACGAGCAGTGGCGCACGACCAGTGGTCGTGCACACTAAGTTCAATGGTCGTGCGATTACCCCAGATAGGACTCCAGGAAAAGAGGAATCAATGCACATGATCAGTGGCGCACGACCGGTGGTCGTGCGCACTATGTCCAGTGGTCATGCGATTACCCCAGGCAAATTTTGGAAATCAGGGTACATTACGCACGATCATCGGCGCACGACCAGTGGTCGTGCGCACTATATCCGATGATCGTGCGCAGTATTCCTGCTTCAAAACATCCCCGGAACAGGCAGACGACCCCTAAACCCAGCACTGATATGTGCAAACATTCCAGACGATCACAAAAAGGAGTACAAACAAAAAAAGTACAAAAAATACACAACCACGGGCCTAAGTGTGCACTTCCTATGGAAATAAAGATAAGATGAAATATATACGATAACGAACTAAAAGTGAAGTGCAAACGCGTGAAAACTAGCCCAGATGAGTCCGAAAAACCCTATATAAATCGGACTCATCATATGCAGCACTACTCGAGTAGGTAGAAGATGACTACTCGAGTACATGAGAAAAATTACTCGGGAGAAAGAGAAATCATTACTCGAGTACATGGAGTCAACTACTCGAGTAAATAAGAATGAGAAAGACTCAGTTACTCGAGAAACAAAAATGACTTACTCGAGTACTTAAGTACTTACACGAGAGGTGGAGTAAATTACTCGAGTACAAGAAATACTACTCGAGTATATAAGAATGAACTACTCAAGTATATAAGAGACTACTCGAGACAAACACTTATAAAATTTCTGGAATAGGAAAAACTGAACTACTCGAGTATGTAAGATAATCTACTCGAGACATATGGAATTACTCGAGTATATAAGATGAATTACTCGAGGCAATTAGAATTACTCGAGTATATAACATGAACTACTCGAGTAATTCACTTAGAGAAATTTTCTGTAGGGGGAATCTGGATTACACGAGTAAAAGGATTTGACTACTCGAGTAGTAGATGAACTACTCAAGTATATGATTTAGACTACTCGAGTAAGTAGGAACTACACTGAAAGTGCAAGGTGGATCTGATATACTCTAGAGGGGGGGGGGGGTGAATAGAGTATTGTGCTCCCAAAAAAATCTTTACAACTTTTGTTGTATTCCTAAGTGAACAAGTCAGCAAATAAAATAAATAAGCACAGCAAACTAAGAAATCACAGAGCACAGCCAAAACAAAAGAAAAGGGCAACCAGACGACACAAGAAATTTTATAGTGGTTCCCCAACCTGGGTACATCCACTCTTCTACCACCCTGGTAGGAATCCACTCAGGTTTTTGATCAGGTGTCTGACACCAATGAGCTTTTGTTCAGGTGCTCAAAAACCAAAACCTCAAGTCTCTTGGAAGGAGACTTGCAACTAGAATAATTTTGAAGGGAATTAAAACCTTGTACAGGAGGTGGAAAAGAGGTGATGGTGTATTCTCTTTCTCAAAACAACTGAGAAGACTGTGGATTGATGTCAGCAGCTTGCTCCCCCTGAGATCAGGAAAACTGGAGCACTGCTTCAGGGTGATAGGTCTTCAAAGACCTAGAATGCCTGGACCAGAAATTGTTTCAGGAACTCCTTTGACAGATTGATATTTGTTGTCCTTTGAAGTAGTCATGTAGAGTTAGAAGGAAGAAGACTCTTGATAGTATTAGGTTGTTCTTCTTCTTCTTCTTGATGAAGTTGTTCTCTGGTCAAGGCTGATTGTTGTAGAACTTTAGATCTTTGTGTATGATTGTTCTTCTATGCAATCTGAGTGTGTCTGTTTGATTGTCTATTTTGCTTCCTGTGCTACTACTGATTTTTTCTTTTCTTTTCTAACTCTTGACTGACTAAGAACATTCAAAATTTGAATATTTCAGCAGTAATTGCAGTCGGTCTTGGAAAGAAGCGGCAATCAATAATTTCCCTAACTGTCCCATGGAAAAACGGCATGTAATAGTCCAAGATTAATTGCTCGTTCTAACGGTAACATTCCGAGAAGATCTGGCATTAATTGTTCAGGAATAATCGCCAAGAAACGGGACGGGAAAATTGAAGAAGACCTACTCTGGAATCGTCGAACAAAGAACACAATTTGTCTAGTTGAGTTTGAGTTAGTCGAGCCGAGCTTGAGTTCGTCGTGCTGAGCTTGAGAGAGTTCGTCGACCAGACAATCTTCATTTGTCGAACAGACAATCTTCATTCGTCGAACAGACAATCTTCATTCGTCGAGCTGAGATCCAAATTCATCGAGCTGAGAACAGTTCTGGACTTAGTCAAAATATTCTGGGTAACTGATATTTTGTGTCGACATAAGTTGGTGTTGACTGATTGATCTTGGTGTCGACTCAAATCTTCTGGTGTCGACATAAATTGTCTGGTGTCGACACATGCCCTAAGTGTCGACATAAATCCTCTGAATTCAGAAATCGTCGAGTAGAGTACTGCATTCGTCGACCTGAGAAGTTGACTTTGTCGACCTGAGAAGTTGACTTCGTCGACCTGAGAAGTTGAGAACTTGAGGTCCAAGTTCGTCGAGCTCAGAATCTAGTTCATCGACCAAAGCTTGAAGCTGGAGTAAGAAAAATTCTGAAGTTGTCCTGACTTTATCTTGATGTAGAAACTCAGAGTTCATCGAATAGAGAACTAAGATCGTCGAGCTCAGCACAAAGAATTGTCTCATGATCGTTGAGCGCAGAACACCGTTCGTCGAGCTGAGTTCGACGAACGTCGAACTCACTTTACTTAGTCTTGAAATCCTCTAAGTCTGAAGTCTCTGATGGTCTTGTTGATAGCTGGTCCATCTAATGTTGACCCTAAGGACTTGACCTAGACTCTAGGACACAAACTTGACCTTGGCTATACATGATGGGTCACATCCTAAGTCAGTGAACCTAGCCCAAATAAACTAGGGATCCAACAATCTCCCCCTATTTGGGTGAGGTCACTAACAGAGACTCAAAATAGAAACAACAGAAAAACAAAGCAAGAAAAAAATATATCTGGCAGAGAATTACAAACACATGCAACAGATATATATATACACAGCTTTGTTTAAACAGATAGCATAGTTTGGAAAACAAAAATAGACAGAAATTGAAACAACATGAAGATTACTTCTTTGGCTTCTTCTGCTTGGACCTGTCTTCAATTGGTTTCTCTCCTGGCTTCTTAAAGATGATTTCTCTCTTAGGATCTGAAGACTGAGCCTTTGTCATAGTCATATTAGCTGCCCCAATAATATTCAATGATGTAGCTCTGGGGACAACTGCTTCTGGATGGAGCTTCATATAGTCATCAACATTAAATAGTTTATTACCTTTGTCAAACCTTTTCAACTCTTCTTTTCTGTACTTTGACATTGTTATTAATCCTGATGTGTCTTTTCTTTCAGCCTTGGTTTACTAATAAAAGATAGTCCAATTAGCTCCTGGTACCTAGCCATTCTTGTAGTATTTGCAGTTTCAGGATCTTCAAATGGAGTTGGAGGAGAGTATGGCCTTTTTGGACTGTCAGCTTTTTGATCTTCAGATATCTGTTGCTTCTGCTGCTGATGCTATTGATGTTGATGTTGTCTTGAGGAAGGTCGCCTCTGCTGGCTGTTTCCAGAAGATTTCCCTGACTGTCTCTAATAGGTCTGCATAGGGGCAGATCTCTGGGAGCTAGAGCCACTAGCACCAGCTGCTGGAGGAGGAGGAGGATCCTTCCTGTATCTGTGAGCTGGAGGAGGAGAGTATCTCCTACTACTCTTATTATCCTTCTGCTGGTTCTTGGATAGCCACATCCATGCAGGCATTCCCTCGTATGGAGTGACATTGTGCAGAATGTAGTAAGGGGTGTCAGTAGTGGGATTAGGCTTAGGAGCTGGAGGAGTAGAAGCCTTCCTTTTCTTTGATAACATCTTCCTTTTCTTACTGGCAGCATCTTCATCTGAATCAGCATCATCATCAAAATCAGAATCAGAATCCTGAGGATTGTCATAAAGAGCATCCAAAGCTTTCAAAGCTTTATCAGAAATAATAGCTTTTGCTGGAGGAGGGGCAGAAGGTTCAAGAACTGGAGTTTCAGCAACAAGAGAGGAGGAGACTGTAAAGGAATCAGAAATAATGGGGACAGAGCTATCAGCTACTGCCTTATTCTCCTCTTCAATATCAGCCTGGATAAGCTCATCCAAATCTGGCAAAGGAGAGTCATCCATGACAAAGCTTGGGGCTGGGATGTCTTCTGGAATGACCGTAGGTGAAGGAGCAACAACTGGAAGAACAAAACTGTCACAGAGTTGCTAAACAACTGCTAGACTAACTGGAGAGGTATAAGGAACAATAGCCAAATGTGGCTTAGTAGAGGGTAACTGCACAAAAATAGTATCAAAACTTCTCAACAAAGCAGACAAATTAACTGTGGGATTTAAATGGAAATCACCAATAGCTTTTATTTGCTCAACTGACTCATCTAAGTCATTGTCAGTATCCATAAAATAAATTAATTCAATTAAATCAGAATAAAAATCTGGCAAAATATCTGTATCTGTATCTGAAACTTCTTCTGTAGAGGGGGCTACTACTGTATCTACTGCTGCTTCTTCATAGAGAATCTCCCCCTGCCTGGGTTCAGGAGAACCTAGAGCCACGCCCCTGAATGAAGAGGGGGAAGCAGAGAGAAGAGAAACTTATGCAGATAAGGAATTGATGGATGTCACAAGAGGTGTAATGGCCTCTGTGATTAGGGATTTTATGAGGGGAGTGAGCAGGGATATGAGTGTAGATACAGTGGGGGATTCCAAGGATGGAGAGATAGTAGATGAAGGTAGAGAAGTAGATGAAGTAGGAAGAACAGATGGAGGGGATAGAGGAGGAAGGACATCTGGTGTGGCAGAGTCTGTGGGTATGTTGTAAGATGGAATGGAGGATAAGTGAGAGGGAAGAGGAGACTGAGGAGGTGTAGGAATAGATGTCTCATGAGGTGAAGCAGGGGGTGTAGGAATGTTTGTAATGTCAAGTGGTGGAGATGGAGGAGGAGTAGGCACATAAGTATGTTGTGGAGATTTAGGTGTGGTAGAAGGAATGGAAGAGGAAGGGAGTTGTTTTGCTGGAAGTTGTGCAGGAAGAGATGGTGGAGATGGAATGACCTCTTCTATAGGGTGTGGAGTGGCCTTTACAGCCCTGGTGCTCTCAGAAGTAGGGATGGAAGAGGAGGAAGCCTTTGAGGGCTTGGAGATAGTCCTCTCCTATCTGCCAAACAAGGCGCAGGTGAGGCACTTGCTGGCATTGATGAAGATGGTCGGGGAGACCATGCACTCACCAGCCTTCTCTTGAAGAAAAATTCCGAAAATTCTGCCGAAGCAGACCTCTTTCTTGCTATTCTTCTTCTTTATCAACTCAAAGAAAATTGTGCCCCAGTTGACACGTCGCTTGTTAACCACTGTGCACATAACAAGAAATTGATGTCTTGTGATGTAGTCGTGCACTAAGTGCTTGCCCATCAGCACTTTTCCGACAATGTCCGCCAGAAACTGGTACGTGACAGACAGTTGTTTCTTCAACAACTTGTTAGGGTTGCTTCTAAAAAACCCCATTAACTTCAGCATATCACCAAATTCTTCAGAATCCATTTCCATATTATCTTCTCCATTTACTAATCCAAATATTTCAGAAAGAATTGCGGGAGAAAACGAAACAGCAGTACTCCCGATATTGCATGTCAGAACATTTTCCTCAGAAACAGATGATGTATATATCCATTCTCTTATTTCATTCGCATGTAGTTTTATCCGTCTAGTCATGAAATCCTTGAGATGAAGTTCTTCTAGCAGTTCCAAGATATAGAGAAATATGGGGTCAGAATGTTTGAAAGAGTCAAAAGCCATATCAAAACCAGTATCAAATTTCATTGCGGCTAAGGTGCTTGCTGGAGTCGCCATTGATGACCTGCAAGAAAGACACAGAGAAAACGGCGATCAAGAGCAAAAGAACTGAAAGCGCGGGACAGAGGTCGAAGAAAACCTAGATATAAGATTTTCAGAATATGAATCGACAATCTCCGTTCCACGAAAAAGAAAAAAAATTCTTCGAACTGAGCACGACGAAATAAATTATAGACAAATAATTCGTCGATCTCATCCAGAAGAATCGAAAATAGTTTGTCGAACTCTGTTCGACGAAATGTCTTCAGAAGCAAAGTTCGTCGATCTCTGGTCGACGAAAATTGTTTCCACACAGAGAATTCGTCGATCTCCGTTTGACGAGAATCTCTCAAACTTTCCCTAATTCGTCGAACTCCGTTCGACAAACTCTGGAAAATTCGTCGAATGCAGACAGAAACTAATTTAACTCTTCTCCATTAATCATTCCCAGTTGATTTACAAAGAACAGATGATTTTTCTCATCCAAGGGCTTGGTGAAAATGTCTGCTCTCTATAGATCGGTAGGACTATGGATTAAGTTAATTTTCTTTTTGTCTACATTATCTCTAATGAAATGATGTCTTATTTCAATATGCTTAGTCCTAGAATGGTGAACTGGATTCTGTGTTATAGCAATAACACTAGTATTATCACAAAATAATGTTGAATTATTTAAGTTGACACCATAGTCTAGGAGTTGGTTTTGTATCCATAGCATTTGTGAACAGCAGCTGGAAGCAGCCATATATTCTGCTTCTGCAGTTGATATAGACACAGATGTTTGTTTTTTACAAAACCAGGAGACAAGTCTCATACCCAAGAACTGACAAGTTCCATAGGTACTCTTCCTGTTCACTCTACATCCAGCATAGTCAGCATCTGAGTATCCAGTTAACTCAAACTCTGACTCTGCTGGATACAAGAGTCCTAGATTAGGACAACTCTTTATATATCTCAAAATTCTTTTTAGGAAAATAAGGTGAGATTCTTTAGGGTTCACTTGGAACCTAGCACAAAGGCATGTGGCAAACATGATATTAGGCCTGCTAGCTGTTAGGTATAATAGGGATCCAACAATTGCCCTATAATGCTTCTGATCTACAGGTTTCCCTGCTGCATCAGAATCCACAACAGCATTAGTAGCCATAGGTGTTTTCATTCCTGAAGAATCACCCATCCCAAACTTCTTAATAAGCTCTTTAGCATACTTAGCTTGGGAGAGGAAGATACCATCAGTGAGCTGCTTCACTTGGATACCAAGGAAGTAGGAAAGCTCACCCATGCTACTCATCTCAAATTTGGTATGCATGAGGTCAGCAAACCTCTTGCACAATTTGGGATCAGTAGACTCAAAGATGATGTCATCCACATATATTTGTACTAACAAAATTTGGTCCTTATCATGTCTAGTGAAAAGAGTTTTATCTATGGTTCCTCTTGTAAATTTATGCTCTAAAAGAAAGCTTGCTAAGGTCTCATACCAAGATCTTAGAGCTTGTTTTAAACCATAAAGAGCTTTATGCAATTTAAATACAAAAGAGGGTTGAGTTAGAGAGATAAAACCTGGAGGTTGTTCTACATAAACCTCTTCTTGAAGTACTACATTCAGAAATGCACTCTTGAAATCCATTTGGAACACCTTGAATCTCCTGTGAGCTGCATAGGCAAGGAATATTCTTATGGCCTCTAATCTTGCAACAGGGGCAAAGGTTTGGTCAGAATCAATTCCTTCATCTTGCCTGTAGCCTTGAGCAACAAGCGTAGCCTTGTTCCTCACTATGTTCCCTTGAGCATCCAACTTGTTCCTGTAGACCCATTTGGTTCCAATAACTGGGTAGTTATGAGGTCTTGGAACCAAATCCCAAACTCTACATCTCTCAAACTGATTTAGTTCCTCTTGTATTGCAATGATCCAGTGGGGATCTTGCTCTGCTTCATGGATGGTGAGAGGTTCAATTTGAGAGAGAAAACAGGCATGCATCAAGTCTTGGTTGAGTTGATGCCTTGTCTGTACACCTGTTGAAATGTCTCCAATCACTTGAGATCTGGGGTGATCTCTAAGTGTGACAAGATCAGTTGGTGGAGTTTGTTGAGCAACAGCTTCTGTAATTAATTCCTCTTGAGGAATGGTACTAGCTGTTGAGGGAAGTTTAGCCACTTCCACTTTAAGTTCTTCTTCACTATCTTCAGCAGCCTGTGGAGAATGATGGGTTGATACCTCTTGGGTAAGGTTTAGTCCATCCGTATATTCAGACAGTTGTGGAACCTGCAAAAAGCTATTGGTAGAAATCTCTTTATCCTTATAAGACATGTTAGCTTCATCAAAAGATACATGAACAGACTCTTCAATTTTAAGTGTGGATTTATTAAAAACCCTATAGGACTTGCTTACTTGGGAGTATCCTATAAAAATCCCTTCTTCAGCCTTAGCCTCAAACTTTCTAATGTATCTCTTGTTATTTGTGTGAATGTAACATATATAACCAAAAACTTTAAAGTATGTGATTTTAGGTTTCTTTCTTTTAAGTAATTCATAGGGGGTCTTATTTTTGAGCTTATGTATCAGACTTCTATTCAGGACATAGTTAGCAGTGTTTACAGCTTATGCCCAAAAGGATAGAGGCATGTAAGCATCTGCCAATAATGTGCCTGCAGATTCAATGAGTATCCTATTTTTCCTTTCAGCTACCCCATTTTGTTGGGGAGTTCTAGGAGCTGAGAAGCACTGCCTGATACCTTCCTTCTCACAGAACTCATGCATAAGAAGAGACTCAAACTCTGTGCCATGATCACTTCTGATCAATGCAACATGAGTAGAGAACTCAATTTGTATGGTCCTGAGAAAATCTATAAGAACCTTGAATGTATCTGACTTAGCTCTCAGAAAGGCTACCCAACTGAATCTAGAGAAGTCATCAAAAATCACTAAAGTATAAGACTTCCCTCCTAGGCTTTGTAATGCAATGGGTCCAAATAGATCCACATGAAGCAAATACAAAATCCTAGGTGAATCACTTTTATTAATGGATTTGAAGCTAGTTTTAGTTTGCTTGCCTAATTGACAAGCCCTACATAGGTTTTCCTTCTTGTAGGGGCCAGAAGGTAAACCTCTAACAAGGTTGTCTTTAGATAACCTAGATATATTCTTAAGGTTTACATGGCCTAATCTTTTATGCCATAACTCATTTTGATTACTAGTGATATTGAGTAAACAAACATCAGTTTGGGCAGAAATAAAATCTACTAGATATATGTTGCCTTGTCAAACTCCAATTAAAACAGTTTGGTTTTCATTATTAATAATAGAGCAAGATATAGAGTTAAAGTGTACCTGATAACCTTCATCACATAATTGACTTATGGATATTAGGTTATGTTTAAGTCCTCTTACATATGTTACTTTCTTGAAAGTAACTTCTCCAATCTTCACTGCTCCATATCCTTCTGACTGGCCACTTTTTGAATCTCCAAAAATCACCATTGGTCCTAGCTTGAGCTTGTAATTGGATAGATTGCCCATGCTTCTTATCATATGCTTAGAGCAACCACTGTCCAAGTACCAGGTTTGACTTACCCTTGGACAGCTCTTCACCTGTACCTGCAAAGAAAAACAAAACTCAATTGTTCTTGACCCAGGTTACCTTGGGTCCTTTATTTTGTTGAAAAGTAAAGCTGGATATCACTGATAATGCAGGTTGAGATTTATAACCTAAGGGGTGATATCTCCTAGGTGAAATAACCCAATCAGCTACTGGATTGAATGTCTTATTAGTTGGCTTGGAATTTCTGTAAGAGAAATGATTTAGGTTTGGACTTTCTGGGTTCGACGAATTATTGTAAGTTCGTCGACCAGAGTTCGACAGATAGGGATGAGATCGTCGATCTCTGCTCAGAGAATGACAGTAGTCATTTTCTGTGCCCCAAGTTCATCTACCTCTGCTCGACGAACCATACAAAGTTCGTCGAACGCAGTTAGACGAGTTGTTATAACTAAAGTTTGCGTTCAGCGTTCGTCGATCTGGGTTCGACGAACTGGCCACATTTTGTCGATCTACGTTCGATGAATGCTGTTGAACCTTGTTTTTATTAACTGTTTTCTGATTTCTGTTTCTCTTGTCTATAGGTTTTGGATTGTTTACAGACAATGGTTTGTTTATAATCTTTTCTTTTCCCTTAGCAGAAATAAACTTGATGGGGTTGTAAGAATATTTTTCTTGATTATGGGGGGCAAACTTGATGAAGCACCCAAGCCCAGCTTGCCATTTAATCTGGCATTCACAGTGCTTGTAATGTCCATCAGCTTGAGGCTTCTCCCATTGAGAGATTGCTCAAGTTGTTTGGCCTCACATAAATTAGATTTTAATTTAATTATTTGTTCATTAGCTAATGTTAGTTGATCTTGTAGTTTAATATTTTCTGAATTAACAGATTGAAGACTTCCTAGTATTTCTCTAAGGGTTTTTATTTCCTTTTCTGAGCTAATTAAATCTAAACACATGGCTTTGAATTCAATTTTAAATGACTCAGAATTAAAATCAGAATTAGAAAGAACCTGATCTGCATTTGAGTCTGAGGCTGCTTCATCTTCAGATTCTCCTTCTGATCCAGAATTGCTCCTGGAGGCATCAATTGCCATTAGGCAAACCTCATTGGATCTTGCTTCTTCCTCTTCTTTACTTGAACTAGAAGAGGATGTTTCTTCTTCTGTATCACTCCATGTTTAAGCAATAAAGCCCTTGTCTTTATTTTTGTATTTGCTGAAAGAGGGTCTGCTGCTATGTCTTCTCCTGGAGTCCTTTTCTCTGCTCTTGTCCTTCTTCTGGTTTTCTGGACATTTTGAGATGTAATGTCCAGGATTTCTTCACCCAAAGCACACAACCTCCTTGGTTGGTGTCTTGTCATACTTGGGCATATCATCCTATCTGGATGATTTCCTTCTGAAATCCTTTCTAGCCATCTTGTAGAATCTTTTTGCAAAGAGGCTCGTGAGTTCCTCATTGGAAGTTGATGTCTCACTTTCCTCAAATGCTTTGAAGGATATGCTGTGATCCTTCCTCACTGGAGTTGTATCCTTCTGTTCTGCTACTTCTCTTGATTTGATCAGCTGCTCATAGGATTTTAATTTGCCTAGTAGAGATTCAGTTGATATCTCATTTAGGCTTCTGGATTCTTTGATTGGCCAGATTCTGGAATCCCAAGAGCTAGGGAAGCACATCAATATCTTATCATTCACCTCTATCAAGGTGATGTCTTTATCCAAGGTTTTGAGCTCATTGATGATTGAACTCAACCTGTTGTACATCTCAGCCACTGATTCTGTCTCATCCTTTTTGAAGTTCTCATACAGGGAAATGAGATTGGATCTCCTGTCTTTTCTCTCATCTACTGAGCCAGCTACTATTTGGTTGAGGGAATCCCAAATGGCCTTGGCTGAGGTGCACTCAGCCACCTTCTAAATATGTCATCTGACATAGTTTGAGATAAGATATTCATTGCTTTAGCATCTGCCATTTTGGCTTTCTTGTAGGCATCATTGTTTTCAGGAGGAGGTACTGCAGTCATGTTGGTAGAGGTACTGGTGGAAGCTGAAGGTGCTGGAGGTACTCCTGTCAAGATAACAGAAAAAATATCCTCATCAATATAATTCATGTATAATCTGATTCTTGCCTTCCAGATGGCAAACTTGTTAAGATTGCATACTGGAGGTCTGATGCTAGCATAGTCTTTGTTTTGGGCCATTTCTATGGAGGAATAAATCTAACAATATAAACAAAACATTCAGATCTCACCAGAGGGATCTTTGTGGTTCAGGTGTTAGCTTGTACAACCAATAAGGTGTGGTATTTTTAACCAACCTGGCTCTGATACCAATTGAAAGTGCAAGGTGGATCTGATATACTCTAGAGGGGGGTGAATAGAGTATTGTGCTCCCAAAAAAAATCTTTACAACTTTTGTTGTATTCCTAAGTGAACAAGTCAGCAAATAAAATAAAGAAGCACAGCAAACTAAGCAATCACAGAGCACAGCCAAAACAAAAGAAAAGGGCAACCAGACGACACAAGAAATTTTATAGTGGTTCCCCAACCTTGGTATATCCACTCTTCTACCACCCTGGTAGGAATCCACTCAGGTTTTTGATCAGGTGCCTGACACCAATGAGCTTTTGTTCAGCTGCTCAAAAACCAAAACCTCAAGTCTGTTGGAAGGAGACTTGCAACCAGAATAATTTTGAAGGGAATTAAAACCATGTACATGAGGTGAAAAAGTGGTGATGGTGTCTTCTCTTTCTCAAAACAACTGAGAAGACTATGGATTGATGTCAGCAGCTTGCTCCCCTTGAGATCAAGAAAACTGGAGCACTGCTTCAGGCGATAGGTCTTCGAAGACCTAGAATGCCTGGACCAGAAATTGTTTCAGGAACTCCTTTGACAGATTGATATTTGTTGTCCTTTGAAGTAGTCCTGTAGAGTTAGAAGGAAGAAGACTCTTGATAGTATTAGGTTGTTTTTCTTCTTCTTCTTGATGAAGTTATTCTTTGGTCAAGGCTGATTGTTGTAGAACTTTAGATTTTTGTGTATGATTGTTCTTCTGTGCAATCTGAGTGTGTCTGTCTGATTGTCTATTTTGCTTCCTGTGCTACTACTGATTTTTTCTTTTCTTTTCTATCTCTTGACTGACTAAGAACATTCGAAATTTGAATATTTGAGCAGTAATTGCAGTCGGTCTTGGAAAGAAGCGCCAATCAATAATTTCCCTAACTGTCCCATGGAAAAACGGCATGTAATAGTCCAAGATTAATTGCTCGTTCTAACGGTAACATTTCGAGAAGATCTGGCATTAATTGTTCAGGAATCATCGCCAAGAAACGGGACGGGAAAACTAAAGAAGAGCTAGTCTGGAATCGTCGAATGAAGAACACAATTCGTCTAGCTGAGTTTGAGTTCATCGAGCTGAGCTTGAGTTCGTCGAGCTGAGCTTGAGAGAGTTCGTCGACCAGACAATCTTCATTCGTCGAACAGACAATCTTCATTTGTCGAACAGACAATCTTCATTCGTCGAGCTGAGATCCAAATTCGTCGACCTGAGAACAGTTCTGGACTTAGTCAAAATATTCTGGGTAACTGATATTCTGTGTCGACATAAGTTGGTGTCGACTCAAATCTTCTGGTGTCGACATAAATTGTCTGCTGTCGACACATGCCCTAAGTGTCGACACAAATCCTCTGAATTCAGAAATCGTCGAGTAGAGTACTGAATTCGTCGACCTGAGAAGTTGACTTCGTCGACCTGAGAAGTTGAGAACTTGAGGTCCAAGTTCGTCGAGATTAGAATCTAGTTCGTCGACCAAAGCTTGAAGCAGGACTAAGAAAAATTCTGAAGTTGTCCTGACTTTAGCTTGATGTAGAAACTCAGAGTTCGTCGAACAGAGAACTAAGATCGTCGAGCTCAGCACAAAGAATTGTCATACGATCGTCGAGCGCAGAACACCATTCGTCGAGCTGAGTTCGACGAACGTCAAATCCTCTAAGTCTGAAGTCTCTGATGGTCTTGTTGATAGCTGGTCCATCTGATGTTGACCCTAAGGACTTGACCTAGACTCTAGGACACAAACTTGACCCTGGCTATACATGATGGGTCATATCCTAAGTCAGTAAACCTAGCCCAAATCAACTAGGGATCCAACATACACGAGAGTCAGAATACAATTAACTCGAGACAGAAGATAGAACTACTCGAGTACACTATAGTACTACTCGAGTATATAACTTAAAAAAAACTTTAGAAGAGAATTCTGTAAACTCGAGAGGTAAAAGGAAACTACTCGAGTATATAAGATGAACTACTCGAGATCCATAGTTGGACTACTCGAGTATATCTTAACTACTCGAGTAAGTGAATTACTACTCGAGTATACACTCAGTAACTTACTCGAGTAAGTAAGGAATAACTCGAGTACTTTACTTAAGAAAATTTTTCTGACAGAATGTTTCTTCTTCTAAGGTGAAATCAGCATCAAATCTTTTCTCATAGTCTTAGAGCTTGAATATGAAGTATATCCCAATATAGAGGCTACACATGAGTCAACACTTTGGAACACACAATGAGGGATTACATTGTATGGTCCTGTGTTTGCTGACCCATTGTAGATTGACATTGGTCTACACTTCCCATAAGAATTCCTGCACACACATAACTCAAACCAAGCATCAAATACAACTTAATTCATCTTAGTTCAAGGGTGACTTCATCAAATCTGGGTTAGTGTGGATACAATACCCAACAGGGCTGATATCTGCTAAGTCCAGACATACAAGCACAGAGAATTTTCTCTAGTGTCCGTAATTCATCGTTTTTAATATTTCTTTGTAAGATTCATTCTGAATCTGAGTGGTAAGGCTAAGGCCTGAATTGTAAGCCTGCGTTATAAAGGATGAGGTAGGGCAGGAGTTGCCTGAGTTGTAGGTGTGTAGATTCACATTGAGGTAAGGCAGGATTGCCTGAGCTGTAAGAGTGTGGAGTTACTCTAAGGTAGAGTTCTTGGGAAGAACTTGAGATGTAGGATCTTGGTGATCTAAGCTAGTAGGGCTTGTGCCCGAGTTGTAGGAGTCGGTTGGGCTCTGAGCTGTATGATCTGAGGATCTAAGAAAGATAGAAGGAAGTTTAGCCGAATCTAGTATACTGCTAGATAAGCGAAGGGGAAAAGTGGATGTACACATCAATTAGGGAACCACTATAAAATTTTGTGTACTGTGTTGTGCTGGTTTTGATTATGATGAGATTGTTGTGATGTGATATTAATCGATTAGTTGCTTAAATTTTTGGAATTGGACCTATTCACCCCTCCCCCCATGTGTTGTTCTTGAAATCAAAACTTTCAAGTGGTATCAGAGGGAGGTTGCTCAAGATAGACTTAACAGTTTGAGTTGATCTCCAGGGGCAGCTATCAGAAGGCCAAGATGGGTTCAGGTGAGAATCATAAAGAACTTGGATGCATGAAAGTTCCTCTTTGCTGGAAGGAGACCTTGCCATTTGGAAGGAAATGTCAGATTTTTCATTGAAGCTTCTGATCCTAGGATATACATGCATCACAGTACAGGAAGGGCCCATCATCCCAATGAAGACATCAGTTCTTGATGCAAATCTAAAGATTCCGAGGAAGTATTTTGAGATGACTAAAGAGGAAATCATCTTAGCTACAATGGATAAGAGGGCACAAAACATTATTGTTAGTGCCATAGAGGACTCAACATTCCAAAACCTAGTCCACTGCAAGATAGCTAAGGAGATGTGGGACACACTAGTTGTCTACATGGAGGGGTCTGAAGAAGTGAGTGAGGATAGGAAGTCCATGCTCAATCAGGAGTATGAAAGCTTTAGGCAGGACAAGTCAGATGGCATTGCTGAGTGCTATGAGAAGTTTTTCATAATTGTGAATGAGCTGAAGATATATAGCAGAGTGTTCAGCACTTATGAATTGAATGACAAGTTCCTTAGGTCTTTAACTAAAGACTGGGACACAGAAATTTGTGCCATCGGAGAAGTGGCCAGACTTGCAGACACCCCACCAACAACCCTGTTTGGAAAGCTGTTGTCATATGAAATGCATCAGACTGCTAGAAAGGAGGTGGAGAAAATCAGCAAGCCTATAGTCAAAGGCAAGTCAGTGGCCTTCAAAGCTGAAGCCACAAGGAAGAGCAGGGGAAAGATTACTTCTCCACCAAGGAGAGTTGCTGATTCTGAGTCAGAAAGCTCAGATACCAGCACATTAGACTGGAATATTTCTGATGAAGACTTTGCTGCCTTTTTTAGGCAATTTCAGAAATTTATGAAGAAAAAGAACCGGAGAAGTAGACCATCCTCTTTTTCTCATCCCAAGGAAGATTACTACAAGGGAAAAAAAGAAATCCTCTAAAGAGGACATGTATGGCTCTAAACCAATTAAACATACTTCTTTTAAAGTAGTGTGTTATTGTTGCATCAAGCTAGGGCATGTCATAGCCAACTGCCCTATCAAAAGAAAGGATGCTGGCGGAAAGAAGTAACATCAGTAGAAGGGCAAGAAGGAGAAGTCCTTTATTTCCAAGAAGCAAAAGAGTTGGTCTAACATCTCATAATCAGAGTCAGAAGAGGAAGATGAAGCTGAAGCCCTCGTTAGGCTATTTACTGCTGAGGTAGAATCTGTAGAAGAAAAATTCTTAGAGATGCTGGCTACAATCACTGGAGAAGTTGATGATGCTGTCAGATCTGAAGAAGGAGAAGAAGCCAGCCATTGTCTTGGGCTGATGGCTTTGACTGAGGAAGGACCCAGCCAAGAGCAGTCTGGCCCTAGTAAGGTACATTCTACACCTTCTGTGTCAGATTATGTAACTAGTCCATAATCAAAAGCATCTGAATCAAGAGATGAAGATGGCTCTGAATCTGAGGGAGATGTCAATCAATTGATTGATAATTATGGTGAACTCCTGCAAACACTGAAGAGAACCAAGCTTCTAGCTAAAAATCAGTCTGAGGAGATTGCCTCTCTGAAGATGGCTATTTCAGACTCAACAAACAAGCTGAACTTGAAGATACAAGAAGTCAGCATGCTGAAAAACATCACTGTTATTCAGATGGGCACTATCACCTTCAAAAATAACCATAATAGGAATCTTGAAGGTAAACTCCAAAAGGAGGAGCTAGTGGCTAAGTTCTCAAAGCCATGTTCAGTATTGCCGTTAATTGATTCCTTGTCCTCCCAAAAGGGTAAGAAGGGGTTAGGCCTCAAAGGGATAACTAGAGCTACCTATTCCAAAAGGAAGGTCAATGCTCCAGTGCAGCCACTAGCCTCCAAGCCTTCCATTCCTTTCAGGAAAGTGGTGCTACCATCTAACAGGTATGACCATGACAACATTCATGGTCACTGGGAGTATGGCGTTAGGAATGGCAAGGGTTCTAGTTCCTACAAGGCAGCTCATAAAGAAATCCAAATGGCCCATCATGTATTATTTGTGTTTGGTGTACAAGCCCAACACTCAAAAAATAAGGCTGCAGTCAATTCTCAAAGTCTGCCAGTCCACAATCAGACTAAAGGAAAGTCTGTCAGCACACCAGACTTTGGTATATCTAAAGCAATCAGGAGCTTGCAATCTGAAAAGAAGATAGCTGCAAATAAGGTCCAAGATATCCCTAGTACCTCTACTACCAGAGAAATCCCAAATCAGGCGGTGGCTGGAAGACTTAAGAAAAAGGCTATTGTACCTGCTGGAATGAGAGATGCATACTACTATGTTGTAAAGTCAGCCCTCAAAAGAAGGTACTACATTTATGAGTGCTGGTGTTGTGGCAAAGTGGACCACTATGTTATTGATTGCTGGCACAATAAGAGTGTCCAGAGAAAAAATGCCAGTTTACATTTCAGAAGATCTGCAGGTAGGCATGTTCAATTTTAGTCTAACCTTTACCTAGGACTCAATAAGAATTGGGGTCCTAAGGAAAGATGATCTATTTTTGTAGGTGAGTCCAAGTGGCCATACCCCTATATGGTATATGGACAATGGATGTTCCAGGCACATGATTGGAATAAGGAGCATGCTGAAGGAGTACACTCCAGTTTAAAATGGACCCAAAGTCATCTTTGGTGGTTCAGAAAGAGGAGTAACCAAAGGGTTTGGTACGATATCTAATGGCATAATCACTATCACACAATTAGCTTATGTGAAAGGTTTACAACATAACCTGATAAGCATAAGCCAACTTTGTGATCTTAGCTATGACATTTGTTTCCTCAAGGATGATTGCCAAATTAGGATGTCAAGTGAGCAAGGGTCATCTTGACAGGAACTAGGAGAGGAAATATTTATTGTCTCAATTTTGTTTGTGAGAGTAAGGATTCTCCTATATGCTTAGTTGCAGATGATAAAGCTTCACATTGTGTCCAATGGCACAAGAGACTAGCTCATATAAATTACAAGACCATAGGCAAACTCTTTAGTGAAGAGTTAGTGAGAAATGGTCCTAAGGTGAAGTGCATCAAGGAGGGTATCTGCTCAACATGCCAAAAGGGCAAGCAGACCAGGACCTCCTTTTAGAGCCTTGATACCAAAGACTCAGTGAGGTGTTTATACCTCCTGCATATGGATCTATTTGGTCCTATTCTAGTTCAGAGTCAATGTAGGAAAGTTTACACCCTTGTTGTTGTTGATGACTTTTCCAGATTTGCTAGTGTGTACTTTCTAAGAAAGAAATCTGAATCCCCTGATATCTTCTAGACATTTATTAGGCAAATTATGAATGAACTTAACAGTATAATAGTCAAAATCAGAAGTGACCATAGGACTGAGTTTCAGTCTGAATGCATGACAAGATTCTGTGAAGAGCTTGGGATTCATCAAAAGTTCTCCTCTCCTAGAACACCCCAGCAAAATGGGAATGCTGAGAGGAAAAATAGAACTCTCATAGAGGCCGGTAGAACCATGTTAAGTGACTCATTTCTCCCAGAATATTTCTGGGCTGAGCTAGTGAACACTGCATGTCATGTCTTTAACAGGGCTTCCATCACCAAAAGCCACAAGAAGACTCCCTATGAGATTCTGAAAGGTAGAAAACCAAACTTATCATACTTCAGGATTTTTGGTAGAAAGTGCTATGTTCTAAACAATGGTAAGTCCTATGTGACTAAGTTTGCTGTCAAGACCCAAAAAGGAATATTTGTTGGGTACAACAACAATAGTAGGGCATATAAGATCTATAATGAAAGAAATGTTAAATCTCTAATACCAAATGAAAGTGACTTCGACAATTGATAATCCGTTGATACCAATTGAAAGTCAAGGAGATAGATCTAATTAGCTCTAGAGGGGGGGTGAATATAGCTTTAAAAACGTTTTACAGATTTATATGATTTAGCTGTAAAATAGGTGATAACAAATATTATGTAAAGAGATTAAAGCTAAACTATCACAACACGGTACAAAAAGAAAAGGGGCAACCCGACAACACAAGAAATTTCATAGTGGTTCCCCAAACTGGGTACATCCACTCTTCTACCACTCTGGTAGGAATCCACTAAAAGGTTTTGATCAGGTGACTGCCAGCACAGGTTTTTGCTCAGGTGCCCTGTCACCACAAGATCTATTTGTAGGTAGATCTCACAACCCTTTAGGCTTTTGATCAGGTGCCCAAAAACCAACAATAAACTTTTTAAAGGAGTTAATAAACCATTTATATATTAAAATAAAAGTTGATGGTGTCTTCTCTTTTTCTCTAAACAATAGAGAAAACAAAAGTGGATCTTTGTTGTGAAATCTCCCCTTGAGATGCAGAGTAGTTCATGAAAGAAGGAAGTTTTGCTTCAGGGTGTAGGTCTTCAGATTAATGTTGATCTCCAACAAGCCTTTTAGACAGATTATATTCGATGTCTCTTGAAAGCTTGGAGAAGATTTGCTGATGATGAAGACAGAATGAATTTTTAGACTCCCAAAAACTTTCTGTGTCTGCCTGTATGACTTATTAGATTCTCTAACTTCTCATTTTCTCTCTTGTGTCGTTGATAGCAGATCATCCTTCTCTGTATCTCTTCTGAATTTGAATTTTACTCCTTGATTGACTGCTGAATTCTTGGAACTTGGACAAATGGCTAGAATGGCATTAATTTGATTCCTCAACAATCCCAGTTATTAAGCCGAATTTTTACTCTGTGAAATCCAGTAATTAATGATTCTAATGAACGACTATATTCATAAGAATATATGCATTTAATTACTCAGAGCAATATAGACAATAATATATTAAATCGGCCTTGGTCAATCTGGAAATGGACTATAGAGAAGGAAATACTGAACTGACAGATTTCGTCGACCTCAGAATAGATTTCGTCGACCTGAACTCAAAGTTCGTCGAGCTGAGAAATCATCTTCGTCGATCTGAGATTAGCGAACAACAATCCGGAAATATCTTGCTAATTCTAAGCTCCAAGTTCGTTGATCAGGGAATCTGTCTTGAGGGAAGAAATCATTGACCTGAGCTCCAATATCATCGAGCTCAGCTTAGAGAAAGAACTCTGAGTTCGTCGATCCCAAATCGACGATCGTCGAGCTGAGTTCGAAGAACTTCGAACTAATAATTTGAACTCTGAATTATTCTATGTCTGAGTCTCCTAAAGTCCACTATAAGCTGGTCCATGAAGCTTGATTCTAAAGACTAGCCTAAACTCTAGGACTGACAAACTCGACCCTGGTTATACAAGGTGGGTCAAAACATCCTAATAGTGAACATTAGCCCAAATCCAAACTAGGCATCCAACAATCTCCACATATTTGGGTGAGGTCACTAATAAACAAAATATAAGAAATAATCATAAAGCAAGACAACAAATATCTAGCAGAAAAAAAATTCTAACAGATATATACAACAAGTGCTTTGTGACAAGTTAACAAAAATAGTTCAAAAAATAAACAAATCAAAAAGTTATTTAGATTTCTTGGAATTTTCTTTCACAGCTTTCTCAGAAGATTGTCTGAAGATGATTTCCTGGTTGGGATTGGCAGCTTCTTTCTTAGACATTATCATATCAGCTGCTCCAATAATGTTGCAAGAAGTTGTTCTTGGAATAACTGCTTCTGGGTGAAGACTCATGTAAGCAAATACAATGAAAAACTGATTTACTTTATCATACCTTTTTATCTCTTCTTTCCTGTAGGAAGACATGGTAGAATATTGAGAGGGATCCTTGCCTTCTGCTTTAGCTTTCTTAATCAAAGATAGTAAAATTAGTTGTTGAAATCTGGCCATTTTAGCAGTGTTCTCCTGTTTAGGATCAACAAAGGGAATTGTGGAGATTCAAGCCTTTTAGGACTACTGTCCTTCTTTGATTCACCATGAGATTTTGAAGGACTCTTTAGCTCTATAGTTGAAGGTGGATTGCCTCTTGTAGACTACTGCTGGTCCTCATGCTTGCTGCTCTGAGAATTTGGCTTGGAATGTCTTTGATATGTTTTAGTGATTCGAGTTATTCTATGAGAGACACTTCCAGAGGCCCCTACAGATGGTGGAGGAGTAGGATCCTTTCTGAATTGCTTAGGAGGGGACCTGTATCTTCTCCTCTTCTTCCATTATTTTTGTTCATTCTTAGATAGCCACATCCACTGAGGCATACCAGGATAAGGAGTAATCTTGTTCAATATGTAATATGGTGTGTCTGCAGTTGGATTAGGCTTAGGAATAGTCTTAGGAATAGATTTCCTCTTCTTAGGTATCTTTTTCTTAGATTTTGGTTCATTAGAGTCTTCAAAGTCATCATCATCATCATTATTGTCATCAGAAGAACAGAGAGGATTATCATATAAGTCATCAATCTCTTTCAATGCTTCCTTGGAGATTTGCCTCTCAGCCTTAGGTAGCACTTGAAATTCTGGAACTTCTGGCTCAGCAACACTTTTAGCAATAATTTGATTTTCTTCTTCTTTTCCATATCTGCAAACATTATATCATCCAAGTTTGGCATTGGGGACTCAGCCCACATGTGAGGAGGAGGACTGCACACCTCTTCGACAACTATTATTTCTGAGATCACAGTGGTTACCAAACTTGCCCTTTTTTGGTCCATAACTTCTGGACTTACTGGAGCAGAATAGCATACAATGGCTTTGGAGAAAACTTGCTCACGAAGAGGAAGAGAATGATAAAGAGTATCAAAATCTCTTAATAAATCAGGTAAGTCCGCAAAAGGTACTAGGTAAAAGAATGGTGCAGCTGCCAAAGGTTCGGCAATCTCAACATCAGTGAGCTCAATATCAAATTTTGAACGATCTGCCTCAAGAAAATGTAATAACACTATATCTGTATTTACACTTTCTATAACTACTATATCCATATGTGCATCTGCTATTGTTACTGCTGCTACTACTGCTGGAGGAGAAAGGACTGGAACTTCTTCACAAGACATCTCCCCCTGCTTGGTTTCAGATAGTCCTGGATCCAGGACCCCAGAAGAAGAAGGGCCAGAGGGGGCAACACAAAGAGAGCAGAGAGGGAGGAGATGGAATCAGTAAGAGGTGCAATTGCCTCTCCTATGAGATTCCTGAGGATTGGAGTGATGAGCTCCAGGATATTGGCGATGGATGGAGAATCCAACTGCATAAACTCATGAGGTGTCTGTGTAGATACAGATGTATGGATGATTGAGGATGAAATGAAATGTGGAGTATCAGTCATGATTTCAACTAGAGATGATTGAATAAAGTGAGGAGATGATGTTAGTAAGTCCAATGATGGAAGTGATAAAAGGTTGTGAAGTGGTATGTCATCAAGGTGAGGTGCTAATGGAGATGAAGGTTGTGTGATGTTTTTTGGAGATGCAGGAGGTGTTGGTTGATGCACTGGTGAGGCAGGTGGTGTTGGAGTTTGAAGCTGTGATGTTGAGGCAGTGGATGGTTGTTGGAGGGGAGTTGACGAAGGAAGTTAAACTTGTGTGTCATCAAGGTGAGGTGAAGATTGTTGTTGAGAGGGAGGTGATGGAATCCTCACGGGGGGAATTTATTCTAGAGGGGGAGGAGTGGCTATTACTTCCCTTATTTCCTCAAAAATTCTGGAAGAGAATGAAGCCCTGGATGGCTTAGAGATGGTCCTCTCTCATCTGCTAAATACGGCACATGTCAGCCTCTTGGATGCATTGATGAATATGGTCTGAGAGACCAGTGTTTCAAATGCCTTGTCCTAGAGGAAAATCCCTAGAATCCTCTCAAAATAGACCTCCTTCTTAGTATTCTTCTTTTTGATTAAATCAAACAATATCTTTCCCCAGTGTACTGCCTTCTTGTTCACCACAACACACATCACCAAAACCTGGTGCCTAGTAATGTAATCATGGGCAGTATGCTTTCCCAGCAAGACTTTTCCCAAAACATCAGCCAAAAACTTATACTCAGCAGATAAATTTTTCTTTAATAATCTATTAGGGTTTCCCTCGGAGTGACCCATTTTTAGCAGCATATCTTCATACTCAGAACTATCTATTTTTATATCTTCTTCTCCATTATTAAAACCGAAAATTTTAGATAGAATGGCAGGAGTAAGAATAACTTGTTGTCCTGCTAATGTTCCTGTCATTATCTCAGCATCAGGTGTGGTTGAATTATATACCCATTCCTTTATTTCAGTCGCCGACAACACCATCCTTGTGGTCATGAACTTCTTTAACTGTTGTTCTTCGAATAACTGCAGTATTGATGTAGGGGTGTCCGGAATCGGAGACCTCCACGAAGATAACGCTCTATCTACGCACTACACGTCGTAGATCTACCGCACCTACACAGCACCTATCACCCATAATAGCTTCTCGTCGCAAGAATGCAGCACAAATCACAAAGGAGTAATGGTCGACTCGAAAATGACGATCGGAAATTTGAGTCGGAATATTCCCCAAGAAAACACAAAGGTTGCCACTCCTTTTTGAGAACAAGACCAAGGCTATAGGCCAAGATCCACTCAGGCAAATAGGATCCACCCGATCCGGAAATAAAAAGCCTAGCAACGGCGATTTCGTTCCAAAACTTGCAGCGATTAAATTAACTTTCCGGAGAAAATGATTGCGAAACCACCACAACTAAAGAAGAGAATCACGCAAGGGAAAGGGAAGAGATTACCCAACCGGAAAGCTTTCACACAAGATAACTGTGGGAGAATCACTCTCTCCACGGACCCAGCGGCGTCACACCGAATGGTTTGCAACCTTATTCCAAGGAGTCACACCGAAGGAAGCCGCGCCAGAGTCGCACCAAACGGATGGAGGGAGCAAGGGGGCGTCGGCTTCACACCACACAAGGGGGGCGGCGGCTTGGAGAGCACTCCTCTTGGCCGAAATTTTCAAGGGAAAAGTAGGTTTCAATCCTTCTAATTATCTCATAAGAAAGCCTCCTTATATAGGAGTTACAAACAAGCCTTAACCATCCATGATTGAGATGTAATCCCATCCATCCGAATGGCTAAATGCACACCAACATTAAAATTGTTCAAACTTAAAAATAATAAAACTTGCAATGAATATAAAATTATCACTTAAACATAGGATACTTTTATATTCCAAACATAAAATATGGTTCAAGAAAATGAAATAAATAAGGCTAATTCTTTGCAGTGGCTGTAGCACGCCGTGGGCGAAGGTTGTAGCATAGCCTTCCGTTAGCGTCATCGTGCCGCCTCACATCCTTGAGTTGTATTGTCTTATCAACCGGATCATCATCAGCATCGTCAGCATCGTCTTCAAATGGTAGAGGAGGGGGCACGCCATCAATCCTCCCCCGCTCAAATGCACGCATCTCCGTTGCATGTTCCAAGTGATAGCGGTGAAGGAGAGCGGCATCCAAACTTTGTAGCTACGTCTCGAGTACCCAAGAGTCATCCGAAGGGGGCCGAACACACCAACGAATAAGAAAGCGGTGGGTGTCGCCATCAGCAGTGGTAATAGGCTCAGCATCAAGTATCATCTCTGGAGTGGAAAACGTCCGTGGAAACCTGGGGAACATATTAGCAGTAGGCAGGACAGAAGGCAACTTACCATCCGATGATATACCTATGGGGACCGAAAGAGAGAGATCATCCGTACTTCCACTCCCCAACCCATGAGAATTTAGAGTGGGAGAAGAAGACGACAAAGAAATCAACTCTTGTGGTGGTGACACAAACATCGTTAAATCCGAAACATTAAAAATGGTGGAGATACCCCAATCAGCAGGCAAGTCCAAGATGAAAGCGTTGTCACCTAACTTCTTAATAATCCGAAAAGGGAAGGCGCGCTTTGGTGCTAACATTTTAACGGTGCGAGTTGGCAAACGTTCGGGAACCAAACAGAGTAAAACTAGATCGCCAATTTTGAAGTCTGATACTCTCCTATGTAAATTAGCGTGCGCTTGATAAGAGTCGTATTGCGTAGTCAAGGTGGCCCGTATACGTGCGTGTAAATCATGGATGTGCTGGGCGAAGGATTGTGCAAACTGACTTGCCTTGTACATTGGGGGCAACGGCACCAAGTCAAGCGACACAGGAGCCTTATACCCGTGGACAATCTCATTTGGAGATAGACCTGTAGACCTATTCTTGGAATTATTATAGGCTAATTGGGCATGGGGAAGGAGAATATCCCAAGTACTCTTGTGATCACTCACAAGGCATCGTAACAAATTTCCTAAGCTTCGATTAAGCACTTCCGTCTGGCCATCAGTTTGGGGATGATAGGCGGAGGAAAACAATAATTTTGTTCCCATTAATATCCAAAGAGTCTTCCAAAAATTACTAGTGAATTTTACGTCCGTATTCGATACTATGTTCTTTGGTACTCCACGGTGACTAACGACTTCTTTAAAATAAAGTTTAGCGACGTGAGACGCATCATTTGTCCTACTGTACGTGATGAAATAAGCCATCTTTGAAAACCTATCCACAACTACAAAAATTGAGTCGTGACGACGTAGGGTAATGGGGAGGCCTAATACAAAATCCATACTAACGTCTACCCAAGGCATGGAGGGAATAGGCAAGGGTGTATATAATCCTACGTTGGTCTTACTACCCTTAGACACATGATATGTGCGGCAGCTACTCACTACCTGTCCGACCATAACCTTAAGTTTTGGCCAATAGAATTTGTCCTCGACTAACGTAATGGTCTTATCTCTATCGAAGTGGCCACTCAACCCTCCACTATGCAACTCCCATATGATATGTAGTCGTAACGACGACTGCGGAATACATAGCTTCCCGTTCCTAAACAGGTAACCGTCCTTGATGACGTATGCAGATATCGTCGTGGGGGAGCTATCCTGGGCAGATAGATAGAATTCCTGGAAGTCAGGACACGTGGCGTACTCATCCTTAATCCGCTCAAATCCTACAACATGTACTTCCATATAGGTGAGTAAAAGAGTAAGACGACTAAGGGCATCCGCGACTCGGTTATCAGCTCTCTTAAGGTGCTTGAGATTAAACGTGTAACCTTGTAAGAAAGCTACCCACTTAATGTGTCATGGGCTGATCTTATGCTGGCTGTTGATGAAACGTAAAGCCTCATGATCGGAGAGGATCACAAACTCCTTGGAGAGGAGATAGTGACTCCAATGGTGTAGACATCGGACTACAGCATAAAATTCCCTATCGTAATTGGAATAGTTCAGCTTAGGGCCGGACAACTTCTCGCTAAAATAACTAACGGGATGGCCCTCCTGGCTCAAGACACCTCTAATCCCTACCCCAGATGCGTCGCATGTGAGCTCAAAGACTTTAGCAAAGTTAGGTAGACGTAAGACAGGTGCCTCAATCATAAGATCCTTGATTCATTCAAAAGCATGGGTGGCGGACTTCATCCACGTAAACTCTCCCTTCTTCATACAGTCTGTGATAGGCGTCATAATACTACTGAAGTCTCGTATGAAACGATGATAAAATGTGGCTAACCCAAGAAAACTACACACCTCACATAGGGTGGTTGGCACGGGCCAGTCCTTAATGACCTGAACCTTTGCCGGATCAACTCGAATACCCTCAGAGCCGACTATATAGCCTAAGAACTCTACCTCCGAGACATAGAAAGTGCATTTCTTAAGATTGAGAAATAAAGTCTCCTTCCGCAGGGTGGAAAGGATCACTCTCATGTGGGAGATGTGCTCTGTAGTAGAGGTGCTCTAAATCAGAATGTCGTCAAAGTAGACGACAACGAACTTCCCCATGAATGGCTGAAAGACATGTGTCATCATTCGGGAGAAGGTACTAGGGGCGTTAGACAACCCAAAGGGAATCACAAGCCATTCGTACAGACCATCCTTTGACTTAAATTCCGTCTTCCACTCGTCGCCCTCTCGTATCCTAATCTGGTGATAGCCACTCCGAAGATCTAATTTGGAGAATACGGTGGCTCCAGACAAGACATCCAACAAATCATCTAGGCGGGGAATGGGGAACCTAGACTTGATGGTGATTTTGTTGATAGCCCGGCTATCAACGCAAATCCTCCATGTACCATCCTTCTTGGGGGCAAGTAGGGCTGGTACAGCACATGGACTCATACTAGTCCTAATGAAACCTTTCTCTAGCAAGCCCTCTATCTGGGAGTACAACTCCAGGTGAGCTGCGGGGTGGAGTCGATAATGGGTCTGATTTGGCAAGGAAGATCCCGAGATGAGATCTATCGCATGCTGGATATTACTAAGCGGGGGTAACGTGGGCGGCAACTCATCCGGGTACACGTCCCTATGCTCCTCCAACAGTACCCGTAACTAACTAGGTATCTCATCCAAAATGCTAGAATCGGGCTTCGCACTTAAGAGGACTAGCGCATACATAATTCCATCAAAGAACGGATCCCTCTCAAACTCTTTCCTACCAACTAGATTCAACGTCTTCCGTTCTACCGGAATAGTTGTGTCCTTAGCCAAGACTACGGGCTCCTTTGGGATGGTCGGCTTCAAAGTGATGGTTTTGCCATTGAATTTGAACTCATAAGTGTTGGCTCTACCAAAATGTGTAACATCACGATCATATAGCCAAGGGCGGCCTAACAACACATGACAAGCATCCATCAGAAGGACATCACACCACACCTCATCAATGTAGGATTTGATTGAGAGTGGGACCAGGCATCGCTTGGTAACGGGTACAGAGAGCTTGTTGATCCAAGAGACCTGATATGGGGTCGGGTGTGGTTGATAATACGGTTTGCAGTCAATTTTATTAGGGTATTTTCAGGGTTTTAAAGCAAATCATGTCTTGTAAAGTACTTATTTTGATTCCCCTTTGTATATATTTTTGTCGTTAATGCGTTTTTTTTTGCTTTTTGCAGGTTTTCACGGCTTTCAGCCGAATTTTGCCGTGACACGCCCAAAGGTCATGCCCTACCCAGGCGTGTACCTAGGGCATGTAACCCAGAGGAATGAAGCAATTGGTCCAAAACTGCATTCCGTGGAAACTTATTGTACACGCCCTCTGTCACGCCCGTGTCACATCCGACATGGGCGTGTTCCAGAGGCGTGTCCCCAGGTTCCGAGGAAATCACCGCAGCACACTCGTTTTTCCCGCTCCACCGTCGCACTGAAAGTGTCACGCCCCGGGTCACGCCTGACCCGGGCGTGACATATGGGCGTTTACTTCAGCAACCACGCTCGTCACCTCCAGCATTCAATCCTAGCTCAACAAAGTCACGCCGCAAAGAACACGCCCCATGTACACGCCCTACCAGGGCGTGACTTGTGGGCGTGTACTTCAGCTACTTCGCCAGAATTAAATTACAGCCCGAAAAAGTCGCACCGAATTTGTCACGCCCTAGGGTCACGCCCGACCCGGGCGTGACAGGGGGGTGTGACCCGACCCAAATAAATCTATAAATAGAGCCCAACTCCAAGGGTTTAGGGAGACCTTTTGGATTGAGAGGGGAGGTTCTGTCCTTTGTATTTTTGAACGTTTTCAAGCATGTCTCTTCATTTTTAGCTCTTCTTATCTCTAGCTTACTGCTTTCCCTGTATTAGCTTCTAGCTTCTTTCTGTAGTATAATGTTAATGATAGTGTAGTTTACTTTCCATGCACTTGTAATCTCTGGTTTTCAAGTTGTAAGATCCCTGTTTCCATTAATAAAGAAGTGTTGTTTTATTTTTTGTTTCTACTTTGTTTTCATTATTTTCTTCTACTCATCCCCCCTCTTCCACATTACCATGATTAATTAATCCTCCATGTACTCGATCTTGACGATCCGAGGTTCGAGTGATTAGGTTATGATGCTTTGGATCTTACCTTTTCTTTTTAGGGTTTAGCCTCGAATTACTCTTGATTTATCACGGGTTGGAGGTATATCATCGATATATACTCTCCACCTTTACTTTCATTCTGGGCTAGCCGAGAGGCCGAAAGTTTGAAATGAGCACTTAAGAGTAAAGGGAGTTGTTCGCACCCCTCGAGAGAGGCAGACGTTCAAATCTCCCGGATTGGAGTAAAATCCAATAGTGGAGTTCACCGTGTAAAGCGAGTTTTAGACCTCCGATTTAGGCGAAAGTCGGTCTGACATTCCTAAACTCAGTTAGGCACGACCTTCGAGAGAAGTGTGTCAATATTTATGAAACCTCCACGATCAAGGACCTTTACCCTAATTATCTTAGGTTTATTTATCGTATTTTTCTAACAACTCTTGCCGAGGTGATTTCTGATCGAGTGTATTTTCCTCTCATCGTTACTAAGCTTTAGTATAATCGCTCTTTTAGCTCTCTTTATCTTTTCATGCAAGTAGCTCTCTTTCATTGCAAGTAGTTCTCTTCCTTTAGTACGCTTAGCTTTCTTCTAAACCCTAATTTTTCCGTCGATAAAATAATAGATTTCGTGTGAGTAAGCTTACTCAACTGTTCCCGGATTTTAATACGACACTTGTGTCCCCTTACTACAGTTCGATAGGTATACTTGCCTAGCCGGATTGCTAGTTCGGGTGTTTGCTTTTCGTAAGCATTGGCCGGGCCAACAAGTTTTTGGCGCCATTGCCGGGGAAGCAACGCTCGTTGATAAATTGAAAACACGAATATATTAGTTTTATCATTTCTCTTTCTCATCCTCCTTCTTTAAATTTGTTTTTTTAGTACCGCTATTAATATAAACCCACTCCACAATTTTCTACGCCACCTAAATCTCTCGAAAAGGGCAAAGTGGTTTTAAACGCCGCTATCTTGTCTAGTACCTTGCGAACCCTTCACCGGGTAGCCCTTGGGAAGTTCGGGAGTTAAAATTTTCTTTAAAAAAAATTATTTCAAAAAAATTAGTAACTCTGTTTTTCTAGTTTATTTTTATTTCTCTTTCTTCTCTTCTCTTCTTTTAGTGCATGACCCGCGGGAGTCCGTCGGTTATTTTGGACCTGGACCACGATATTGAGCGTACTCTTCGGATAAGATCGCGATTTCAAGGCCCTACTCTCCAAATACCGGTTGAGGATTCCGAGTCATTTTTCACTTTAAGAATGGAAGAACCCAATGTAGAGGAAGTCGTGCAAAGGCCTATGTCCTATTATGCACGACCGAATCTCGAGGGTACTGAATTTAGTATAGTTCTCCCTGCGATAGCAAATAACAACTTCGAATTGAAGCCTAGCATTATTCAAATGGTGCAGCAATACGTGCAATTTGACGGACTTCAAGATGAAGATCCAAACGCACATATTGCATGCTTTCTTGAGATTTGTGACACGTTTCAAGATTAATGGTGTCACAAATGATGCGATTTGGCTAAGATTATTTCCCTTCTCTCTTAGAACTAAGGCTAAGCAGTGGCTGAACACCCTTCCTAAAAATAGTATAACTACTTGGACACAATTAACTGAAAATTTTTTGGCAAAGTATTTTCCTCCTGCTAAAACTGCAAAACTTAGGAATGACATTTCTGCCTTTGGACAAATAGACTCCGAGACCCTTTACGAAACCTGGGAAAGATTTAAAGAATTATTAAGACGATGCCCGCATCACGCTCTGCCTGTATGGTTGCAGGTGCAGACGTTTTATAATGGGCTAAATCAAAGCATGAAGCAAATGATAGATGCAACTTCTGGCGGTACTTTAAATCATAAGACCCCAGAAGCAGCTCTTGAGCTGTTTGAGGACATGGCCATGAACACTTACCAGTGGAATGTGCCTAGGTCCCGCCCGAGCAAGCCTGCAGGTATCTTTGAAGTGAACAACGTCTCCCGGCTCGCGCTGCAAGTTGAAATATTAAGCAAAAAAATTACGGAGATGACTGCTGCCTCCGCCCCTCAGGTATGGGAATCTGCAACTCCTCCCCAGAACATTTGGATTATGTAAATAATATGCCTAGAACCGCTTTTAATAATTTTTCTGCTGCAAATTTTCATCCTCCTGGTTTTAATTTTCCGAATAGTTATAATCCTGCGTTAAGAAATCATCCAAATTTTTCATGCAGTAATCCATCGAATGTTGTGCGCCCGCCACCACAAATTGATTTTTCTGCACCACCACCACCTCCTCAAAGTTTTCCAAAACCTCCAAGTTTGGAGGAAATGTTTTCAAAATACATGAATGCAAATGACGCTACGATTAGAACCTTAACTGGAAGTGTTAAAAATTTAGAAAATCAGGTAGGATAGCTCGCTAAAATGATTTCTGAGCGACCCGTAGGGTCTCTTCCTTCCAATACCGAGCCAAAACCCGAGAGAGCAAGCGAAAGCTATAACTCTTCGGAGTGGGAAGAAAGTTCCCGGTAGGATAAGTGAAGAGCCCGAGGCAAGCTCCGCTCCCGCTTTAAAAAATCAAAGCTCCGCTCCCGCTTTAAAAAATCAAAGCTCCGCTCCCATTTTAAAAAATCAAAGCTCCGTTCCCATTTTCAAAATTCCACCCTATGCCGAAGAAATTATCACCCCTGTTTTCGAAAAAGAACTCACTCCACCACCCACATTTAAAAATAATCCATCCCCGTCATACCCTTTCGAACTTAATAAACAACGACACGATGATCAATACACCCGTTTTTTAGAAATGTTTAAACAAATCCACATAAATCTGCCTTTCCACGGAGCCATATCCCAGATGCCGAAGTACGCTAAGTACCTTAAGGACCTCCTGACCAACAAGAAAAAGTTAGAGAACCTTTCGCATGTCACGTTAAATGCCGAGTGCTCAGCAGTTTTGACAAACGGATTACCAAAGAAAATAAGTGACCCGGGTAGTTTCTCTATCACGTGTGTCTTTGGTGATCTCTTTGTCAAACACGCTTTAGCCGACCTAGGTGCGAGTATTAATCTTATGCCCCTCTCGTTGTTTAAAAAGTTAGGAATTGGTAGTCTCAACCTCACACGCATGAGTATCCAGCTCGCCGACAGATCAGTCAAATACCCATTAGGAATAGTGGAGGACGTCCTAGTCAAAGTTGACAAGTTCATCTTCCCGGTGGACTTTGTCATTTTGGACATCGAAAAAGATGTCGAGGTTCCCTGATCCTTGGCTGACCCTTCCTTGCCACCTCCCGAGCTATCATTGATGTAAGCAATGGTAAGCTCTTCTTCGAGTAGGCGACGATGAAGTAACTTTGTCTATCACCCCCTCGATGAAGAACACACTAGCTAATGATGACTCCTATTTTTTCATAGATACCGTAAGTGAAGAATCCTCCTCTCACACCTCCGATTTTGAAAAAGAATTTTCCAATTTTTGTTCCTCTCCTACTCCTTCAACTGAATCTCTACACCTTAGTGAAGAATCCACCACCTGCCTTTCTGATTTTGAAAAAGAATTTTTTGATTTTTGTTCCTCTTCTACTTTTCCAACTGAATCGTTGCACGAAGCCGCCATGGCCGCTAGCAACACCCCTTTTAATTTTACATATAAAAAAGTGTATGAGGACATAGTTTTTGAAAAAGAAAGAATTTCTAAAACCTCGTATGATGACCCCCCTACCCTAGAACTGAAAGAACTACCAGAGTACCTTTGATACGCTTTCTTAGAAAAGGACTCCAAGCTGCCTGTCATAGTTTCGGCCTACCTCACGGATGCACAAAAGGATAAACTTCTTTCAATTTTACGAAAGCATCACCGAGCTATTGCTTGGCAGATATATTATATCAAGGGCATAATCCCATCTTTCTGCACTCATAAAATCTTAATGGAAGATAATTCACATAACTCTATACAACCTCAGTGCCATATAAACCCAAACATGAAAGACGTAGTTAAGGGCGAGGTTATGAAATTGTTAGACACAGGAATTATATATCCTATATCCGATAGTAAGTGGGTTAGCCCAGTACAGGTAGTACCAAATAAGGGAGGGATAACAGTAGTAAGTAATGAAAATAATGAATTAATCCCTACTCGGACGGTGACCGGTTGGCGAATGTGTATAGATTACCGTAAGTTGAATGACGCCACCCGCAAGGATCACTTCACCTTGTCGTTCATTGATCAGATTTTAGAACGACTTTCTGGCCATAACTTTTATTGTTTTCTCGATGGCGTCTCGGGGTATCTTCAAATCCCCATCTCCCCCGAGAACCAGGAGAAAACTATGTTTACTTGTCCCTTCGGCACCTTCGCCTACCGAAGAATGCCGTTTGGATTGTGCAATGCGCCAGCTACATTCCAATGATGTATGCTCGCCATCTTTGACAAGTACGTAGAAAGCATTATGGAAGTTTTCATGGATGATTTCTCCGTGTTCGGGAATTCCTTCGAAAGTTGCTTAGAGAACCTTGAAAAAGTCTTAGAGCGATGCGAAGAAACTAACCTCGCCTTAAATTGGGAAAAATGCCATTTTATAGTGAAGGAAGGGTTAGTTTTGGGACACAAAATTTCTGAAAGAGGTATTGAAGTAGACGTTGCGAAAATAGAAGTTATCGAGAAGCTGCCGCCACCTATGAACATAAAAGCTATAAGAAGTTTCCTAGGTCATGCGGGTTTCTACCGCCGCTTCATAAAGGTTTTTTCCAAGATTACCAAGCCCCTTACCCATCTCTTAGAAAAAGACGCCACATTCATCTTTGATGACATTTGCCTGACTACCTTTAATTTAATAAAAGAAAAATTAATTGATGCCCCAATCATGATAGCTCCGTTGTGGGATCTTCCATTTGAGATAATGTGTGATGCGAGTAGTTATGCGGTGGGAGCCGTACTAGGTCAACGTATTTCCAAAAACTTCCACCCCATTTATTACGCTAGTAAAACACTCACATCTGCACAGGAAAATTACACCACAATAGAGAAGGAGCTCTTAGCTGTAGTATTCGCTTTTGACAAATTCCTCCCTTATATTACTCTTTCGAAAATTATTGTTTTTACGGACCACTCGGCCCTCAAATATCTTCTCTCTAAAATAGATGCCAAGCCTCGCTTGATTCGCTGGGTCTTACTCCTCCAGGAGTTTGACTTAGAGATCCGTGATAAGTGAGGTGCCGAGAACTTGGCCGCTGACCACCTTTCGCGCCTAGATAATCCTTTTATAGAAAAATTAGATGAAAAATGTTTTAACGATTATTTTCTCGATGAGAAGCTTTTTTCAATTAACACATCTAATTCTCCTTGGTTTGCACACATGGCTAACTATCTAGTGACTCAGGTGCTCCCAAAGGAGTTCTCGTCTCAGCAAAAGAAGAAATTCTTTTGTGAGTTGAAGAACTACTTTTGGGAGGACCTGCATCTTTTTAAAGTCTGTGCAGACCAAGTGATCAGGAGGTGTGTTTCTTTTGATGAAGGATTAGATATTATTAAACATTTGCATGAAGGACCGACAGGTGGGCACTATCAAGCTGCTCGCACCGCTCACAAAGTGTTAAGCGCGGGTTTTTACTGGCCTACCCTATTTAAAGACGCGCCTGCCTTTGTGAGTAGGTGTGATAGTTGCCAACGGTCGGGGAATATTTCGAATAAAAAAGAAATGCCACAAAATTATTTCCTAGAGTGCAAAGTTTTCGACCTCTAGGGGATTGATTTTGTTGGCCCTTTTCCTTCTAGCTTCGGGAATAAATACATTTTAGTTGCCGTTGATTATGTTTCACGTTGGGCCGAAGCCCAAGCTCTTCCTACAAATGATGCCCGAGTTGTAGTTAATTTCCTAAAAAAATTATTTTCTCGCTTCGGTACGCCGCGCGCTATCGTTAGTGATAGGGGTTCCCATTTCTGTAACGCGCAATTTTCAAAAATCCTAACTAAATATGGCGTTACTCATAAGCTTTCCACTACCTACCACCCCCAAACTAACGAACAAGTCGAAGTAGTGAATAGAGAAATAAAAAGAAATTTAGAAAAGACTGTTTCCACATCTAGGAAAGACTGGTCAGCCAAATTAGACGATGCTCTATGGGCCTACCGAACAGCGTACAAAACCGCCCTCGGATGTACGCCATATCGGTTGGTTTATGGAAAATCGTGTCATTTACCCGTAAAGTTAGAACACTGCGCCTTTTGTGCCTTACGTTTTTTAAACTTCGATCCCCACTCTGTCGGCGATTTTAGAAAATTTCAACTTAACGAACTCGACGAGTGGCGCTCTTACGCATATGAAAATAACAGACTTTATAAAGAGCGGACGAAGCGTTTGCACGATCGACATCTTAGGCACACAAAAATCTTTAAGCCGGGCGACCAAGTTCTTCTTTATAATTCTCGGTTACGTTTATTCCCGGGTAAATTAAAATCATGTTGGTCGAGGCCTTTTATTGTTTTAGAAGTCTTTTCTTATGGTACTGTTTTAATTTCCCACCCTGATAAGGGTAATTTCAAAGTTAATGGTCAGCGTCTTAAACTGTATTTCTGTGATGATGTCCCAACCCTGTTAACTCTATCTTTCCTGTCCTGACATTTGATTAATCTGAACTTTATTTTTCTTACAAACTTTGAACTTTATTCGAACTTTATTTTTAAACAATATTTTGGACAATCTTATTTTGATGCGTCGAGCTCAAACGACGTTTTAAACTAAGGGCGCTCTTGGGAGGCAACCCAAGTTATCTTTTTTTGTTTTCTTTATTTCACAATTTTTGCCCCGAATGGCTCCGGCAAGCTGAAACTTCTGCGATCGCCTACTCCAACGGTTCTGATTCCATGACAAAGTCCACCAGAAGACGTTTCATGAAGATCCAAAGCACAAGCATGGGGGAGCGGCATCACTGAGCTTTCACTGCAAAATAAAACCGTGGAAGTACCTGTTTTTCAATTCTGTCTTTCATTTCTGTACTTTAATTTTCTCTCGTTCTCCAACCTCCTTCTCCATTGAGGAGAATGTAGATTTTAAGCTTGGGGGAGGACTTCCTTCTTCTTTTTTGCTTTTTGTAAATATCTTTTACTTTTTTTTGTAAATATTCTTCAAAAATCTAAAAAAATCCAAAAATCCAAAAAATTTATATATAGCTGCATTTTGGTATTTCAATAAGTACCCCATGTTTATGTTTTGTTTTTCTCAAACCTCCTTATAAACAACGTAGTTAATTATAATTTTTCTAATCATTTTTTTATCATATTTCACAAGTAAAATGTTGGTCATGCTGTGTTTCTAATTCACGGTAGCATGTTAAGGCGAAATATTTCTCTAAAACGCGCATTTTTATTATGGTTTTCCGTTCTTTATTTTCTTTACTTTCTCTAAAAATTTATCATCCACTATTTTCCTTTTCGTCTTTAGATAATTTTTGTAAGGACAACTTTTGAATAACGTAGTAGATATGAACGATCCAAGTCACATATTATTTTATTTTCAAGATAATTTCATCAATCTTCTTTATTATCTCGAACTTGCTTTCTGAAATTTTTCAAATCTATGTTTTAAATAAATTTAAAAAGCGTGAACATGATTTAGGCCATTTTTGTTTACGTTTGAGCTTTCCTGCCAACCTAAAATCATTTACCACTAGTTAGCCGCTTTTGAGCCTTTTTTTCCAAATTCATTTGATAACTCCACCTAGCATTTCATTTTCACCAAAGCCAAAATTCCTACCTATCTAATCACGCTAAATTTTTTGAGTTTCATTCTAAAATTTTCATGATAGGAAATTTTGTGTTATCTTTGGAGAATTTGTTGAAAAAAGTGTACTCAAAAGAAATGTTTGATTTTTTTTTTCTGGAACCAATGAATCAAATAATAATACAAAAAAAAAGGAAAACAATTTTTTATAAAGAAAACTTTGTTTTGAAAAAAGAAAAAAAATGAATGATGAAAAAAAATAATAAAGAAAAAAAAAGAAAGACAAAAAAATTATATATATACATATTTTGTTTAAAATAATTTATTTTATTTTTGAAACTCGTTGTTTTGTTTTAGTGTGATTTTTTAAGCCTCCATGTTTATATTTGAATTCCACTCCTATTCATAATCCTAAACAAAACGTTTCGGTCCTATTAAGTCCTTTTGATTTACGCCTTTTTTAAATTTTATTTAACAACTAAGAAAAGAAGAAAAGTAAATCAGTTTTAGTTTTGGATTTAAACTTAGATTTTTGTTATTTAATTGATATAATTATAATGCGTTGCTTGGATGTAATAATAACTCAATACGTTCTTTTCATTTTCGTTGTCTTGCTTAAATCTATTTAAAGAATTTCGTCAAAATTCTGGATGATTTATTTTTATTAAGTAAAGTTTATAAAAGTTAATCCATACCAAAATAATTGTTTTAGATTTACGTTTTACATTCTCCCTGCCAACTTGGAATTTCGCATAGTACTTGTGTAAGCATGATTAAAACTTTTTGAATTAGTCACTTTTTATGATTAGCTAGTTTTTATATCTTTGTTTGGGGACAAGCAAAACTTAAGCTTGGGGGAATTTGAAAATACGGTTTGCAGTCAATTTTATTAGGGTATTTTCAGGATTTTAAAGCAAATCATGTCTTGTAAAATACTTATTTTGATTCCCCTTTGTATATATTTTTGTCGCTAATGCGTTTTTTTTTGCTTTTTGGAGGTTTTCACGGCTTTCAGCTGAATTTTGCTGTGACACGCCCCAAGGTCACGCCCTACCCGGGCGTGTACCTAGGGCGTGTAACCAAGAGGAATGAAGCAATTGGTCCGAAACTGCATTCCGTGGAAACTTAGTGTACACGCCCTCTGTCACGCCCGTGTTACATCCCGATACGGGCGTGTTCTAGAGGCTTGTCCCCAGGTTCCGAGGAATTGCTGCAGCACACTCGTTTTTCCCGCTCCACCGTCGCACCGAAAGTGTCACGCCCCTGGGTCACGCTTGACCCGTGCGTGACATATGGGCGTGTACTTCAGCAACCACGCCCGTCACCTCCAGCATTCAATCCCAGCTCAACAAAGTCACGCCGCAAAAAACACGCCCCATGTACACGCCCTACCAGGGCGTGACTTGTGGGCGTGTACTTCAGCTACTCCTCGCCAGAATTAAATTCCAGCCCGAAAAATCGCACCGAATTTGTCACGCCCCAGGGTCACGCCCGACCCGGGCGTGACAGGGGGGCGTGACCCGACCCGAAAAAATCTATAAATAGAGCCCAACTCCAAGGGTTCAGGGAGACCTTTTGGATTGAGAGGGGAGGTTCTGTCCTTTGTATTTTGAACGTTTTCAAGCATGTCTCTTCATTTTTAGCTCTTCTTATCTCTAGCTTAATGCTTTCCCTGTATTAGCTTCTAGCTTCTTTCTGTAGTATAATGTTAATGATAGTGTAGTTTACTTTCCATGCACTTATAATCTCTGGTTTTCAAGTTGTAAGATCCCTGTTTCCATTAATAAAGAAGTGTTGTTTTCTTTTTCGTTTCTACTTTGTTTACATTATTTTCTTCTACTCATCTCCCCTCTTCCACCTTACCATGATTAACTAATCCTCCATGTACTCGATCTTGATGATCCGAGGTTCGAGTGATTAGGTTATGATGCTTTGAATCTTACCTTTTCTTTTTAGGGTTTAGCCTTGAATTACTCTTGATTTATCACGGGTTGGAGGTATATCATCGATATATACTCTCCACCTTTGCTTTTATTCTGGGCTAGCCGAGAGGCCGAAAGTTTGAAATGAGCACTCAAGAGTAAAGGGAGTTGTTCGCACCCCTCGAGAGAGGCAGACGTTCAAATCTCCCCGATTGGAGTAAAATCCAATAGTGGGGTTCACCGCGTAAAGCGAGTTTTAGACCTCCGATTTAGGCGAAAGTCGGTCAGACCTTCCTAAACTCAGTTAGGCACGGCCTTCGAGAGAAGCGTGTCAATATTTATGAAACCTCCACGGTCAAGGACCTTTACCTAATTAGCTTAGGTTTATTTATCGTATTTTTCTAACCAATCTTACCGAGGTGATTTCTGATCGAGTGCATTTCCTCTCATCGTTACTAAGCTTTAGTATAATCGCTCTTTTAGCTCTCTTTATCTTTTCATGCAAGTAGCTCTCTTTCATTGCAAGTAGTTCACTTCCTTTAGTACGCTTAGCTTTCTTCTAAACCCTAATTTTTCCGTCGATAAAATAATAGATTTCGTGTGAGTAAGCTTACTCAACTGTTCCCGGATTTTAATACGACACTTGTGTCCCCTTACTACAGTTCGTAGAACTTGCCTAGCCGGATTGCTAGTTCGGCTATTTGCTTCTGTTCATTGGCTGGTTGGCAGGACATCGTTCGTGCTGGAAACTTGGCTGGCTTCTCAGAAGCTTTGATTCAGTACTCAATTTCGTCGATCTGACAAATGTTTTATCGACTTTAGTTCATCACTACATTAGGGAGTTATTGCTTATATTTGTTGGTGGGTATACCACGATTAGTCCTGTGTTCGAACACAAGTCTTTTTGTTTTTGTCAACACAACTTTTCCACAAATGTTGACTGATGATCTGGGT